>CM069903.1:50574621-50884621 GCA_036172215.1 Camellia granthamiana | reverse complement strand
GTAAAGCAAAAAATGGTGTGCCCAACTGGATGGAGCAGTAAAGATACTTGCTTAATAGTAGGAAGGGTAATATTTTTTTTCAATTAGATCTGTGATATGTGACGAGGTGGTAAGTCAGAAAATCAGTTGCTTTTGCATTGTGATGGGAGGATCTTGGATATCAATGCCTTCTTTGTTCATGATTTGGTTAATAATGCCTAAATCCACTTTCATTTTCTTCATGGCCTGGAGCATTTGTTTTATTTTAAGTATATAAATGGAAGAAGCTGATTATGCTCCAGCTTTATTCTAACTATATGCAAAATTAAGAGAGAAGCAACCCACAGTTTGAATTTTTAAATTATAAATAAATAAATAAATAAAAGGCTCTTTCGTTTGGATTTTTCACATACTTAAAAAGAAGTTCTCCTTCACAGGAGTTCCAGAATGCTCTTAATTTGCAATTTGTGTTTATTAGTTGAGTTTCTATTTCTCCTTTTTCTTTTCTTTTTGTTCGGCACATGTCTCTGTTTTGTACACCAAGCATGCTCAAGCTTGTGTTGTTGAACAAATTCTTAGCATTCCTTTCTCAAATTTTCCAGCCAAAGTAAATTATTTATACCCATAAAAATAAAAAATAAAAAATAGCAAATTAGAAACCACCATCACATATGGAATGCTGGGCAATCAAAACAACAAACCCTGTGATAAAAGCCTTGTATATTCATACTAAATAACTAAATCCCTCATCAAATTATCCAAATAGCAAGCAAACTAAAAAACTAAATCAATTAACAACACATCCATACATTACAACACAATGATCGACACTCAGACGAGTAAATTCAGCGAATTCCAAAGCTAATACAAAAAATCTATACTCACATAAATATAAATATATACAAGTGTGCAGAGTGTGAATAGGACATACCGTAGCTTTGTAGGGTTAGATCGTCCTTCAAGATCCGGCCCTTGTAAATGAGGCGCTGGTGTTCTGCCGGGATGTCGCAGTTGTGAGCAAGGACGGACTTGAATGATCCAACGGTGGAGACGAGGGTGATCTGAACGGAGAACTTGGAGCCATTGGAGCATCGGATGTGGATGGTGACACCGGCGTCCGATTCGCTTGCCTCCGCCACACCACCACCACCGCCCATACTGGAAGACTATAAAAAGAGATCGATCGAGGGAAATTCAGAACTAGATGCTGAGAATGATCAGAAACCCTTGATTGTGATCAGATAAACGGGTTAGAAATTGGAGAGAGAGAGAGAGAGAGAGAGAGAGAGAGAGAGAGAGGACTGTTCTCTGCTGTAATGATCGTCGGAGGAGGAGAAGCTAATATATTAATACTACTACAAAAACAAAAGTGAAAAGGAGTGTAGAGAATCGGAGGTGCCTTAGCCCGGTGGAAGTGGGAAAGTATTTCTCGTCTTTTTAAGGAATCGCGTTACACAAGCTCCGCCGCCTCTGATTTTGTTCAATAAATAAATAAAATATATATTTTGATTTGTTTAAATTTACAAAATTTATAAATTTAAGTAGGATTAATATATTTTTTATATATGAAATTTATAATTTTAAAATAATAAAATATTGTGTAGGGTTTACATATAGGGGATTTTTTATGAGATTAAATTTTTATACGATAAAGAACATATAATATTCAGTGTATTTGGTTTCACTTTTTTAAAAATTGAGTTTTTTTTTGTATTTTTTTATTTTTAGTTAATATTTTTAAAATTTTAAGTAATTTTTTATTTGTTTAGATGCACCTTACTTAGATGTATCTAAATAGTAAAATATTTGTGAAAAAACATTTTAAAAAATTAATAAATACACAAAAATACGAAAATGTACTGAGTTTTTTTTTTTTTGGTATTTAGTGTATTTTTTAAAGATTTTTTTCACTAATATTATATATTTTTAAGTGTATTTATGTTAGATGCGTCTAAAATTTTTTAAAAAAATGCTTAAAATATTAAAAAAATTCATTGAAAATATTAAAATACGAAAAATAAAAAAGTAGAATTTTCTGAAAATTGGAACCAAACAAGTTGATTTTTATTTTGGTTGAAGTTCTTTAATATTTTTTCAGAGAAATTTCGATTCAGACAAATTTTGATTAAGAGAAATTTCAAATTTCAGACAAATTTCTCTAGTTTAAAATTTATTTGGTTTGCTTAATTTCTCTGTTTTTTTCTATGCTTTAAAATTTTCTCTATGTTTTGAAATTTCTTTGAATTGAAATTTATCTGTGTTTGACCAATTTTTTCTAGGGTGCTCAATATTTTTTTTTTGTTTTGACCAAACAGACCTGCTGGGGACCCCCAACAGGAGAAGACCCCCAGCACTCCCACCTCCACGTGGGGGGCTGTGACTTGCAAACAAAAATAAAAAATTTTGAGCTAATCACAAAACAGTGGGGCGCTGGGGGTCATCCCCACTGGGGATCCAATTCATTTTTCTTCACCAAACTAAAAAAAGTGAATTACAAAATTATACAAAGATAAATAGATCAAAACCAGTCATGTGATAGGGTTTAGAGTTTAAGTTTAGAGATTGTGTGTGATAATGAAAACAAAAATAACTTTGGTCTAACCAACAATCATTGTGTTGCTTTCATCTGGAATAGCCATAAGAGCTTTCAAAAGGAACCCTCTTAACCTCTCTAGCGCTTTTCTAGGGTTTATCATTATCTCCATTCACATCGCAATCAATTACAGGTCTATATATATATATCAATTATTTTATGTATATATGCATTTGTGAATGTGTGAAAAATGGCCAAAGTTCAAATTAGTTGAATTTTTAGGTTGGAAGCAATGGCAGTAGTGGTGGAGAAGACAGTCACTATTGTGGAGGAGGCGTTCATGGGAGATAGAGGAGGAGGCTACGGCGAGAAAGAGTAAGAGGTAGAAAGAATAAGAGAATGTGTGTGATATATGAGTGTGATTGATGGATCTTATACTAGAAAAAACATATTACAAACTTCTCCCGTTATTAAAAATTAGAAAGGAATATTAAATTAAGGTCTTGTTTGGGAACATATATTTTTAGTAATTTTTTGATTTTTTAGCTAAATTGTGATATAAAAAAAACTAGTATTTTGGGATGACTTTTTGACTTTTTACGAAAAGATGTGTAAAAAGTAGAAAGAAAATGGAATCTTTGATTTTTTGGTGTGGATTATTGATTTTTTAATTTTTTTAGTAACTTTTTTACTTTTTAACTAAACCGATCGCTTCTCAAACGAGGTCTAAATATCCCTTTACCTATTCTATCGATACGTGAACAAATTTTTTTATCCGTCCAATTACGGGTGCAGTTTGGTGGACTTGGGAATAAGTTGTACCTAATGTAGAGCTCACCATGAGTTTATGTTTATAATTTAAATTATTTATTTGGTAGATTTTGTTGAATAACTGATGCATAGTGCCAACCCTGACGCTTTAGGCCCTAAATTTTGGTCTAAACATTATACTTAGTTTTTTTTTTTTTTTTTTTTTTTTGGGGTTAAATAATCTTAATAAGCCTCGATTAATAAAATGAAAGGCATATCTAAATTCAAAATATAAAAGGCGCAGTCCAAAAAAAAAAAAAAAAAAAAATTAGATGGGTCCAAATCTAAAATTTAAAGACCCTTTCATTTTCATTCCACTATTTTATAATTGCACTATAAAATTTGTTATTGTGAATCTGTATAAATTTGAACATTAACAACAGAATTTCTTTTGGGCTTTGGCCCTCATCTATCTTTAAAAAAAAAAAACAACAACA
Source organism: Camellia granthamiana (assembly GCA_036172215.1). NCBI lineage: Eukaryota > Viridiplantae > Streptophyta > Magnoliopsida > Ericales > Theaceae > Camellia > Camellia granthamiana. The sequence continues at coordinate 50,880,862 of CM069903.1, read as the reverse complement.
ACAACAAAATTTGAAATATATTTATAAAAATATTGAGTGAAAATAATAATTTTTAAAATTTTATGGTCATATGCCCAACCATAACAACAAATAATGAAGGCTTTATTGTTCCACTTACTATATTTTTTTAGGATAAATTACACTTACACCCATGAGATTTGGATAATATATATCACCTTTGACATTTGAAAAATTACACTAACCCTTTCTCATTGTAATTATTTAGACGGAATGAAAATATTGAACTCATACATTCTCTCTTTTCTTACTTTGCTTTACTTCCATTATTTTTCTTTTTCCTTTCCTATGCTTTACTCTTTATTTTCAATGTAATTTTCTTTATTTTTATATTAGAAATTGTTGCCTTTTATATAAGTAGAGGGTTATAAAATGAGACTATTAGCAATAGGGGTGAAAATGTAATTTTTAAAATGTCAGGGAGTAGAATATAATTAGACCAAATCTCAGGAGGTGTCAGTGTAATTTATCCATTTTTTTATGGTTGGTTTTATAATTAATTTTGTGTGTTTAAAATTTTTAATTTATGTATTAGTTATATGGACTACAAATTCATATTTTTTGTATGAGCAATGATTGAGATCCTTACAAAAATTCCATCCCACAACCCTCACATCATCCTATATGAGAGAGAGATAGGAAAAAAAGAAGAAGAAAACACACATAAATTAATCAGACACATTTGGGCGCTATGAAAATCTCCAAATTAGAGGTCCCAAGCTTTTTCTTTTTTTGTACTCACAATTTATCTAGAAACAATAATCAATCATTTAAATTTATTTCAGTCAACCCCCCATCATGAACCCCACTCCATGCTGATTCAAGTCTAAGCTTAAAAAAAAAAATTAAATTAAATTAAGGAAAATAAAATAATGTTTAAACTCAATCTGTTTTGACAATGGATCAAAATTTTAATTCCAAACTCAATCTTAACTCATTTAATAAACGAATTAAAAAATTTAGCACAGCTTGTCTTTATGAGTTTAAACTAAAAAAAATTTAAAAAATGTGAGATGAATTGGATGGGTCAACAGGTTAATACTCACCCCTAGCCACTTCTCCCCAGTGTTTCCTTTTATTAGACATTCTCAGTAAGATAAATGGTTGACGAAAGAGATAGGGAATTTTAGGTTATTTCAAATAAATAGTGATTTTTAATTGTGCCAAATATTTTACTTTATAAAAAATGTCATATTTTGAAAACACACTCAGCTATGCGTATGTTATTTTTAATATTATCGTCATTTATCATATTCGGTTAGTGGCCTAATCATTAAGTCACTTCTCATATTTAATTATCAGATTAAATTAGATGAAATTATAAGTACGATCGAATTAAGTGAAAAAATTACTAGTAAGTCAATCCAAAAAATGAAGTATTTATGTGGTCAAATAGGAGATAAAAGAAAAGGCTTCTTTTTAAAACAATTAAAAAATTTCTTCCTTTTTGTATTATAGAAAAATAAATTCATTTATATGAATTGAGAAAATGAAAATGTGACATCTATTTTGTAAAAATATTTAAGTTCTTACAGAATAATTTGATGAAACTATCAATTACGCGATATCATAACACTTTGTTAAAATTCTTTTAGAATTCCTCAGTAAATCGTGTTATTTCTTCAATTGAGAATTTGTTTGAACAATAGCGATTATATAAGAACATTTTCAATTTATTTATTTAATTTCATAAAATTAAAATTATTAAATAATGAAATAATGAAATTGTTTTTGAAACATGTCACTTTTAATGATTTTGATGGTTTAGAATACTCAATCTCATTTGTTTAATAGATTAGATTGAATGAAATTATAAGTACGGTAAAATTAAGTGATGAAATTATTAGTGCTACAAAATTAGATTATAAATATAAAAGAGTTTTTATTTGTACACAATTGAATTAGTAATACCGGGATAATAATTTATGTTAAAATAATAATAATAAATATATATGTTAAAATAATAATAATAAATATATATATATATACATATATTGTACTCTTCGAAGCTAAACATATATGCAAGATTTTTCCATTTCAACAACAATTTATTATTTACAACTATCCATTTGAGCAAAGCATCTTTGAAACATTAATCCATGGGATTGTTTTCCCAATCCCAAATCCCCTACAGCTATGATAATTCAGTGGCCGTACAAGATTACTAATTCTTTTAGCCTATCAATTCAACCTATCATTTGCCAACAAAACATGCTATGCACAGGGCTACTTCACGAGGCCTTGTTTGGGTAGTGCAAAATAATTTAAAAAGTCAAAAAGTTACTTAAAAAGTTAAAAAGTTAACACTATTCACCAAAAGTCAACAATTACGGCTGCACAACTCCCAATTCAAATTTTCCCCTAAAAACCAATTTTCACAATTTTTTATTACACATTTTTCCATAAAAAGTCAAAAAATTAACCCAAACATCCATATTTTTAATCTCAATTTTTTAGTCAAAAAAGATAAAAAGTGCACTTATTTAGTCTTTCCAAACAAGGCCTACGGGATCACTGCTGTGAATCCCTTGCTGCGCCTAAAACGATATAATTTTAGCCTTTTTTTTTCTTCTTCTCCTTTAGATCATGTTCTCACTATGTTTTTTGAAATGATAAATTACAATTTGTCCCTATATTTGATTACTTTTTTACTTTAATTCTTAAAATTTATGTTTTTTTTTTTTATTTTGATCTTTTATGTTTCAGATTTTTTTCAATTTACTTCTAAAACTAATTTTTATTAAAAATTAGACAAAAAATAAAATATTAACAGTCACAAAAATATTTTTATTCATTCTATTTAAATTTTAAGAATTAAAATAAAAAAATGACCAAATACAAGGAGAAAGTATAATTTATCATGTCAAAAAATATAATAAGAACATGATCTAAAAAAAAAAGAAAACAAAAAAAGAAGTGAAACTATGCCTTTTTAGGCATAGCAGGGGGTTCACAACAGTAACCCTATATCTACCTTGCTAATAGTCCAATCGTACCAATTAATTAGCCAAATAAACATGTCTTAATTGACGTAGTAATTGTATACAAAAATTAAAATAGTTTTTATGAATGAATGCATTACTTAAGAAAAAAAAAAATGAAGTTATTTGTATGTATTTTTTTATTAATCCACATTTAATTCATTTTTGTAAAGTGTAGAAAATAAAAAATTCAATTTTTGTAATTTTTTTATTTACTATTAAATTTAGTTATTTTTATTTTTAATCAACTTTATTCAAAATTCTCTCATTTTTTTTTTTAATTTTAAAAATTGTATTATCAAGATGGATCTAAAAATAAATAAATTTAATTAAATTTGGAAAAAGTAAAAAAAAATAAAAAGTAAAAAAATAAATTGAAACAAAAAAGAAATAAAAACAAAAACAAAAACCCTTAAATAGGAGAAATTAAGAAGACAACTCGCGCGGCGCACCTTCTCGAATGGCAACCTACTTGACTCTGCTGCCGTTAAGGCAACGCCCGTCCCCGTAGTCTTCTCACTTCACTTCTCATGAGGATATCTTTCAGAGGAAATGCCCGTTTGTCTCGCCTTAAAGCCTTACTCACCATACAGGTCTTTCTCTCTGTCTCTCTCAATGTCGTTTCTTTGAGGCATTTCTTCAAACAGGTTTCTAACAATTCTTCTGTGTCTCGAATTTACATATTTCACGGCAGAGAATCAACCATACCTTGGCCGAAACTGGTGTTCAAGCTCAATACTATGCCGACGTGATGTCTGGTTCAGTGCTCGAGCAAGGTACACACATATTCTCGAATTTCCCAAATTTTGTATTCTACTTGCTTCTATCTTATGCATATGTATGTACATATGCTTTCTTTTAGTTAGATAATCGGAACACAAAGTGCGAATTGTGAGTAGAGAAATCATTTTCCCCCCCTCCAGTTTGTACTATCTTTTGGGTTCCTTTACGGAATATGTTGGTAACTTTTTCTCCGAAAATAATCAAGTTAACAGAATAATAAAACAGAGCAGTTTGTAAAGCATGAACAGAATTATATCTGCAGAAGAGATTATAAAGCATGAACAGAATTCTTCCTTTAACAGACAGAACTTACAACTTTGCATAATCAAACTTAGAACAATTTTGTGATTGAGGCCAGTGTTTGGACACTGTGTCTTTAAGACAGAAATTCGTCCTCTCCTAGGTGCTCGAGAATAGCGGACGTCCTGCCTCCAGGATACAACAATCACCCCAAACAAATGCAGCACTGCGTATTTGTTTGTGCAGCGAACCAAAAAATATGCTTTATACTCTCTCAAACTTAAACTCGAAAAATGGAATATGCAAGATGAATAGAGAAGGAAAAGGAAGATCTCAAAGATTGTTAATTTTTTTTTCCGTACTGAAAAGGATGGAGGACTGCCTTAAAATAGGCAATGGAAACCTGTTCTGGAAAGACATGTCCGTGCAGTTTGAATATATGTCCGTTGATGTCCATTGCAGTTTGAATATAAAGTTCAAATTTTCCCAGCAACAAACTAACATTAATTCAAACAACTTGGGCCCATGTAAATAGGTAATGGGCTTGACTTGAAGTTTGAATATTAATTCAAACAACTAGGGCCCATGTGAATAAGTAATGGGCTTGACCCAAACCCAACTTATCTAGGACCTAATATATCTACTCCAAAAATGTTGATAATTATCCTGTGCAACATCATTTTGAGAATTTCCACAAACATGTCTATGGATCATAAATCTCAATTAGAAGCCAATTTCCATTCACCTATAAATGGTTTTTGACTCACTAATTATATAATCTTGTTCACTAAATAATTAGCATCAAGTTTCCGAAACATCAGAATTAAAATCATTTTTCCAACAATCCTCCACATGAATGAAATTGACGAAAAGGAAAGGCAACAACATGCAAACTGAGAAAGTACAAAACTGAAAACATCCTGCATAGGATAGGTAGCTTGTGGCCTTGAACCTTCCCTTGTGAAAAACCATCGGGTTTACTGGCTGATCAGTGAACATGATGTCTTGAACTGTTCTGCCGTTAGTGTAAACCAAGACAACAGCTTTCACACAGTTTTGTTTTCATACACAACTTGGTTCTTTCGGTTGTGCCCGTTTTGGCCCTAGGCAATTCCTGGTTTTCCTGAGTGCTCTAGAGAATTCAGCCTTTTACCAATTCTCATTGAACCGGCCCAGTTCACACTCATATAGGTGATTTTCATTAAGAGTATTCTGCTATACCCCACTTGGATTTCCAAGATATGAATATCATTAAAAGCAAAGCTTAACCTGATTGACGCTGCAGACATCACTATGTCATCATAGGAAAGGGTAGGAAAATTTTTCCTTAGTGATACTAATGAGTCACACATAATTCAGTTGTCCCTTTGAACCTAGATTTTGGGATCTCCAATCAGCTAGGTTGGGTTGCCATTAAGGCGACTCTTTAGTTAAAAGGCTTTAATCCCATTCCCCTCGATGATCTTAAAACTTGCTCTCTGGTCAAACCTTTGGTTAACGGATCCGCGATATTATCTTTTGACCTTATGTACTCAATGGAGATAACTCCATTTGAGAGCAGTTGCCTAACAGTATTATGTCTACGTCGACTATGACGAGACTTACCGTTATACATATTATTTTGTGCTCTTGCCATTGCTGCTTGACTATCACAATGAATGCAAATGGCTGGCACAGGTTTTGGCCACATTGTGATATCCTCTAGAAATTGACGAAGCCACTCTCCTTCTTCACCTGCTTTATCTAAAGCAATAAATTCGGACTCCATTGTGGACCTTGCAATGCATGTCTGTTTGGATGACTTCCATGAGACTGCTGCACCTCCCAAAGTAAAGACATAACCACTGGTAGACTTAGAGTCTTTTAGTGTCTGAGATCCAATTAGCGTCACTATAACCTTCTAATACTGCTGGATATCTCATATAGTTCAGCCCATAGTTTCGAGTATACTTTAGATATCTAAGTACCCTAACTATTGCTGTCCAGTGGTCTGTTCCTGGATTGCTTGTATACCTACTTAATCTGCTAACTGCATATGCTAAATCTGGACGAGTGCAGTTCATGAGGTACATTAAGCTTCCGATGATCCGGGAGTATTCTACTTGTGATACACCTTCACCCATATTCTTCATCAAATGAAGATTAGCATCTATAGGGGTCTTAGCGAGACGATCGTCATGCTTGTTAAATTTCTCAAGTATTTTATCAACATAATGTCCTTGAGACAAGGTATATCCTTCAGATGTCTTTGTAATTTTTATTCCAAGTATAACATCTGTTATTCCCATATCTTTCATGTCCAACTTAGAGTTCAACATTTTCTTGGTAGCTTTAATCATTTCATTATTACTACCAAGGATGAGCATATCATCTACATATAGGCAAACAATGACATATCCATTTTCTGTGTTTCTCACATAAACACATTTATCACATTCATTAATTTTAAATCCATTTGACATCATTACGTTGTCAAATTTTTCATGCCATTGTTTGGGTGCTTGTTTTAGACCATAAAGAGACTTCACAAGTTTGCACACTTTTTTCTCTTGCCCTGGAACCACGAACCCTTCTGGTTGTTCCATGTAAATTTCCTCATTCAGATCGCCATTCAAGAATGCAGTCTTAACATCCATTTGATGGATCTCAAGATTATACAAAGCTGCAATAGCTATTAACATTCGAATAGACGTTATTCTTGTTGCAGGTGAGTAAGTATCAAAATAATCTACTCCTTCAGTTTGCCTGTAACCTTTAACTACAAGTCTCGCCTTGTATTTATCAATTGAACCATCCGGCTTCGTCTTCTTTTTAAAAATCCATTTGTAACCAAGAGGCTTACAGCCTGGTGGAAGATCCACCAATTCCCATGTATGATTTTGCAAGATTGATTCAATTTCACTATTGATAGCTTCTTTCCAGGAAGGAGCTTCAGGAGTAGACATTGCTTCTTTGAAAGTTCGAGGCTTCTCTTCCAGTAAGTATGTTAAGAAATCAGGACCGAAAGATTTTTCTGTCCTAGCTCTTTTACTTCGTCTGGGTTCCTCCTCGACTTTTTCCTCTGGGTTTTCCTCAACTTGCCTTTGATCATTGTCAAAAGCAGCATCATATGTCTTTTTAGGCTCTTGTGTCAATTTACAAGGAAACACATTTTCAAAGAATGATGCATTCCTAGACTCGATAATTGTATTGACATGAATCTCTGTGTTCTCACTTTTATGTACCAAAAACCGATAGGCACTACTGTTGTTTGCATATCCTATGAAAATACAATCAACAGTCTTGGGTCCAATTTTAACCCTTTTTGGTTCTGGTAGTGCCACTTTAGCCAAACACCCCCACACTTTCAAGTATTTGTAGGAAGGCTTTCGACCTTTCCACAGTTCATAGGGTGTTTTATGAGACTTCTTATGAGGAATTTTATTGAGAATATAATTAGCGGAAAGAATAGCTTCCCCCCACAAGTTCTGAGGTAATCCTGAACTTATTAACATGGCATTCATCATTTCTTTCAAAGTGCGATTTTTCCGCTCAGCAACTCCATTTTGCTGAGGTGTATAAGGTGCAGTGGTTTGATGTATTATTCCTAATTGTGAACATAAGTCACCAAATGGTGCTTCATATTCACCACCTCTGTCACTCCTTATAGCCTTTATTTTCTTGCCAAGTTGATTCTCAACCTCAGCCTTAAATTCTATGAATTTTTCTAAGGCTTCATCTTTGCTTCGCAACAAGTATACATAACAGTACCGAGTGCTATCATCAATAAAGGTTATGAAATATTTTTTCCCTCCTCGTGTTTGAACAAATTTCAAATCACATAAATCACTATGGATTAGATCCAGAGGTTCAGTATTTCTTTCAATTGACTTAAAAGATGCCTTAGTCAATTTTGATTCAACACATACTTCACACTTATGATTTGCATCAATATGAAATTTAGGTAGATATTCTAAGTTAATTAATCTACGCAAGGTACCATAATTAACATGTCCTAATCTACCATGCCACATATATACAGACTCAACAAAGTAAGCAGAAGATGTGTTATTCTTATTAGAAATAGGAACCACTGTCATTACATTTAGTTTAAAGAGCCCATCGCTCAAGTACCCTTTCCCCACATACACCCCACTTTTAGTGAGTACAAATTTGTCAGATTCAAACACAAGGCGAAACCCGTTCTTGCTCAGCAATGATCCAGATACCAGGTTCTTTCGAATTTCTGGTACATGCAGCACTTCTTTCAAAGTAAGCTCTTTGCCTGATGTCATCTTGAGTACTACTTGTCCCTTGCCTTCAACCTTGGAGGTAGAAGAATTGCCCATATAAAGTTGTTCCTCATTATCTACCACCTGATATGTGGAGAACATCTTTTTCTCAGAGCAAATGTGACGTGTAGCAGCTGTGTCCACCCACCATGTTTTGGGGTTGCTTACCAAATTCACTTCAGACACCATTCCGGACACATGTAATCCCGAAATCATTGCACAAAGATTTTCCTCCTCTGTTATGTTGGCTTGAGCAGGTTTCTTTTTCAAGGTTCGTTGAGTCCGACGCTTGTAACAATCTTTGGCACGATGTCCTTGCTTGTTACACACATAGCATTTGCCTGTGAAGTTTTGAATTTCACTTGTCTTTGAACCAGAGCTACGTTTTGAACTCTCACCAGGATACTTCCTCTTCTTATTGTTGTGCTTAGGCTTCTGTTCCACCACATTAGCCTTAGCCTCCATCAGATTACGCCCATTTTTCTTTTCAGACCCACGGTTGTCTTCTTCAATCCTCAACCGGACAATCAAGTCCTCCAGTGACATCTCTTTGCGTTTGTGCTTTAAATAATTCTTGAAATCCTTCCAAGACAGCGGTAATTTTTCAATCATAGCTGCTACCTGAAAAGACTCACTCAGAGACATACCTTCTGCATGAATTTCATGCAAGATAAGTTGTAGATCTTGGACTTGACTGATCACCGTTTTGGAATCCACCATCTTAAAATCCAGGAAGCGGCCAACAACAAATTTCTTTGTTCCTGCATCTTCCGTCTTATATTTGCGATCCAAGGAATCCCACAACGTTTTTGCTGTCTTGATCGGACTATACACATTATAAAGTGTGTTGTCCAATCCATTGAGGATATAGTTCCTGCAGAGAAAGTCTGCATGTTTCCATGCATCTACTGCAGCGACAACTTGCGCATCACTCTCACCTTCTTTCAGAGTTGGCGCATCTTCTCGTAAAAACCTTGCCAAATTCAGGGTGGTTAAATAAAATAACATCTTTTGTTGCCACCTCTTAAAATCGGTACCACTGAATTTTTCAGGTTTTTCCCCATGGTTCACTGGAACATGTCCATGACCCGGGCCATGAGTCAGAGTTGGAGTAACAACTGGAATAGAAACTACCGGTGGAGGCACAATGGGATTAGGAGTAATAACAGTATCCTCAGTTGCCATTATTCTGATTAATAAAATAAATTTAAATAAACAGAAATTATTTTCCAAAAGAATAAATAAACTAACCAAAAATTTAGAATAAATACACTAAAGGAAAACAAATAACAAAATAAATATGAGGAGAACAAGATTATAACTTTAGTGGACTTAAAAACAGATTATAAAGTATTTACCAAATTAACCAAGTAATCTGTCAAAAGAATCAATAAAATTGACCAAACCAATTATCTTACCAACTTATTCTTAATAAAAAGACCAACAAAAAATATGACTAAATAAAACAATAAATTATGAAGTCAAACAGTGTAAGATAAACCAGAAAATCAACAAACAGAAGTATACATTGTGTATTAAAAAAAAACAAAAGTATTTACTGAGTATTAAATAAAAATCAGAAGAATACAGTTTTTTTAATCTAAATACTCTACAATATATCTTTTGTTTACAGAACATGATCATAATAAATTAATTAATCACAGAATCATACTTGTGTAAGCATACTACAAGTTTATTAAAACTAGACTAAAAAAAACATAATAAACACCAAACCAGTGAACAAAAATACCTAAGTTCTAGAAAAGAATAAATAAATGATCTTGTATCCAAATAAATTTATTCAACAAACATGGCATGTGATTAAACAACTAGTTCTCTAATAAATTTTTTTTTTTTTTTCCAAGAAGCACCGGTGAACATTTTATTCAATCAGAACATGTGATAAAACTACTAGTGCTTTAATAAAATAAAGAATAAACATGTTGTTCAACAGGCATGTGATAAATACGGCTTGTGCATTTATGAAATAAAGAATGAAACAACCACTCAAAATGTTATCAAACACCAGTAGATCCTAAATAAACTGGAATCTAAACACAGACTAGTTTATTATTCTTACTGGAAGATAAACATGCAGACTACCTCAATATTCTGTAACTTCATTTTTTTTTTTTTTAACCGAAGACAATTTATACTGGATTTCAAAAAAAAACAGTAACGAAAGAAGCAACAGAATTTCTGTCTTAAACTTGTTGGTAACTTTTTCTCCGAAAATAATCAAGTTAACAGAATAATAAAACAGAGCAGTTTGTAAAGCATGAACAGAATTATATCTGCAGAAGAGATTATAAAGCATGAACAGAATTCTTCCTTTAACAGACAGAACTTACAACTTTGCATAATCAAACTTAGAACAATTTTGTGATTGAGGCCAGTGTTTGGACACTGTGTCTTTAAGACAGAAATTCGTCCTCTCCTAGGTGCTCGAGAATAGCGGACGTCCTGCCTCCAGGATACAACAATCACCCCAAACAAATGCAGCACTGCGTATTTGTTTGTGCAGCGAACCAAAAAATATGCTTTATACTCTCTCAAACTTAAACTCGAAAAATGGAATATGCAAGATGAATAGAGAAGGAAAAGGAAGATCTCAAAGATTGTTAATTTTTTTTCCGTACTGAAAAGGATGGAGGACTGCCTTAAAATAGGCAATGGAAACCTGTTCTGGAAAGACATGTCCGTGCAGTTTGAATATATGTCCGTTGATGTCCATTGCAGTTTGAATAGAAAGTTCAAATTTTCCCAGCAACAAACTAACATTAATTCAAACAACTTGGGCCCATGTAAATAGGTAATGGGCTTGACTTGAAGTTTGAATATTAATTCAAACAACTAGGGCCCATGTGAATAAGTAATGGGCTTGACCCAAACCCATTATCTAGGACCTAATATATCTACTCCAAAAATGTTGATAATTATCCTGTGCAACATCATTTTGAGAATTTCCACAAACATGTCTATGGATCATAAATCTCAATTAGAAGCCAATTTCCATTCACCTATAAATGGTTTTTGACTCACTAATTATATAATCTTGTTCACTAAATAATTAGCATCAAGTTTCCGAAACATCAGAATTAAAATCATTTTTCCAACAGAATATAAATGAAAGTATACTTCTTTAAGTTTTTTTTTTTTTTGAAAATGATGTCTGTGTAGGGAAAATTGATATGTCGAAATGGAGAAAATTGGATTCGAGGTCCTTGGGGATTACCCGCTCAATGATCTCTTCGTCCTCGTGGATTGTTGTGAAGGTTCTTCAGAGTGAAGGTGCTGTTTGGTTACACTTGTTTGCATCTTTTCATAATGTTTACCCACATATTATTGCATGTGCGCCTTTTGAGATGGATTTACATTCTAAAAGATCCTAAATTTAGTCACTTCATTTTTTTTTGGGTATTATACTAGGTATTGAAAGGAAGCATGGTTTTCCTCACCCTTTTGCCCTTCTAAACACATATGGGTTTTGTTTAATGTCTAAAAACAACAAACTAATAGACATACCCTCATTTTAGGCATTGGTAACCTCATCTAGTGATTGTCTGAGGATGTTTGTAGTTTAGAGTTATTCAAGTTTTCATGTTGTAGAGTAATTACTTTTTCAAATTGTTTCCTTAACCATTCTATGAAGATCTTGAGGAGAATAGCTGTTGAATAGTAAAAGCATCTATCTGATTTGTTGGTGTAGTACAAGTTCAAAGCATTACTATGGGTCACTCGTCCATTCTTAGATTTTGTGTTGCTACTTAGTTTGAGAGCTCAATTCATGTTTGTACATTTTCAATGGTCTTAAAAATAATATTTTATTTTTATCCCTTTTTTTGAATTGAATTGAAATTCGTTTAGTTGAAAATTAAAGCATTTCTTTACTGGGAAATTCCATTCGAAGGTTTGCAAGCTTATTGATTAATTTGGATTTCAATTAAAATGTAAAATCGTCTGAGGAATGATGACACCTGTCATGCAAATATGTAGATATATTTCACTCTTACTATTCATACAAGTAGGGGTTTGCGTGGTATGATGAAGTGCGGTTTAACAGTAAACTATAAATCAAATCATGAATGGCGTATTGAAAAATAACCAAATCGCTGTTTGGGCAGTTTCAATTTGCTAGTTGATTGAAGAATAATCTTAAACAATTATCATGCATTTGTACAATAAATAAATAATACTAATTTGTATAATATTTTTCATATATATAACACTAACTAATTTTACATAATATTTTTCATATATATAACATTAATTTGCAACAAATTTCACATCTTAATGTATTAACTGTAGTGGAGCACGGCGGTTTCGAAAGCGGATTATAAATTTCAAATCATGGATCAAACTAACCCACGGTTAGTGGGCGGATTGGGAAGTTTTAGATGATTGGACGGTATTTTGCACAACCCTACATACAAGCATCGCTCAAATAAATAGAAGTTAAAGGAATTGAGAACATGGTTCGATATATTAAAATTGTTCACGATGTTGGTTTGTGTTGAATTTGATAAATATCTGGTGCATAGGTTGTCTTATAGCAACACTTCTAAAATCTGTTCTACCCTTTTGAATGAAGACACAGGTTTCTCTGGCTTTTCAAAATGGTAAGCATCTTGCATTTTCTACCTTTGCAACTTTGCTTGTTATTACTCAGAGAAATAGACAAACTCTGGCGAGAAGTAACTAGTAGGAACTTGGAGAAAACTAAGCGAGGAGGAGGAAAGATACAGTTAGACAGTATTTCAGTGCATCACTGCATGGTCCACTCCTAGTAGCTAATAAAGCCTTACAGATGCTAACATTTGGATTTAGCCTGACACAAGATACAGTTAGCCTTATTTTTGTAATCATAATTGAACCATAGTAATTGACGAATAATTTTGTTTGTGTGGCTAATATAAACAATGAATACACCATAACATATAATGTGGAATTGCATTTTTATACAAGGATGTGCATAAATTATTGCTAAAGATATGGATCAAGTCTAAGGAAAAAGGATAGCTTGTGCTTTGAAACAAGAAAAGAGAGAAGGCCCACTAATGAATTTTTGAAGCTGAATTTGAAGGACAAGGAAACCAAATCACCATTTGAGGAGGGTAAAATGGTTTCTCACATGAACCAATGAAGAAGCACTTTTCTTTAGCTTAAGAGTCCACCATCTCCTTGGTCAATTTAAGCATCCATTCAATTCAGCTTTTGAAGAAGATGATAAATCCAAAATCTGTTTAAGAGTGTGTTCATAGCATTTGGGTCCACGAAAAAGATTTTACCTATCCAACCATCTCAACAAAATTGTGTTAAATTTAAAAAAAAAAAAAAAATGTTTCAAGTTTGAGGCAGACAAATGGGGTGATGAGTGAATAACTAAAATCATGTCCATGATTGCAGAGTGCCACAAAGTCTTAGCTCTTCATCACCTTACAAGGCTTCCCAACAAAAGGTTCAAGGTTTGAATGTTGGAGTGTTCACCTAACATTTGTCTTCATAGCCAAAAGTCTAATTAGCTCTATTATCAAATTCTTACGAGGCGCTATTCAATTCACAGTTCATGCATGGATCAATATGAATCTATGGGTGTATCTACTTTAAAATAGAATCTATAGTAAACTGAATCGCATGATTCAAAATCGATTCATGATTTGATTTTGTCTTTACAATTCCTGAAATTCTTAAAATTATCGTGTCAAACAAATTTCGACTTTTTTAAATTTTATTTTAATGTGAAAATGATATAATACGCCTTGTAAAAGTTTTTAGTACATATATCCACTTTATGCACTTTGGAGAGGGGCTTTCACTAGTGTATGTGGACTATGGAGGAAGGCTACCTCAATTTTAAAACTCTATTGCAGATAATAGTAGATCAAGTATGCTCAGGAGTAGAGGGAACCGAAGGAGATGTTTGATCATGAACCTCCTCCAACAGTAGCTTTTATTGTGTGCTTCTGTCTTAATGGTCTTCTTGTTATGAGTGTTTCACTTCTCATTCTTTGAAGGTCTCACATTCTTAAGAATCTTCTAACATGCAGGGTTTCAAGCCTACTTAGTAGGTGGGTGTGTACGAGACTTATTACTAAATAAAGTTCCAAAAGATTTTGATGTGATCACCACAGCGGCACTTAAAGAGGTATTGTGATGCGGTTTTAGAATCTTGAAAACTCCAGTGATTAATAATGTAGTGTTTGCATTGTGAAGTTTGAAACGTGGACTTTATATTTTTTTTGTTTCAGGTCAAGAAGAAGTTTAATCGTTGTGAAATTGTTGGACGGCGTTTTCCTATATGTCAGGTGCATGTTAAAGGTTCCATTGTTGAGGTTGGTGGTGCGCATGGTTATTATGTTAAAACCTTCTGTATAGTGTCTCTTTAAGGAATACATTAGTGCAGTCTTTTATTTGGAATCTTATCCTGGGTTGGTTCTTTACATTGTTTGATTATTATTGTCAATACAATTATTTTGAAACCAGGTATCCAGTTTTGAAACAGTAGCAGAACATACTAAAGAAAAAAAAGAATTTCTTCTCTCTCAAATGCCACATGGCTGTGACGTAAAAGACTTCATTATCTGGAGGAACTGCATGCATAGGGACTTCACAATTAACAGGTTTATATTCAATTTTCTGTGCATATGATGTTCTAGGTTCTATTGGGACAAAGACATGTTTGGTTGCACTGAGTTATGAAATTCTAGATATGCATCGTGAGCAATTTATTTTCATTGTCCCTGCTACTAGCTTATCAATGTTAAAAATCTAAATACTCATCTGTATTATCTAAACCCTATTATGTTTTGTTGATGCTACTTAACTAGTTGAAGATTGTTTTTGTGAAATTGTTGAAACAGTTTATTCTTCGACCCCTTTGTGAATGAGATATATGATTATGCCAATGGAATGATGGATTTAAAGTCCTTAAAGGTGTTTCTCATTATCTTTTAGTGAAAGAACCCTGCATTTATGCAATTATTTTCAGTTTGTGTTCTTGGAAGTTTAATGAGGTATTTTTTGCTGTTATGAATTCAGCTGCGGACATTAATCCCTGCTCAGCTGTCTTTTGAAGAGGATTGTGGTAGGTTCATCCATATTTTAAATATAAATTCATTTAGCACCATGACATGTGGAGCCAGTGGCTGAATATGGTATAAAAACTAACTATAATATGGTATTTCATTCAGCAAGAATATTGCGGGGCTTGAGAATTGCAGCTCGTCTTGGTTTGTCTTTTTCAAAGGAGACTGAGATTGCAATACGTAAACTCTCTTCGTCTGTTACAAGCTTAGCTAAGGTACTCCTCAAAAAGGTTACCATGCTGCCTGAATTTTTTAATCTAAGGTTCCTTGGCAATTGTGGCCCTTTGTTGGACATTTTCTTCTTTCTATTGTCGAATACCTTGTCTTTTGTCTCTTGATTCTCTTTCTTCTTGATATATGTTGTAACCTCTGGAAAGGGACTCTTTAATAGCTTTCTCTTCAGATCGGTCTGGTTGTCCATTTATTTTCTGGTCATCAATTCTTTCTTAGCTTACCAAAATGCCATCCTGTATTTATTCAGTCTAGAATAATGATGGAGTTGAACTACATGCTGTCTTATGGAGCCGCCGAACCTTCTCTCTGTTTACTTCAGAGGTTCAACCTTCTTGACATTTTGCTACCATTTCATGTAAGTTGTTTTTCAGTTGCAGCTTTGCTGTTTTGTTGTACAAGTTTTGGTTGAATAGACAAGCTTATATTTAAAAACCTGTTTGGATTACAGGCAGCATACCTTGCTCAACAAGCCCGTGAACAATACTGTCAAAGTTCTGCGATGTTGATGGTAGACTTCATTTCTATAAAACTTCTTTTGAGAATAACAACATAAGGTCGCCCTATGTGTGTATAATCTGTTTTTAATATGACCTGTTGAATTTTTTTTATTGTTCCAAGGCTAATTGGGCTGTAAATTTATCCGACATATCACTTTATATTGGTTTGATCATTGATGGTCATAATTCTTGTATTATTAAATTTCTTGCATCATTAAAGTATTCCTCATCATTTAAATATGTTTAGTTGTTAGTAATTATCTTCTTTTCTTTTACAGAAATTATTTTTCAATTTGGATAAGTTGTTTACTTGTGATCAACCAGCAGATTGTCGTTTGTGGTAAGTTGATTTTTTAATTCAATGGAGTTAATTAGCTTCATGACATCATTATTATTGCCAATGTTTTCCAGGCCTTGTGATGTGATGTTTACCTTTGTAGAATCCATATCATATAATAGCAGAAAACTCTGTGTCATGACCCGCACCCGCCCCTAAAAGTTTGGGTTATAACTGGCCAGCAATCTGTAGATTACCGAAGGCCTCAAATGATCATATAGAATATTTATGCTAATGGGATCATAAACGGAAGCATATAATAAGGAGAAGTCCATTGAATTGTGCCAATCATGAGCAAAATCGTGGAGTTAACCACGTAACACAATAATACATATACATGCCCATAAGAAATATAAGAGCCTTGGGGAAATTGTATATAGTGTTTACAACCCAAGACCATAAAAACAAAAACATAATAAGGTCAAAGTGTGGTGTGAGTCAAGACAAAACTTCGTGTCGGAGGCACGACTCGATTGGGTCACCAAAAGGCTCCTGAAGCTGACTCTAGGAGTGTGTTCCATGTTGCTAATCACCTACATGTGCATACATAAAATTTGGTGAGCGAAACTCAATGAGTAATAATACAGTAAAGCAGTGTAAGTAGATAATCATAAGGTTCTCACAATATCCATGATCATATTAACCAAGCGGCCCTAGGTCCAAGCATATAACAAGCGGCCTCGGGCCCGATTATTTAACAAGCGGCCTCCAACTCAATCATTTAACAAGTGGCCTCGGGCCCAATTATTTATCAAGCGGCCTCGGGCCCAATCATTTGTCAAGCGGCCTCGGGCCCAATCATTTATCAAGCGGCCTCAGGCTCAATTATTTAACAAACGGTCTCGGACCCAATCATTTAGCACATGTGATATAATATCAATGAAGTTTCATCATTTCCAATCAATTCATAATGTTGGCACCAATCACCGTTTATAGTTCAAGATACGCAACAAAGAGTATAAGTGTACTATATTACTACTCACCGTGCGTTTGGTCTTGCGGCGTTGCCTTCGACACACGACCTACACAAAACATGTCACATACGCATTCGGTAAATCATTTGTTTCAATTCGTACACTTTTTTTTAATTTCTCTCGAGTGTTCAATGCTAATCTCCTCCACATGTGAATTACATACAAAGTATGTGCCAAAGATGTAATTTAAACGGCTCTAAATGTTCATGACTTAAATCAATATTTCTTACAATAATTTCATATGTTTTTTTTGTTGAACATATCATGTTTACTTATTTAAGATTTAAGGAAATAGTAAGAAGCGAAAGGAAACTAAGTTAGGGTAGGAAATGACATGAAATGGTTAAAAGAACATAAACAGCCTTCACTAATTTGAGCATATCTATTTGTGTACTTAGAATTTAGATGTGAGACCACCACCATTAGAAACTAGACTTCGAGAACTTGAATTTAGGCTCAAGAATCGCTTAAAACGGAGTTTGGATGAAGGATATATGCCTTTTTGAAGTTGGGCTGAAACAGGGGTTCCGCACGTGCAGAAGTCTTCACCGCTTGGCCCAAATATGCTCGAGCGGAAAAACCGGCCGCTCGAGCGCCCAAGGAGCAGAATGAAATCTCTTTTTTCTTCATGTTCCGCTCGTGCGGTCTGGGCAAAATTAAACCGTCCAAAAATGGTTCAAAGATACAAACTTCCTAAACTCATTTCCAAGCTCAAATTCATGTAAAAACAACTCAAAAACATGATATATAAGCATGATACAAGTGTAATTCCACATTAAACATATCGACCTTGCATCAACAACAAATTCATGGACTTATCTCTTTCCCATATTCATACATTATATAAACAAATTCAAAATATATGATCCATGAGCAATTTTTCAATAAATCTTGTTTTCATGAATTATCTAGGATTTGTTTCATGGGTTAATTACAAGAATAAACTTAAATCAAACAAAGATGGAGAGATTAGGGTTCAATTTCATGCCTTTAGCTCAAGCCACCACACAACTCAAAACCCTATCTCAAAATTCCTAATTTCTTCCTGATTTCAAGACAAAGATGAGTTAGAGACAAAGATTGTGAGTAATTTAACATACCTTAACTCAATTCTAAGGTTTGCCCCTTGATTCCCTTCAAATCCCTAGCTTTCTCCTCTTCCTCTCTCTCTATCTCACACTTTGAGCTCTCTTCCCCCCAAATGAAGAACAAAAGGCTAAACATATACACTTAACTCAAAAATTTTAATTTATTCATTACGAATTATGATTTTTCAAAATCTCACTAAAGGCTCTAAAAGTCATGCCAAACACAAATACGAAGTCGGTTTTGGCTTATCGCGTCTCTAAGGCTCTCCATTTTCAGTTCAAAGCTCCAATTGCAACAAATATTCCTACATTCAACAGATATAATCCCAAATTCACATACTTAAACTTGCAAATTCATATCAAATACATAAACACAGGTATAATTAAGCATAGTACGAGTTGGGCTATTACACTCTGTTTGGTTTAGATTTTAAATGTGCTTTTGGATTGAAAAATCCAAAAACATGTTTGGTTTAGCACCTTTCAAAATACGACTCAAAATTGTTTTTTTCTCTCTCCTCTCTCCTCTCTCTCTCTCTACACATCCGTTAATCACTTTTTCTCTCTCCTCTCTCCTCTCTCCTCTCTCATTCCCTCACATTTTACACATCAATCAATCAATTTTTCTCTTACACCCATCTATTTAACTACCAAAAAAATAATTAAAAAAACCTACAAATCATCCCAAAATTATTTTCAAAATTCATAACCAAACAAGTTTTTTACTTTCAAAACTCTTTTCAAAAACTTATCTATCAAAATACAATTCAAAACTCAGAACTCTTTTAAAAAATTAAACCAAACAGAGCCTACTCACAGAGGCTGTCTGGGTTAATCAAATTCCTTTGACCTGGTAAACTTTCAGTACCATATCCAAGAGGGGTGCTTCCACTGTGCATATTACTTGCATTCTTGATGCCTCCACAGGCTTAATTTTTCTTGTTCTTTTGCTGTTTAAATCCATTATCATTTTTTCTTTTTGAAGGAGATATTTTCTTCAACCTTTTGGATCAGTATGTTCAGTATGTTCTTTCGTGCTTCTGGTGTTTTGCCTTTTATGCATGCCTAATAGAGACTTGCTATGTTCCTGTGATTGTGTATTCCCCTCCATGTAAACTGCTTCTTTTCTGATCCTGATCAGTGGATGTATATAATCCTTCCATTCATTTGGATGTTTATTGACTTCTTACGTAGTGGAAACAAAATACGTTCTATATTTGTTGATGGGAAAATGCAGTTCTTTGGTTACATCCTACGCACTGTACTCTCCTTTCACTCAGCTAATTAAAGACACATCTGTTTGGTGAAGGATGTGATCTCAACCAATATATGGAATACCGAATACTACCAGATTCATGGATAGAGTGGTTTTAATGACTTTTGAACCATCTTGCATTGCTTGATTTGTTTCTAGTATAATCGCGAGGCTTGTAGGATTGGATTGTTAGGTGTTGTGTTGGCATGCATAGTTTGTGGCTCTTATGTGTTTTCTGTCTCCAAAATTCTGTTTGTGAGGCTGCTTTCTGAAACTTTTTATGTGCATGGGACAGGGTTGGACTTTTGGCATTTCACCTGGCATTAGTAAATAATCCCCAAGATGCTCTTGTAGTTTGGACTTTTGCTTCTGTTCTGTATCATGCGAGATGGAAGGAAGGTGTTAAATTTGCAAGAGAACATGCTCAAGGATCAGTTATTTTTATACCTGAGATTTTGGAGGCCTGTAACATTATGTCAGAAGATGAACTTGCAGAAAGAGTCACTCAATTAGCACGGGTGGTCCAAGACTCTGTAGATGCTTTGACTGAGACAGACTGCCTTCATCAAGCAATGTCCAGATTCCCAGATTCACCTTGCCCTGGTTTGGTAAAGTTTTCAAAGTCTTCTTTGTTAAAACATAAAATGCATATTGATTACCCGAGGTGGCCTGAACCAGCCATTGTATTCTGTCTAGTACCATTATGGCCTTTTTAGGTTAATCTTGCATCATAATTATTAATTACAACTATCCAGTCCCTAGGCTTTTCTTTTGTCCTTATATGCCTGTTCTCTTCTTACTTGGCATCTAGTTGTCATGATGGGTGAAACTATTTGGATGTTTTGTTGGGCTTTTAGTCGTAGTATTCACTTGTAATGATGTTACCCTTGGTCTAATTAAGCACTTGATGAAAGTGAGATTTTTTTTTTTTACTCCAGGTATTTGTATCCAGGAAAACGAGGAGTGACACTGCCAATCTTTTTAGCTCGCTGGTGAATGATGTTAGATATTGTCAGAAGGGAAGGGTGAAATTTCATATCAATTATGAACTGCTTCGAAGGGGAAACTTGCGCGAGACGAGGTTGGTGTTTGGAAAAATTATCATGGATACCTTGAGTAGTGGGATTGTCCAAGAGAGTAAAGTAGTCATGGAGGAGAAAGATCACCTGCACGTATTTAATTGTGAACACAAGGTTGAGGTTCTAGGTGAGAACTGTGACCTAGCACCTTCTAATATTGAAATGCAGCACGTTGTGGGCAAGGAGGATAAAAAACATAACGTATCACAGTCTACTACCGAACTACTACTGCAAGAGAGGGCCAAGAAGCAGAAGTTGATTGGGAAAAAGTGCAATCTTTCAGAGAATGGAAGAGTTAAGCAGCAGGCCTTTGTCAATGAAGAGTCCAAGAAAATAGCTAAGCATTGGCAAGAGATGATTGAGAAAAATGAATTCCCAGATGCGGCTAAGAAGCATCAGAAGGGGGTTGAGAAAGAAAGAAGCTGTATATCACAAAATGAGATAATTCAGAAGCAGCAAAATCATTTACCATTAGACGAGAAAGTTGTTTTTCAAGCAAATGCTTTAGAGAAACCAGAGAGAGTTGAGAAGCATTTGAACATGGTGGAGAAGCGGAAACATTTTGAATCATCACATGAGAATGAAAAACACGGTTTTCATCGGCAGAAAGGGAAAACAGAGAAGAATGAAAAGCAAAAACAGGATGTAACCAAGGAGAAACGAAGTAGGCTGATTCTGTCTAGCTTGTTTAGGTGAATTACATTTTGTATGTTGGAAATTACATACCGGTCTTTTTAGGATAGCATGGTAGCATCATAAACCTGACAACTGACTCGGAAATCTTGGTTAGTCATTTCAGTTACCCTCTTTTTGGTTTTACTGGTTGAGTAGATTGTCAAATTTTTTCTGCAGGTAATGATAAATATTGAGTCATGTGGGAGAATTTCCTGTTTTGCAGTCTCTCATTTATTGTAATTTTATAGCATGTAGCTCTTCTATTAACAGTTGAATTATTTGAGAAGTTGAGTGATGTCAATTATTTACTTGTATCAGTTAACAGCTATTTTGTAGCCTGTTAGATTGTTTATTTTGTAGCCTAAACAACTCTCTCACGTGAAATTGGTATTACCTTTTGATCTCTATGTAAGTAGAAGAATTGCATAAATATTTATCCTCTACTTTTGCATATTGATTTGTTAATAATGTTTAAAAATTTGACCAAGTCCCAGTTAATTTAATTTTTGTTTTTTGTTTTTCATTCAAAGAATTTAATAAAAAATTCCAGTTGATAGAAAATGTTTGTTGGACTTGATAATGATTCTGAAGCCAACTTTGATGCCATTATTATAATTATTTGTGGAGAGTTTAATCAATAGTAGGTAGTTAATAGTTAAAACCATTAAGAAATGATTAGTCAACAAAAACCTATTTATTTACTAGTATCGATCTAATTAATGCACGGCAAAATTTGTAATAACATGCATTAAATTTCAGTTTTACAATCGTCAAGTTGAATTTTTATGACTATTAAATTCAATCATCAGAATTAGATTTAGATAGTTAACCCATTTACAGAATAAATAAACAAAGCTACAAGTATGATCCAAAGCTTATTTACACAAGCTTGTATCTAATCCTAAATCTCAAATTATATGTAACCCAAAAATCAATGTTGATATCAACTTTACAACAAAGAGTAATGGTATCAAATTATTTTATTAGTACACTAAGCAATATATTCACATTAATGAATATTTATGAGAATTGTCTTTGTATCTAACAGTAAAAAATCAAGTATAAATGTAGTGTATTTTCCTATAATATCTCAACTGAAAACACACACACACACACACACACACACACAAAAGAAGAAAATAAATAAACAAATAAAAGCACAATTTTGCCATGATATTTAAAAAGATAGTACTTTTAAATTGTAATTTTATAAGACAAAAGGTTGGCTTAAAAGATGAGATACTTCTTTATTTAGTGTAATGTTAGGGTTTAAGGCCCTGATTATTTTCAGAGATAGAATGGAGGGGATTCATAGTGAGGGGATTGTTAGTGAGGAAATTAAGTAAAATTGTGTTTGTTTTGATGATAGTTGTTAGGGTAAGAATTGTTAAATTATTTTTATATAAAATAATAAAACAAATAAAAAATACAAAAAAATTAAGCATTAATGTTCAAAAAAAAATGCCCAACATAAAAAAAATAAAAAAAATTCTAGTTCCCTCACTATTTTTCTAGAATAATACTTGAGACCCCCTTTTGGGGGTCACCCCCTCACCCCCTTTGCCATGTGTCAGGGAGTGATTGGAGGAGCAGGAAAAAAAAGAAAAAGAAAAAGAAAAAGCAACCAATGAGAGAGAGAGGGGGTCAAAGGGGGTGATGGGAAAAGGGGGGATGAATCATTGTTGATTTTTCTAATACCATCTTCATCTCCACCTCTTCCATCCCAATCTCCCTTCCAACCTCCATCTTAATCCCCTCCTCAATCCCTTCTCAATTCTACAAACAAACACAACACTAAATGGGCCCCACTTCCATCCTAATTTCATTCCACCCTCTACATCCTAAAACAAACCGAGTCTAAGTTTTATCACTTCGTAATACAATTTCTCTTTCCTCTATTCTTCTTCTTAAAAAGAAAAACGAAAAAGCACAATAGGCAGAGCCTACAAACTTCTATTTTGATTCTCTACTTTCCATCTAATATACTAAAAAATGACAAAGAAAAATCACACTTATAGTGACATGATTTGAAGTTGTATTTTGATAACAAACCTCCAACAAGACAATCCTAACTACTCATTGAAGTGTTTAACTAAGATTCGGTAAATAAAAATAATTTATAAACCAAATTTCTAAACATAAAATACATACAAGATAATATGATCAGAATTATGACTATGATGAGTATTGTGACGTTAAAGGGAATAATCACATCAAATCACACATAATTTTATTTAAGTTATTTTATATTTTTTTTTATTTATATAATATTACCAGTATTGAAATGGACCCTCCACATCCACTTGATCCAACTCTACCAAACCCAAAGAGGCCAAAGTGGGCAAGAGCGTCTCACTGAAAAATAAACATGCTCATACATACTGTAGAGACAACCCGAACCCCAGTCAATGATTAGAGACTATTCGTTATTTTATTAACAGAAAAACTCAAATAATTTGAAAGCAACGTCACATGGCCACATGACCGTTAAAGACCAAAATATAGTCGTTGTCAACCCTATGATCCGACGGCCACATTTCACTAGCCGTTGGGTTTGTGGAAAAAAATGCGGCCTTGTCTCTGCCGACAAGTCACTCTGCCTCATTCACTCCCCTCTTGCTTCCTTTATCTTCTCTCTCTTCTTCTTCTTCTTCTCAGAAGCTGAGTCTGTAGATTTAGGGTTTTTTAGATGCTCTTAGGCTAGTTACATTGTGAGGTGTTTGATAGGTAGGTTGTGTGGTTGTTGAAGAGGGGGAGAGATCTATATTTTCAGGTAATTTAACCAAAGAAAATGGTTATATCTGATGAGAACAAGAATAACCCCACTTTGATTAAACCCATAAACTTACAAGGTAAACTATTCAGACCTTGATCTGAAAATGCAGATGAGATTGAGCATTTTTTTTTTTTACACATTTCGAGTTTGGAATCAGCACAAAAACCCTAGTTTCTGAATTGGGGTCTTTTTTTTTTAATTTATAATTTTGAATTCTTGTTTTGATCAGAAATGGGTAGCAGAAAGTTTGGGGTGGAGATTAGGCCCAACCGAGGAGCCTTAAGCATGATTAATCAAAATGTAGCTCGAGCTCATCCTTACCCTTGTGTTGTCAACAAGAAAGTCTTGTCAGAGTAATCCTCTCTCTCTCTCTCTCTCTCTCTCTCTCTCTCTCTCTCTCTCGTTTTTGGTAACAACTAATATGACCATCTTTTGTTCTCAGAACCCATGAAATTTGTGATAAGTTACCTCCTCATCCACCTCATAGACCAATCACAAGGTTAGAATATGAGCATGTACCCTTCAATTTTAAAAGATGATTTTTTCCTTTTTTCTTTTTTTGAATTGTGGATCTAAATGACTAGATTTTATGTTCAAATTGTGCTGATTTGATTCAATTTTGCTCTTATACAGGAAATTTGCGGCACAGATTGCGAGCACACAACAACATTGTCTGGAGAAAACTAAGAAACCCGATTCATCATCTGTTCAAAGCTTTAGAGTCTGGGAAGATTGTCCAGTAATAGATGAGGAACATAAGGCAGCTACAGACCACCCAGTTCCAATGTCCTTGGAACAAACAGAAGCAGTCCCTGATGAAGAGGAACAGATGGTATTTGTCTCTGAAGCTGTGTTTTCCTTCAATAATCTTAACTGGTTCGCAAATTGAACAATTGAATCCATGAAATTCCATAGGAAGTTGAAATGGAAGATATATTTGAAGAGCCCGTTATGGATATTGACAGCTGCGACGCCAAGAATCCACTAGCAGTAGTCGACTATGTCCACGATGTCTATGCCTACTATAGAAAAATGGAGGTAAACTAAAAGCTCATTGAATTTAGTCAATTATTAGTTATGAATGTCTATGCCTACTATAGAAAAATGGAGGTAAACTAAAAGCTCATTAAATTTAGTCAATTATTAGTTATGAATTGGTTTAAAAATTTATGTTTTATATGGCACATTTAATTGTTTCATTAAACAGCTTTATTAATTTCATTTTCCACCAAGATTTCGTTTGATATAATAAGTTGTTCTTGTCCCTATTGGATTGGAAATGAAGAGTTGTAGCAGTGTTTCACCAAGCTACATGTCACAACAATCTGACATCAATGAGAAGATGAGGGCAATACTAATTGACTGGCTTGTTGAGGTATGTATATGAACTAAATTAGGGTATCAGATCTTAGCATAATTATCATTAATTGATGTTTGAGCACGTTTTAATTTCTAGATCATTAATCCACTTGATCAAAATCAACAGGTACACCACAAGTTTGAACTGAGGGACGAGACGCTATTTCTGACTGTTAATATTACAGATCGGTTTTTAGCTCAGCAAGGAGTGGCGCGAAAGAAGCTGCAGTTGGTTGGTTTGGTCGCAATGCTCTTAGCGTGCAAATATGAGGAAGTTTTAGTACCTGTTGTGGATGATTTGCTTTTCATTTCAGATAAGGCCTACACTAGGAAAGAAGTTCTTGAAATGGTGATTATCAATTGACCTTGTGATTTGAGTGCATAGCCTATTGATGGTTAAATAATTAAACCATTTTTACATTCTTGCAGGAGAGATTAATGCTTAATACATTACAGTTCCACATGTCAGTTCCAACCCCATATGTTTTTATGAGAAGATACCTTAAGGCTGCTCAATCCAACAGGAAGGTAAGTGATTACTTGAAAGTTGATTCATTTGGCAAAATTCTGGCCTGTTTGATATCGGTTTTTGTTTTTGTTTTCTATTTTTATTATCTAAATAACATATTTGATGAACTATTTCAGAAAACAACTCACTTTTCAGGAATAATGAAAAGATTGTTTTTGAATCTATGAATACTTTTTTCATCACAAAAAATAGAGCAATTGATGTACTTGAACTTCTCAATATTCTTGTTTCTGAAAGCACATTAAGAAATGAAGAAAACAAAAATGACACACACCAAACAAACAGGAAACTTATCTATTAAATTCAACCTAATGAGACTATAATTGTATTGTGGACCTCATTGCAGCTTGAGCTTTTGTCTTTCTTCCTGATGGAGCTCAGCCTTGTGGAGTATGAGACACTTGAGTTCGCGCCATCTTTCTTGGCTGCTGCAGCGATCTACACTGCTCAATGTACACTCTACGGGTTTAAGCAATGGAGTAAAACCTGCGAGTGGCACACTACCTACTCAGAAGATCAGCTCTTGTGAGTAAAAACCCCCATCTCCTCCTCCCATTAATCTTGTCCAAAAATTTTGCATAGGTCATTTAGTTTACTAACAGTGATATTAAATTGCTTGCTTGCAGAGAATGCTCGAAACTGATAGTAAGCTTCCATCAGAAAGCAGCAACAGGGAGACTGACCGGGGTACACAGGAAGTACAGTACATCTAAGTTTGGTTATGCGGCAAAATGTGAGCCGGCCAATTTTCTGGTAGAGACTCAACAACAATAGAGACAGGGCATGGTACAGCTTGCTAACTGTGGATTTCATTTCCCCCAAGGGGGGGGGGGGGGGGTGTTGTTGGGGTGTTGGGCGCTGGTTTGGTTGAAAAAATTCAGCATTTTAGGAATTGATTTGATGAGTACTAAATTTATGGTTGTGTTTACTTACAACCAAGGTTTGTTTGCCATGTTCAATTTGAACATATATTGAACTCTTTTTCTGTTCCATTCGATAATAATTTCAAGATTATACATTTTTTCCAATTCTCTTCCATTTTTGAGATATGTCTTACGCTAGAGAGTGCCAAATAGATTATAATCTTTCTTTGAAGTAGCATAAAAAGTTATTTGGTTTTAAGGAATTTTTTTCACATGACTGTGAATGCCCAGTATCTGATAATTCAATGGCAGCTTTCTTTTGTTCTGGCAACAGCACAAGTGGCCATCAATGTAAGCATATATAAACATATTGCCATCAAAGAGCATAGTAAGAGTTGGCTACATAATTGAGTAGTGGTAAGGAATTTAGAACAAGAAAGTAAAAGTAGGAACATGAACTAGCTTGACAATAGAAGAAACTATACAACAGAGCCTGCATTCAAACACAAGAGACTGCAAGTACAAAAAAGTAGGAACATGAACTAGCTTGACAATATCCCATTCACAAGAAACTGCAATAGAGCTGAACTAGCTTGACAATATCCCATTCACAAGAAACTGCAACAGAGCTTGCAATCAAACACAAAAGAGCCTGAAAGTACAAAAAAGTGGGAACATGAACACTAGCTTGACAAATCCCATTCACAAGAAACTGTAATAGAGCCGTGCAATCAAACAAGAAGAGATTGTAATAATGATTCAAAACCAAAACTTCAGGGGGCTTCCAAAAAAAAAAAAAAAAAAAGTAGAGTATTTCAAACTTTACTTTCAAGACAGGGATGAAGATGAATTTGGGGCAAGCAGCCAAGTTAGGGGAGACCAAAAAATGTCAGCAAAGCGAGGGTAAAAGACTAAAGGCCCAACACTCCCATCCTCCAAACTGAAAACCCCAGTTTCCCACAAGTCCTAAGTTCATCGTATTGATCATGAAAGTTGTCATCATATAGACTGCAATATTCATCCAAGAAGAAAATATAATTCTTCCCTTTGCATCCATCGAAATCTACAACAGAAACAAAGTAGGAGCAATCTGTACTCAAATTCCTATCGACTAGAAAGAGTTCCCCAAGAGATTCTACCAAATGCTTCTCAAACCCACTAACCTGATTCAATGGAGATGCGATTTCAGTGATGTTCAAGGAGGAATCGATTATTGAACAAGCTCCCCTATCATCGACAGTACAGATTTGGCCATTAAAGTTTATAATGTGACGGAACAAACGTTCTCGAGAATCAAAAAATGGTGTCCAATTTTCGTCTCCTAGACTCAGAACAGCCAAAGGAAGGAGCTTTCACACTAGCTGCAAACCGGAAGAAGTAATGAAAAGTGTTGCAGAGAAAGGAGAGAAAAAAAGATGAGGGGATGTGCGGGTGGCGATGGGTGAGTCCAGATCCCCTCATTGACTTCTCTCATTCACTTCCTCCGTGCAACGGCTGAGATTCAGCCAACTAGATCCAACGGTCCAGATCAAAGAAGAAAAAAAAATTAAAAAATTAAAACAAATTGAAACTGAAATTTCCCCGCCCAAAGCTATACGGGTTATACATATTTTGTTTTGGAACTCACTCTCACTCAACCTCACACTCACCCCTTCTTCTCCACCGAACCCATCCTCACTTGCGACCCATTCTTTATGGCGACCCACTCCTGAAACCCAACCGATCGAAATAGATTGTTTCTGTCTGTTTCGCAAACCAGAGCCCTCACGCTCTTCTCCTCCACCTCACTGAACCCGTCTCACCGACGACCCACTCCCCAAACCGAACCCATTGCTTTGCCCTCATTCTTTCTGCCCTCACTTCGCAAATCAGAGTTTTGTTATGAGCAAACCAGTCCGACGTCAATCATCCACAGGTTAGTCTTCATTGTCTCTGTAATTGATTATTTCAACTTCATGTTTAAGGATGGAATTGTTTTGTTTTGATTTTCAACCGCAGATTTGTTGAAGGATGGATTATTTAAATTTTTGATTTGAGCTTAAAAATTTGGTACTATGAAGAACTTCTTTTTTGTCTTTGGAATTTTTTAAAACTGAAATTTGTCTTTAAGTTTTTGTCTCTGGAACTTTTTATTTTTATTTTTGTCTTTAAGCTTTGTAAAGACATTCTTTTTTTATTTATCCATGTAAAGACATTCTTTTCTTTCTTGCTTTGGAAATCTGCTACTGCGTGTGTGTTTAAGCTTCAATTCATTGAGGCCTATATGGATTTCCTCTGTTGAAAACAGAAAGAAAAAAAATAAAAAATAAAAAAGAATGTCTTTACAAAGATTATTTAAGTTTTTGATTTGAGCTTAAAAATTTGGTACTGTGAAGAACTTCATTTTTATCTTTGGAATTTTTTGTCTTTGGAATTGTTGTCTTTAAGTTTCTGTCTCTAGAAATTTTTAGGAATATTGTCTTTAAGCTTTGTAAATATATATTTTTTATTATCCATATAAAGACATTCTTTTCTTTCATGCTTTGGAAATCTGCTACTATGTGTGTGTTTAAGCTTCAATTCATTGAGGCTTATATGGATTTTCTCTATTGAAAAAAAAAAAAAAAAAAAAACAACAACAACAGCAACAATTCATTGACAAAAGGAATTATTTGAATTCCTCCTTGCAATGCATTCGACCACTGGGGAATATCAGTAAACTTTATGGAATGAAGTTTTATTTCAGAGTGAGCAAATTCTTAAGTTGGAATGGCATGTGCCTCATTTGGATCATGATCTATGATAAGATAAATATGGATGTGCAGATTGAATTTTTTATTTGCATTCCTAGTTGTGTTGTGATAGTACTGCGCATAGAAATACATTCATTTTTGTTATTATAAATTTATGAGTCTTTGTGTATGGATATTAAAAAGTGGCTTCTTCTTCTACTAATAATAGCAGTATAAGATGAAAACCGAGACTGTGCAATTGTGGAAGAACAACTGCCATATATATTATAAGAACCAATGAGCATGGAAATCAATGGTGTTTGTTCTTTATTTACCCATCAAAATAGGTAAGTATGTATTGTAAAAAATATTAATCCTTTAGTAGTTATAAATTAATTTGTCTTATTCAACTAACCGATTGTCATGCATTATAGAGTAACACTGCCCATTGCAATTACTTCAAGTTCGTGGATGAAAATGATGAAGGTGTTATGTCCACAATCCGTTCCAACACTAGACTTTGTGATACTATAACAATAGAAGACTTTAACGATCTAAGGACGAGGTCTTATGAGATACTGAAAATGATAAATATCGTCGAACACTTGAAAGGATGGAAAATGAAAATGATGACTATAGTTGAAGGCTTGAAAGGATTAAAAATCATTTAAAGGCGATGGTGTATGTCAGTGTAATTTTTATGATTTTGTACTTTATGATGTAACTTATTGTTTAGTTGGCTTTGGGAAAGTTTGACAAATGTTATTGTGGATTTTATGAAACTTAACGGATGTATTGTTGGCATTTGTAGCATTTTGGCTTTAATTTTATGGAATGATTTTGGAAGTTTGTAGCATTTTGGCTTTGATGAAAGGATGGAATGATTTTAAATGGTTTTGATGAATGAAAATTTGATGAATGTAGTTATGGATTTGATGATTATAGAACTTGTAAATTATAGTATTTTGGTCTTGTTTGTATCAGTGTTACCATGATTTGGTTTGGGTGCAGAGATAGTATTTGATGGTGTTAGAGCTCCAAAAGGAGATTGATTGTAAGTAACTACTAATTGATAGTTTGCCTGGGATGTTAAAAGAGAAAATTGTGACATGTTCTCTTGGAGAACATAATTTCTCTGTGAAGTAGTGGTAGAGCTTTCTCTTTTTTCTATTCCAGGAAATTCCCAAATTGAGCTGCAACAAGTGCCAATCATCAACAAACATAATATAGAAGTTTCAGGATGCACTCAAACTGACGAAAGAGGAAATTGATGAGCTTTCCATTACAACTGTAACAACCCAGATTTTTAATTATTCTGTAAAATTTATACTAATATTATTTAATCACATTTAGGAAAATATACGATTTATTTTGTATTATTATGTATAATTTTGTAAAATAATATAATTATTAGAAATTTAGGGGTCAAAGTATAAATAAATAACTAAGTTAAGTTTAGATAAGCTTGAATTAATTTAGATAAGTTTGAATTAATGGGGGAGTAATGGGAGCGCGGCACGTGGTAGCCTGTGGCTTGGTGCCCACAGCTGCCTTTCCTATATATTAGGGGAAGAATGTGCTCAGAAAGGAAAACAAGAGAAAGAAAGAAAAGAGAAAGAGAAAGAGAAGAGAAAGAAAGAAAAGAGAAAGAAAGAGAGGAAAAATAATGGAAGCGGAGAAGATCTTTGATAGTGGAAAGAAATAGTGAGATATTAAAGTTAATGTGAGTTATATTATACCTTGAGTTACTGAGAGGGTAATTTATATGAAATTTGGGCCGAGCTGGGTAATGGGCCGTTATGGGCCAACAGTGCGAAGGGCTGAGTAAAAAGGTCAGAAAGTTACTCTGGTCCGCAAGAGGTGTAAAGTTACTTCGGTCCGTGAGAAGCTTGAAGTTACTCCGGTCCCAAAGAACTTACAGGTGAGTTCGGTCGTCACGCACAAAGTTATACCAGTCGGGACCAGAGTATTGGTTTGTACCGATCAAGACATACCATGGTTAACGTTAGGAGAGCCGAAGTAAGAGCAATGAATATGAAGAGCCGAGCTAAAGTTATCTCGGTCTAATCTGTGGCTAAGCATAGCTATGCTTACCTCGGTCATACTGAAGTCTGACCATGGTAAAACCATCTCACTTGGTTTATGCAGTGAGGGGGGTGTTGAAGGATAAGCATTGTCTTTCAGGAGTATGAATCCTAGGAGGACTCTATATGGAGAAGTAAAAGTCCTACTAGGATTGTGCCACACGGAACCTACAAAAGCTCACAAACATCACCTATGGAGAGGTAACACAACTTTGATCCCCGAATTCACAGAGCTTTTTGTCTATTTGTCTATTTTGCTGACTTAGGCATCAGAGAGGTATCCGGCACACACCCACTGGCTAGCTCACGTTTGTGATTTTAGGGAGTAAAGCGACGACGTACAGAGGAGCGCAATCTTAATCAACAGGATTATACGAGAAGGTTTATTTCTTTCCCATACAATTGGCACCGTCTGTGGGAACAAACAGAACGAACAAAACCTCTTGATTAAGTTTTCCTTGCTAATAAAAAGTAATGGCGCACAACGAAGATTTGCCGCAGTCCGCCATTGATGGACAAACACCAGAAGGAGGTGGAAGGCGCGAAGGTTTGCCTCCTGTCCCTCCCATGGCGGACTTGGAGCCCCAACGACATAACCCCAGGAGGGATGCTAGAGGGAGGCGGAATAACAGCCCCCGTCGCTCTCATTCACAAAGTCCTGACAGACAAAGGCGAAGGATTGATCCTCAAGTTCTGGAGGACCGCGTGAAGGAGCAGGACGAATTGATACGACGGATGACGGCAGACATGGAGATTATGAAGCGCCAGATAAAGGGAAAAGGAGTGGCGACAGGAGAGGGGCGCAAAAGCAAGACGCCCCCTCGCCACTCTGAAGACCGTGGTAGGCATACCACACCATTACAAGCAAAGAGTAAAAGCCTCAGGACAGGCGATACTCAATCCAGAACCTCCAGGACTCATTGGTCCAGGTCTGAGAGAACGAGGACTGAGAGGTCGTATACTGAGGGAAGCACCTATCGGCCCTCGCGCACGCACCAAACATCATCCAGGCAGACGGAGTTGCCAAGGTCATCCGACTTACGGACTGGGCTGGAAGAAAGGGCACGATGGAAGGAGGACACTAGGGCGCGCGACCTTCGCAGGGTATCTGCCTTGCAGCGATTGGCTCCTCGGACGCATGGAAGTGTCGAGGTCGGAATGCCAATACCACGACCTGCCTACGAACCAACGGACAAAGCATTAGCGAGGCTGCAGACCTCGCCGTTCGTTCCGGCAATTGAAAACGCGCTCCTACCTTCAGGCTTCCTTCAGCCCAAATTTACCACGTACGAGGGGAAGACAGACTCCTACATGTACCTAAGTCACTTCCGCCGGGTTATAGCGGTATATCGACACAACGAGGCTTTGATGTGCATCCTTTTCCCATCAAGCCTTGGCGACCTAGACTTGACTTGGTTCGAAAAAATTTCAGAAGGCAGCATAGCCTCCTGAGCACAATTGGCGGAGGCGTTCGTAACAAGGTTCAGAACGAACGCCAAAACGCCAGTGGAGATCGACCAACTTCTCTCCATTGACATGGGCGACAAGGAGACACTTAGATCCTATAATAGTCGCTACTAGGAGACCTTCAACCAGATTGGGGATTGTCCCACCAATCTAGCCATTGCACAGTACAAAAGAGGCCTTCTAGTCGGGAACAGACTACGGGACTCAATCACCATGACACCACCCCTCACCATGGAGGCCTTGATGGAAAGAGTGCATCAGCACATCAGGGTGGAAGAGGATGACGCCCATGCCAAAACAAAATCCGGCACGACCGCAATACCGGAGAAAAAGGCCTCAGCAAAGGTCAACATAGTAGACCGTCCGAGCAAAAACAGACAAGGCAGGCGGGACAATGGAGAAGACCAGGATAAAAGATGGTTGAGAGTCCGCACTGCCATTACCACAGTATTCAAAAAGCCAATCTACCGGATTCTAAGCGAGATACGCGATGAACCTTTCGTTAGATGGCCTGCTAAGCTAGGAGAGGCTCAGAAGGATTACGACAAAAGGTCACGATGCACCTTCCATAAAGAAAAGGGGCACCGCACTGAAAATTGCACGCCGTTGAGACAGCACCTGGAGGAGTTGGTGGCAGCCGGTCACCTGGACAAATACATTGAAGGAGGGGCGCAGCCAGCCCCCCAGAATGACAAGCACCCGAACGGAATGCCAATCGACGCCCCACCTCAAGGCGTGATCAACATGATACATGGAGTATGTGAACCTGAGTGGATTTGTGAACTCAGAGGAACGATCAAGAAGGCTGAGCACCTAAGGGAGGTACTAAGTGCTCAACCTACCATCAAGAAGGGGAAAACAGAGGCCACGAACGTCATATCCTTTTCAGATAAAGACTTGGCCAGGATATATTGCCCTCACAATGATGCCCTGGTGGTCACTCTCCGAGTCAAGGATTTTGACGTCAAGCGGATTTTGATCGACCAGGGTAGTTCATGTGAGATAATGTATTACGAAACATTCAAACAATTGAAACTACAAGAGAAAGACTTGGCACCTGCCGTATCTCCCCTGATTGGATTCAATTTGATGCTAGAATGGCCAGTCGGCAAGATAATCCTCCCAGTCAGAGTGGGAAGCGTGACGAAACAAGTGGAATTTTGGGTGTTGAAAGTCCTATCCACTTACAACATAATCTTGGGAAGAACATGGCTGCATGCTATGCGATCGGTAGCGTCCTCCTACCATCAAGTAATGCGATTCCCCAACGAGGCTGGGGTAATTGAAGAGGTCTTCGGAGACCAGATCATGTCCAAGCTGTCACGCCCCAAACCTGTCCCTAGAAGTTTGGGCATGACCACTTCAGAACCTGTTTTATATCTATAAATATGGGGCCTGAATGGAAGCACTAAATATCAAAATTTGACACTGAAAACAAACTCCATCGAGCTACTACTATCATGCCAGGATCACAAACTTTTAACAAACAAATAAAATCTAAAACATACACCTGAACATCGGTTATATACATACATATATACAGACCCAGCCCTATCATTGGACATATACAAAAACATGAAAGCTATATACATCACTCTTAGATAGACATTCAAAAAGCAAGCCAACATCTTATCAGCTTAACAAAATCAATGGCTGTGTATAGTGCCTGGACACACGAAGGTTGACAAAAGAAAGTGGCGTCACGGCTAGGACTGATCACCTGATTGGTGACCTACAGAAACAGACATAACAGAGAGTGAGCCAGGCTCAGTGAATAGTAATACATAAATAAAACGATGCTTAACTTGAAACATAACACATAGCAATGCATATAAAGTTGTAGAGTTCACATAGTTAGTTTGATTCTGTGCTAAGTACATAACGGCCTTAGGTTCAATCTTGCAACATAAACATGGTGGCTATAAGCCCTTGAAACATGGTGGCATGAGGCCCTTGAAACATGGTGGCACGAGGCCCTTGAAACATGGTGGCTATAAGCCCTTGAAACATGGTGGCACGAGGCCCTTGAAACATGGTGGCTATAAGCCCTTGAAACTTGTGGCATAAAGCCCTTGTAACATATGGCACTAAGGCCCTTGAAACATTGGCACAAAGCCCTTGAAAGATTGGCATAAAGCCCTTGAAAGATATTTGACCTTGTAGCATATTTAAACTTGTAACATATACTTGAAACATACCTGATCATACTTGAACTTGTAACATACTGGAAACATGCCTGAAACATACTTAAACATCATTCATTAATTCAAACGAAACATATCATAACTAGAGCATTTCTTGTTATATCATGTCATTATCGTACGCTTAACAATGAGAGACTAATTCACATTCTCATGAGGGTCATACAATGATGCTAAACTTTGCACTTGTATCGTAGATTCTGAATAACTTCCAATTTATAAGCAACATAGCAAAATAACTTCAATTCATATGGATACACATAGCTACTCTTATATTTACTCAGAATCCACTCTTCAAGAATGAACATAAATTCTTTTGGGTAAATGACTTACTTTACGTGCTCTATTAATCAATAGCATACACCTTTGTTTGATCATTCTTCTGTGTTAACATAGTTGCCTTGCCTTGTAATTAACAGAGTCCTAATGGTAACCGTTACATCATTCCCATGAGTTGACATAATTAACGTAAAGTTAACAAGACATTCCTAATAATTAGTAACAAAAAGTAAGCACATTTTCATTAGATTACAGATGACTTTATTGGTTTCACAATTTCACAGTTCGGCCCTTGGCCTGAGGGGTTCACACATTCACAATAGCCTTTGGGTTTCATAGATTCACAACTTATCACATCGGCCTTCGGCCCTTTGGATTCACAAGTTCACAAGTTTGGCCCTTGGCCTCATAGCTTCATAAGTCACAAGTCGGCCCTTGGCCACATAGGTTTGATCTTCACAAGTTCTTTTGATGTTTTCATAATTTCATAATGTTTCTCATATAACATACATAACTTCACAAACTCTTTTGAAGTTTCCATAATGTCACAGTGTTTCTTACATAGCATACATAACATATATGTCAAAATAATTCTTACGACGAAGATTTAACATCAATAACGATAAACAGTTAAAGGTACATCAAAGTACTACTACTCACAGCGTTCAGGTGCTTGATCCGCCCCTGTAGCTGACCCTACACAATTCACATAATTCAAACATAATTCATCATAGTACAACACCAATCAATTCACTATGAGTCAACACAACATAATCCAACAAAGTCAATATCACTTAGTTCATCAACACCATTTGTAATTTAACATAATTCAAAATAAATCCTTGAATTCCATTTCAACATTCCTGTAACAACCCTCGTACTGATTACCGATAAACTACTGAATTAGCTACTGATTACTGCCAAACTGAACTGATAATGACTGATAATTGAATTAACTGAAGTACTGAATGGACTGATTGAAATCGAAACTGAAATTGAATAAGTTTATAAATTGAATTGCACACTGCATCTATTTGATTGATTGATTATCTGTTTGAATTCATGTGTTAAACCTGCTAATTGAAGGCCTTATCGGCGGCCGAATTAGGAACCGTTTAGTGTTTCATGATCAGTAGAATATTTGTGATTTAATGGTGTATTTATCTGAAAATTTATTAGGAATGATTAAATTAGATTAAATATTGATTAATTGAAGAGTTGGCCTTATTCACCAAACTAGCCCTTAGTGGACCTTTGTTTATTATTGAAATTGAGCCTTACACTTAGAGACAACATTTCCCTCAGCCATGTTTTGAGTGTATAGCCGACCAAAGGAGAGAGTTAGAGTGAAAGAGTGTTTTCATCTTGTGTATTGACTTACTCTTGAAGAATTGCTTGAGAATTGAAGTGTAGATTGTCAAATTGGACTCTCAAACTTTGAATACAAGACTAGGGTATGTATTTCAACCCCTCATTGTTGTCCTTAAGGTTGTTTCTTGCTAGATTCTTGGCAAATTATAGAGTTGAGTCTTGATTTTGTTCATAATTGTTGAATTGGAGCTCCATCATGCATGCATGGCCATTTTAGGATATTTTGAAGTTAAATTCTTGGAGAGTTATACATGCATGTCCATGTTTATATTATAGTCCATGTTTTCAAAATGTTTTCCAACTATTGAGCTCTTTAGAGCAAGGTTTGAAGCTTGAATTTGGTTTAAAACTCATGCATTGCATGTTTACACATTGTTCTTGAAATTGGGTTTGAATTTGGACTTAATTGACTCACCTTTGGGGCTTGAATTCTCAAATTGGCTTTTGAAACTTGTTATACATTGTTTTGGGATGTGTTTTCCAGAATTTGGGCCCAAGAGGTCGAGTATTGAGTTGGGAATGCTTGGTTTGAGCTTGGAAGGCAAATCTGGAAATTCCAGATTTGGCTTCTTCGCTCGAGCGAAGGATTCCTCGCTCGAGCGACCAAGGTTTCCTCTGAGCCACGCTCGAGCGAAGGATTGGTGGCTCGAGCGTAAAAAACGAGCATCCAGTACTTTTACTGTTTCTGCAGACCGCTCGAGCGAAGGATTTCTCGCTCGAGCGAAGCCTTTGATTTTGGAAGCTCGCTCGAGCGAAGGAAGGCTCGCTCGAGCGAGGCTCCTATTTTCAGCAACTTTTGAAAAATGCCTTCCAAGTGTATTTTTGCATCCTCATCCCATCCTAGGCATTCTTAGGCCTAGTTTAAGGCATCTTAATGAGGATTTAGACATAGAACCACACCGAGGAAATTTAGGGATTTAATTATCATCCTTCCCGACTGTGAAACTTAGTGTGTGTTCTATTTGTTAACTGTTTAGGGTTGGCTTCGGGGACGCGCTCTAGCTGCTATTAGCCCAATCTCTGTGAGTAACAGATTGTGTAAAGATATGTTCAAAATGGTTATCTTTTGAATACTGAACAGAATTGTTTACTGAACTGATATTGCTTATTGAATGAATGTATGTCCTGTATTGTGAACTGTACTGTGGCATCCTTAGCACTTATTGCTTACTGTTATTGTTACAGAGCTCTGTCGGTTTCCTTGTGGAACCATACTGTTTATTGATTGATGGCCATCACTACTGTTGGGTCCGTTGAGGCCCGGTCCTTTTGGACCTACTGTTTATAGGCTAATGGATGTACCACATATGATTGATTGACTGACATACTGAAAGACTGAAATGCTGTTTAATGAACTGTTTTCATTACTGTAAGGACATTCATTCATAACCTCTTTACGCATTATGTTATTCACTGGGCTTTAGCTCACTGTTTATATATATATGTAGGTTCTTAGCAGCCAGACCGGAGCTAGGAGCGTGGGTTAGTCCCCAGTTTTGTCAAGCCAGCCTATGTGCCTCACTGCGAGGTTCCGAGACGCCATGCTATGGCTTGGGGTGTTTTGTGTTCCCCACCTGTCTCTTGACTGTTTTGTATTATTGTATAAACTGTTTACTGTTTGACCGTACTGTTATCGAGGGATTAAGTCCCCGCACTGAATGTTGTAATGATTGTATAGACTGTACTGTTTGAACTGTATGAATGCATGAAAAATGTTTTTGGCATACAGATTGTCACAGCTCAATGGACACTAGTTACTTACTGTATTGGCTTCCGCCAGGCCCTGTACTCTGTTTTACTGTATTACTGTTCAGCAGGCCTTCGGTAATCTCGGATTACTGGCCAATTACGGTGCTAAACCCATAGGGCCGGGTTTGGGTCGTGACAGAGTGGTATCAGAGCGATACTTAACCACAAGTTATACCGCACACACGTGTCCAAATGAGCTATAGAGTGTCCTAGAAAAGTGATTAGGGCATCTCATGAACTTGAAAAGTGTGTGGTTATGACTGACTGAATATATGTTAAAATGCTAAACTGTTTAATTGTACAACTATTTATAATGATAACTGTTATAACTGCTTATAGTGAAATGGATAACGCAAGCACTGCAAATGAAACTGAATCATCATCCTCTGAGGCCAGAATGGCCAGACTTGAACAAATGATGGGACTGGTAATTGAAAGACTAGATCAACAACAGAACCAACAGCCCCCACCTCCTCCTCCTCCGGTACAACCGGAACAGAATGTACAGAATGTGAACGTTAATGAGGTGGACATTATTGCACTGACTCATAAATTCAGCAAGATGAAACCGCCGTCCTTTCAGGGAGGCTTAGAACCGCTAAAGGCTGAAGCTTGGGTTTTGGAGACTGAAAAATTGTTTGAAGTTTTTCCGTGCTTAGAAGCACATAAGGTATTGTTAGCCACCTTTACATTGCAGGAAGAAGCTAGAAGGTGGTGGATGTTGATCCGTGACACCAACACTGTGGTGACTTGGGCTCAGTTCAAGGAGTCCTTCTTTGAAAAATATTTTCCTCAATGTGTCAGGGATAGAAAGGTAACTGAGTTTGAACAACTGAAACAGGGCACAACGTCTGTTGCCGAATATGAGAAGAAGTTCACCGAGCTTGCTAGATATGCACCGCATATAGTGGACACCGATTACAAAAAGGCCAGGAAGTTTGAAGGCGGCCTGAATGTTCCTATCCTTGATAGAGTTAATATGTTGAAACTGCCAACTTATGTGGGTGTTCTTGATCGAGCCTTGATGGCTGAATCAAATATTGAAGCACTGAAACAAACCGAACCACCAACAACTGAATGGCGCAGTAAAAGACAGGGTTTCAAATTCAAGAAAGGCAAACATAACTCTGCAAACAAGAAACAGAACACGGGGTCAACAACTAGCCCCAGCCAAGGGAATGGGTTTATCCCACCCTGCTCCGTATGTGGCAATAAGCACAAAGGGGTTTGCTACCAGATTTCAGGAGCTTGTTTCAGATGTGGCAAGGTGGGCCACAGAATTAAAGATTGCCCCTCTGCCCCGCAAACCAGTAGTAAAGCTGCACCAAGCGCAGCAGTATCAAATATAGCACCAAAGCCTAACCCCAAAGCTACCGGGAAAGAGCCTATGAGGCAGGGCCGAGTATTTGCCCTAGTACCGGGAGACGTTCAGAATACTGAGACCGTTGTGTCAGGTATCCTCCCTATTTGTACTCAGAATGCATATGTATTGATTGATTCGGGGTCTACACATTCTTATGTGTCGCATGCTTTCTCACGAAAATTAAATAGACCCTTAGAACCCATGAATTATCTGCTAGCTGTATCATCACCTGTTGGGGGATCCATGACATGTGCATATATGTATCCTGCTTGTGAAATTATTGTTGGGGATATGCATCTGTTTATTGATTTACTGCCGTTGAACATAGATCATTTTGATGTAATATTGGGGATGGATTGGTTACAAAAATATCATGCCACTATAGATTGTGTAACAAAACAAGTAGTTTTCCGTCCACCTGGTTTGCCTGAATTTGTGTTTAATGGGAGTGGAGTAGTACCTCCTCCGTATTTGATTTCTTCCGTGAAAGCTGTTAAACTGATTAGAAAAGGGTGTAAAGGATATCTGTGTTCCGTACTGACCGTATCTACTGATGATTGTGTTAAAACTGATGTGAATTGTATTCCTATAGTCAGAGAATTCCCAGATGTATTTCCAGGTGATTTGCTAGGGAATTTGATTGATAGGGAAGTTGAATTTACTGTTGATGTGATTCCGGGTACACAGCCAATGTCTAAAGCTCCCTACAGAATGGCTCCAACTGAACTGAAGGAATTGAAAGTACAATTGCAGGAACTGTTAGACAAGAAGTTTATCAGACCCAGTACTTCACCGTGGGGTGCACCTGTTTTGTTTGTAAAGAAGAAAGATGGCTCACTGAGACTGTGCATTGATTACCGTGAATTGAACAAGGTAACTGTAAAGAACAAATATCCATTACCGCGTATTGATGATTTGTTTGACCAGTTACAGGGTGCACAAGTGTTTTCCAAGATTGATCTCAGATCGGGATACCATCAACTGAAAGTTAAACCAGAAGACATTGATAAAACTGCTTTTAGAACGAGGTATGGCCACTATGAATTTTTAGTTATGCCGTTCGGAGTTACCAATGCCCCAGCTGCATTTATGGACCTTATGAACAGAATTTTTAAACCATACCTTGATGATTTTATTGTGTTATTCATTGATGACATATTGATTTATTCTAAGACTGAAGAGGAACATGAACATCATCTGAGACTTGCCCTGCAAACCTTAAGAGAACATAAACTGTATGCTAAACTGTCTAAATGTGAATTTTGGCTTGATCATGTGGTGTTTTTGGGGCATGTTGTTAGCAAAGATGGAATTTCTGTTGATCCGCAGAAAATTGAAGCTGTAGT
Source organism: Camellia granthamiana (assembly GCA_036172215.1). Classification (NCBI taxonomy): domain Eukaryota; kingdom Viridiplantae; phylum Streptophyta; class Magnoliopsida; order Ericales; family Theaceae; genus Camellia; species Camellia granthamiana. Next base: position 50,839,247 of record CM069903.1, on the reverse strand, counting down.
GAACTGGCCTAGACCAACAAATGTGACTGAAGTACGAAACTTTTTGGGATTGGCTGGATATTACAGAAGATTTGTCAAAGATTTCTCCAAAATTGCCTTACCATTGACTCAGTTAACTCAGAAGGGGACATCATTTGACTGGACTGACCAGAGAGAATCAGCATTCCAGGAGTTGAAAACTAGACTCGTGACTGCACCAATTCTTACCTTGCCTACAGGTACGGATGGTTATACTATTTTTAGTGATGCTTCTCATAAGGGTTTGGGATGTGTTTTAATGCAGAATGGGAGAGTTATTGCTTATGCTTCCCGACAGTTGAGACCACATGAAAAGAATTACCCAACCCATGACCTGGAACTTGCTGCAGTGGTGTTTGCACTGAAAATTTGGCGTCACTATTTGTATGGAGCAACATGTGAAGTGTATACCGACCACAAGAGTTTGAAATATTTCTTCACACAGAAAGAACTGAATATGAGACAGCGGAGATGGCTTGAACTGATTAAAGATTACGACCTACAGATTCTGTACCATCCGGGAAAAGCCAACACCGTTGCCGATGCATTGAGCCGAAAGTCAATTGCCAACTTAGCTTGTTTGCTCACCGGGCAGAAAGAATTGCTTCATGATCTGGAAAAGTTTGAAATTGAAATTGTTTTGAGAGAACAAGGTGGAACAATAGCTGCCATTACTGCTCAACCAGCATTGATAGAAGAAATTAAAGAAAAACAGCAATTGGATGATTACTTGAAGAAAATCATTGAAGAAAGAGATTCTAAACCGAGACCGGGGTTCAAAATTGACAACAATGTACTGAAATTTCAAGAAAGACTGTGTGTACCGAATGACACTGAACTGAAAAGAAGAGTACTGCAAGAGGGCCACAATTCAAAATTTTCTATCTACCCGGGGAATACGAAAATGTATCAAGATCTGAAACAGAATTTTTGGTGGCCAGGAATGAAGAAGGAAATTGCCGACTTTGTGTCCAAATGTCTTCATTGCCAACAAGTCAAAGCTGAACATCAACGACCCGCAGGCTTACTGCAACCCTTACCCATACCAGAGTGGAAATGAGAGCATATCACGATGGATTTTATCGTTGGATTACCTCGCTCCAGGAAAGGTATGGATTCTATTTGGGTTATTGTTGATAGACTGACTAAATCTGCTCACTTCTTACCTGTCAAGACAATTTATAATGCGGACAAACTGGCTGTTATCTATATTGATGAAATTGTGAGACTGCACGGAGTGCCTGTGTCTATTGTTTCTGACAGGGATTCGAAGTTTACATCGAGGTTCTGGCAAAGCCTACAGACTGCATTGGGTACTGAATTGAGACTGAGTAGTGCCTATCATCCTCAGACAGACGGACAGTCAGAAAGGACCATCCAAACTCTAGAGGATCTACTGAGGATGTGTGTCCTTGATTTTCAAGGAAACTGGGAAAGTCACTTGCCACTTGCTGAATTCGCCTACAACAACAGCTACCATTCGAGCATCGGTATGGCGCCTTTCGAGGCATTGTATGGCAGAAAATGTAGATCTCCAATTTGCTGGGCAGAAATTGGAGATGGGCCGTTGTTTGGGCCTGAGATTGTGTATGAAACAACTGAAAAGGTAAAACTGATACAGCAAAGATTGAAAACTGCACAGAGTAGACAGAAGAGTTATGCAGATGGTAGAAGACGAGACCGAGAGTATAAAGTGGGTGATCACGTGTTTGTGAAAGTGACACCAATGAAAGGCCAGACTCGCTTTGGAGTCAAAGGCAAGTTAGCGCCGCGGTACGTCGGACCGTATCAGATTATTGAGAAAATCAATCCGGTGGCGTATCAAGTTGCACTTCCTCCTGAAATGGAGCATATGCATAACGTCTTCCACATATCTATGTTGAGAGATTATCTCCGGGATCCATTCCATGTGATTGAGCCTACTCGAGTAGTGTTGAGTGATGACTACACTTACGAGGAACGGCCTATACAGATTGTAAACCGACGGATCAAGAAACTGAGAAACAAAGAGATTCCGCTAGTGAAAGTTGATTGGCAGAACCATGGTGGTGTGTATGCCACTTGGGAAAGGGAAGATGACATGGCTAAAAGATACCCAGAGCTGTTTCCACTGAATCCTGTTTTCTTCCAGACTGAAGGTAACTTGAGTTTAGAGGACTAAACTCCTTATAAGGAGGGGAGACTGTAACAACCCTCGTACTGATTACCGATAAACTACTGAATTAGCTACTGATTACTGCCAAACTGAACTGATAATGACTGATAATTGAATTAACTGAAGTACTGAATGGACTGATTGAAATCGAAACTGAAATTGAATAAGTTTATAAATTGAATTGCACACTGCATCTATTTGATTGATTGATTATCTGTTTGAATTCATATGTTAAACCTGCTAATTGAAGGCCTTATCGGCGGCCGAATTAGGAACCGTTTAGTGTTTCATGATCAGTAGAATATTTGTGATTTAATGGTGTATTTATCTGAAAATTTATTAGGAATGATTAAATTAGATTAAATATTGATTAATTGAAGAGTTGGCCTTATTCACCAAACTAGCCCTTAGTGGACCTTTGTTTATTATTGAAATTGAGCCTTACACTTAGAGACAACATTTCCCTCAGCCATGTTTTGAGTGTATAGCCGACCAAAGGAGAGAGTTAGAGTGAAAGAGTGTTTTCATCTTGTGTATTGACTTACTCTTGAAGAATTGCTTGAGAATTGAAGTGTAGATTGTCAAATTGGACTCTCAAACTTTGAATACAAGACTAGGGTATGTATTTCAACCCCTCATTGTTGTCCTTAAGGTTGTTTCTTGCTAGATTCTTGGCAAATTATAGAGTTGAGTCTTGATTTTGTTCATAATTGTTGAATTGGAGCTCCATCATGCATGCATGGCCATTTTAGGATATTTTGAAGTTAAATTCTTGGAGAGTTATACATGCATGTCCATGTTTATATTATAGTCCATGTTTTCAAAATGTTTTCCAACTATTGAGCTCTTTAGAGCAAGGTTTGAAGCTTGAATTTGGTTTAAAACTCATGCATTGCATGTTTACACATTGTTCTTGAAATTGGGTTTGAATTTGGACTTAATTGACTCACCTTTGGGGCTTGAATTCTCAAATTGGCTTTTGAAACTTGTTATACATTGTTTTGGGATGTGTTTTCCAGAATTTGGGCCCAAGAGGTCGAGTATTGAGTTGGGAATGCTTGGTTTGAGCTTGGAAGGCAAATCTGGAAATTCCAGATTTGGCTTCTTCGCTCGAGCGAAGGATTCCTCGCTCGAGCGACCAAGGTTTCCTCTGAGCCACGCTCGAGCGAAGGATTGGTGGCTCGAGCGTAAAAAACGAGCATCCAGTACTTTTACTGTTTCTGCAGACCGCTCGAGCGAAGGATTTCTCGCTCGAGCGAAGCCTTTGATTTTGGAAGCTCGCTCGAGCGAAGGAAGGCTCGCTCGAGCGAGGCTCCTATTTTCAGCAACTTTTGAAAAATGCCTTCCAAGTGTATTTTTGCATCCTCATCCCATCCTAGGCATTCTTAGGCCTAGTTTAAGGCATCTTAATGAGGATTTAGACATAGAACCACACCGAGGAAATTTAGGGATTTAATTATCATCCTTCCCGACTGTGAAACTTAGTGTGTGTTCTATTTGTTAACTGTTTAGGGTTGGCTTCGGGGACGCGCTCTAGCTGCTATTAGCCCAATCTCTGTGAGTAACAGATTGTGTAAAGATATGTTCAAAATGGTTATCTTTTGAATACTGAACAGAATTGTTTACTGAACTGATATTGCTTATTGAATGAATGTATGTCCTGTATTGTGAACTGTACTGTGGCATCCTTAGCACTTATTGCTTACTGTTATTGTTACAGAGCTCTGTCGGTTTCCTTGTGGAACCATACTGTTTATTGATTGATGGCCATCACTACTGTTGGGTCCGTTGAGGCCCGGTCCTTTTGGACCTACTGTTTATAGGCTAATGGATGTACCACATATGATTGATTGACTGACATACTGAAAGACTGAAATGCTGTTTAATGAACTGTTTTCATTACTGTAAGGACATTCATTCATAACCTCTTTACGCATTATGTTATTCACTGGGCTTTAGCTCACTGTTTATATATATATGTAGGTTCTTAGCAGCCAGACCGGAGCTAAGAGCGTGGGTTAGTCCCCAGTTTTGTCAAGCCAGCCTATGTGCCTCACTGCGAGGTTCCGAGACGCCATGCTATGGCTTGGGGTGTTTTGTGTTCCCCACCTGTCTCTTGACTGTTTTGTATTATTGTATAAACTGTTTACTGTTTGACCGTACTGTTATCGAGGGATTAAGTCCCCGCACTGAATGTTGTAATGATTGTATAGACTGTACTGTTTGAACTGTATGAATGCATGAAAAATGTTTTTGGCATACAGATTGTCACAGCTCAATGGACACTAGTTACTTACTGTATTGGCTTCCGCCAGGCCCTGTACTCTGTTTTACTGTATTACTGTTCAGCAGGCCTTCGGTAATCTCGGATTACTGGCCAGTTACGGTGCTAAACCCATAAGGCCGGGTTTGGGTCGTGACAATTCCAAAACCGAGTTCATATCATCCATATCATTAATAGATTATTTCCCCAATTTTCCCTTCACATTACAGCATGAATTACAATGTTTATAACATAGTTCATTCGCAAATTTTAAACGTAATTTTCAAACATTTCCAAATTTCAATTAAACTTGAACACATATAATTCCATACCTCAATTTCATTATTCTACCTTCAATTTGGGCCAATTCATTGGTTATCATCATTAATCAACCTAGGGTTTCAAGAAAAATTGAAATTTCAAGAAAAATTCAAACTTATTAACCCATTACTTTTTATTCCAATTTTCCCAATGATTATACATCTAGGAGTCACAATCCATCATTTTAACCCACCAATTAACTTCCAACATCTCCAACTCTAAACCCCCAATTCTCAAGTTGGACATAATATGCTCAAAACTATAGCTTTTGTTTGTATATACACAAAATTTCACAAATCCATCCATGAATGCGAATATTGAAAGGAAATAAGGACCCCTACCTCAAGAATCAAGCAAAGGAGTAAAGATTGAGAAGAATCCTCCAAAAATTCGAATTTCAATCGGTTGGAAATGTTGACCCTTTCTTGTTCTCCATCCTTGATGCAAGATCCATGGTGGATTTGTTGATAAAAGTGGAGGAAATCAAGGTTTTGGGAGCTAGGGTTTCGGACATGGAAGAGGGGAGAAGAAGAGAGGAAAAGAAAAGGTAAGAAATGGGCCAAAAATCTCGTTTTTGAGCTGCTGTCCCGCACAGCCCATACGTGCGACGCTATTCGCCGTACGTGCGGCTCTGCTTCCAGCACAGATGTGAAAACTTCAAGCGGGTATAACTCTCTCATCGGGACTCTGTTCTAGGTCGTTCTTGTGTCCAAATTGAAGCCCCGGAAATAAGATTTCCAATGGTTCTAACCTCACATTCAAATTCAAAGTGTAGAAAAAGAAAAGGGCAAATGAGTGACGGCTGATCGTAGAATAACTATCCGGATTATATTCTTTGGTCCAATCTTACTTTACTATCATACCACCACCTCAATCAATACCCCAAAATAAGATAAAAACATTCTCAATCCCAATAGATATAGTTGAATTAAAACACATTAACCCCTAATTAAATAAGGATGACTTTTGGGGTCATTACATTCTCCCCACCTTAAGAAGTTTGGTCCTCCAAACTTGATTCACCTTGCCACAAGTCTAACTTCGTCCTGGACGTATAACATTTCTCAATCATTTGGCCATTCACAATCCTATACAGACAATTCCGATGGACTTTGCTCCCAAAATCACAAGTAATTCATCTCTACTAACTACTTGGTAACCCAATTGATAATAATACTTACTAACATCAAAGCATCGTCTCATTATTCATAACCTTGTATATTTTAATTTATTACTCCACAAATCATATTTTTCACATAGTATAACATCTTAAGGATATTCAGAAATGAATTCATTTCAAGTATTCGTTTGCATGCAACTCATAAACTATCAAACATAATTCAAGCTTTTTAAGTTCACAAATAACCCCCATTACCATAATTCCTCCAAGATTAAGGAAACATTCATGACATAATCATGTGTCAAAGATATAGACTTCGTACAACAACTAGACCCACAGTAGCAATTAAGTTCTAAATCAACGACTTCGTGGCTCTTTGTTCATTACCTGAATTAGACTTATCAGTTCAAATCAAATCTCTAACATACTCCAAATACCAACTTAAATCTCATATCAAGGAATTACATGTTCATAAAATCAAATACAGATCAAGCCTTAATGATCATACTTCCCAAATTGCTGTAAGGTAATAAGCATTTAAAATCCATACTGGTTTAGAAGATCTCAAAATCAACAGGTATTATATTCTTGTTCCATATTTAGTAAAATGTTCCTATCATGGACAAAAACATTTTCCAAACATACGGAATACATAAAGTTCTTTAAACCATCCATAATTATATACAATACGTTGTTCAGAGATATTACTTAGAAACTTATCAGACCTTGCAAGGATATCAGATGATGGAATAATTCCCAATAGCATTAAACTGATTTAAACGTTGACAGAACAATCTCCGATCCAACTTATAACAGATAAGGCAGAATAACTTGAAGCTCAACATAGAGCCTTCATCAAGCATGCCACAATCAATTATCAAATGAAGAACTCGTTCATGCATAGCAAAATGTCTCTTTCAGAAAACTTGTCATATCTTGAACATTCGGAGTTCCGTAGCGTATCTAGTCATTTTGGGAAAATTATTTAGAAAGCTTATCATATCATAAACATGTCGGAAGTTCATAGCATTTTTAACATTTCCGAAAATACTTATCATATAAAACACTTCGTAGCCCAAAATATGGATTTCCTTAAACATTGTATAGCATAGTCGTTGTTAAAATCATTTGACAAAAGTACCGAATGTAAATGATGGTATGACATCTCTAAATAACACGGATCACATAAGTCTCTTTTTTTTTTTCTTTTTTCTTTTTCCTAATAAACACTCTTTTCCGTATCATAATAAAGGAACAAGCTTTAAATTAAGTCTCATACAAATATTTTATCCTTAATCAATAATGGTGGGTTTATGATAACAATACGTTAGGTTCAGAATAAAAACACATCACAGCAAAATTATGTCCTTCAGTCAAATGGCAATCCCCAAAAGAAACACAATTTCCCTATATCATTAAACTTCCATAAAATTCTACCGAACATTATGTGATCACAAATCATGATACTTGTATTTATTAACATTCCAGGTAGCAAGTTCAACATTCTAACTCTTGATCACCAATTCCATGCTCGTTATCAATCATTAAATATTTTAATCATAATAATTTCATGAATTGTCAGCTATCATAATTCTAATGTCGCCCATCATTTCATGTTTCCAGAACTCAACATGTTTGTACTTCCCATTAGCCAAGTCAAAACACTATAATTTCATAAACCTTAGCCTTTTGTTTCCTTATACATATCACGTAGAGAAATATTGATTACAGATTACAATTTACACATAACAAAACAGATTACAAATGGTAGAGTGAGATTTCAGATTTCAAAGTTCAAAGTTTAGCTTACAGGTTTCCATAAACAAATTACACTCACTAAGAGAGGTCGTTATATGCATAACTTCTCCTTACAGCCAATCGTACTCAATACAATTTCAATTCGTACGCAAACGCATTTTATCATACTACCCAAATGCAGTACTTTCTCAAAATCACAGATCTAAACATGATCATGGTGAGGAAAACATAACTCTAGCTTAAAGTTAGAGTATCACATATAGCATTTCCTTTGTTCTTAGAAATATCCCATGCTTAGAGTTTAATCAATTCACTAATTTACGTAAAGAAATGCTAAAAAGCCTCAGTATATCGCCGTCATTTCTCACAGATGACCAACAACCGACAACATACATTTTATTTAATCTTTACATATAAGTCGTCTTACCAACCAGTTCGAACCCTCACCATGCTTCCGCTGCGCAACTTTGTTGATTAAATCCCATCTGCAGATCTTACCATGTTCTGCATAGCAATCAATCACAACATCTACAAGAAATGTATAACAAACATGAATAATAACCATTGCGGTTAGCGTCATTACATACACCATTATCGTTGCTATCAATTCCTTTCATGTGCATTAAGGATGTCATGCATGATGCCTACGTCTTTTCTAGACATCCTAAAGCTCAATGGAGTCGTGTGTGAGATAGCAACTCGTGCTCTGATACCACTTGTCACGCCCTAAACCTGTCCCTAGAAGTTTGGGCATGACCACTTCAGAAACGGACACTTAACCTGTTTTATATCTATAAATATAGGGCCTGAATGGAAGCACTAAATATCAAAATTTGACACTGAAAACAAACTCCATCGAGCTACTACTATCATGCTAGGATCACAAACTTTTAACAAACAAATAAAATCTAAAACATACACCTGAACATCAGTTATATACATACATATATACAGACCCAGCCCTATCATTGGACATATACAAAAACATGAAAGCTATATACATCACTCTTAGATAGACATTCAAAAAGCAAGCCAACATCTTATCAGCTTAACAAAATCAATGGCAGTGTATAGTGCCTGGACACACGGAGGTTGACAAAAGAAAACGGTGTCACGGCTAGGACTGATCACCTGATTGGTGACCTACAGAAACAGACATAACAGAGAGTGAGCCGGGCTCAGTGAATAGTAATACATAAATAAAACGATGCTTAACTTGAAACATAACACATAGCAATGCATATAAAGTTGTAGAGTTCACATAGTTAGTCTGATTCTGTGCTAAGTACATAACGGCCTTAGGTTCAATCTTGCAACATAAACATGGTGGCTATAAGCCCTTGAAACATGGTGGCACGAGGCCCTTGAAACATGGTGGCTATAAGCCCTTGAAACTTGTGGCATAAAGCCCTTGTAACATATGGCACTAAGGCCCTTGAAACATTGGCACAAAGCCCTTGAAAGATTGGCATAAAGCCCTTGAAAGATATTTGACCTTGTAGCATATTTAAACTTGTAACATATACTTGAAACATACCTGATCATACTTGAACTTGTAACATACTGGAAACATGCCTGAAACATACTTAAACATCATTCATTAATTCAAACGAAACATATCATAACTAGAGCATTTCTTGTTATATCATGTCATTGTCGTACGCTTAACAATGAGAGACTAATTCACATTCTCATGAGGGTCACACAATGATGCTAAACTTTGCACTTGTATCGTAGATTCTGAATAACTTCCAATTTATAAGCAACATAGCAAAATAACTTCAATTCATATGGATACACATAGCTACTCTTATATTTACTCAGAATCCACTCTTCAAGAATGAACATAAATTCTTTTGGGTAAATGACTTACTTTACGTGCTCTATTAATCAATAGCATACACCTTTGTTTGATCATTCTTCTGTGTTAACATAGTTGCCTTGCCTTGTAATTAACAGAGTCCTAATGGTAACCGTTACATCATTCCCATGAGTTGACATAATTAACGTAAAGTTAACAAGACATTCCTAATAATTAGTAACAAAAAGTAAGCACATTTTCATTAGATTACAGATGACTTTATTGGTTTCACAATTTCATAGTTCGGCCCTTGGCCTGAGGGGTTCACACATTCACAATAGCCTTTGGGTTTCATAGATTCGCAACTTATCACATCGGCCTTCGGCCCTTTGGATTCACAAGTTCACAAGTTTGGCCCTTGGCCTCATAGCTTCATAAGTCACAAGTCGGCCCTTGGCCACATAGGTTTGATCTTCACAAGTTCTTTTGATGTTTTCATAATTTCATAATGTTTCTCATATAACATACATAACTTCACAAACTCTTTTGAAGTTTCCATAATGTTACAGTGTTCCTCACATAGCATACATAACATATATGTCAAAATAATTCTTACGACGAAGATTTAACATCAATAACGATAAACGGTTAAAGGTACATCAAAGTACTACTACTCACAGCGTTCAGGTGCTTGATCCGCCCCTGTAGCTGACCCTACACAATTCACATAATTCAAACATAATTCATCATAGTACAACACCAATCAATTCACTATGAGTCAACACAACATAATCCAACAAAATCAATATCACTTAGTTCATCAACACCATTTGTAATTTAACATAATTCAAAATAAATCCTTGAATTCCATTTCAACATTCCAAAACCGAGTTCATATCATCCATATCATTAATAGATTATTTCCCCAATTTTCCCTTCACATTACAGCATGAATTACAATGTTTATAACATAGTTCATTCGCAAATTTTAAACATAATTTTCAAACATTTCCAAACTCCAATTAAACTTGAACACATATAATTCTATACCTCAATTTCATTATTCTACCTTCAATTTGGGCCAATTCATTGGTTATCATCATTAATCAACCTAGGGTTTCAAGAAAAATTGAAATTTCAAGAAAAATTCAAACTTATTAACCCATTACTTTTTATTCCAATTTTCCCAATGATTATACATCTAGGAGTCACAATCCATCATTTTAACCCACCAATTAACTTCCAACATCTCCAACTCTAAACCCCCAATTCTCAAGTTGGACATAATATGCTCAAAACTATAGCTTTTGTTTGTATATACACAAAATTCCACAAATCCATCCATGAATGCGAATATTGAAAGGGAATAAGGACCCCTACCTCAAGAATCAAGCAAAGGAGTAAAGATTTAGAAGAATCCTCCAAAAATTCGAATTTCAATCGGTTGGAAATGTTAACCCTTTCTTGTTCTCCATCCTTGATGCAAGATCCATGGTGGATTTGTTGATAAAAGTGGAGGAAATCAAGGTTTTGGGAGCTAGGGTTTCGGACATGGAAGAGGGGAGAAGAAGAGAGGAAAAGAAAAGGTAAGAAATGGGCCAAAAATCTCGTTTTTGAGCTGCTGTCCCGCACAGCCCGCACGTGCGGCGCTATTCGCCGCACGTGCGGCTCTGCTTCCAACACAGATGTGAAAACTTCAAGCGGGTATAACTCTCTCATCGGGACTCTATTCTAGGTCGTTCTTGTGTCCAAATTGAAGCCCCGGAAATAAGATTTCCAATGGTTCTAACCTCACATTCAAATTCAAAGTGTAGAAAAAGAAAAGGGCAAATGAGTGACGGCTGATCGTAGAATAACTATCCGGATTATATTCTTTGGTCCAATCTTACTTTACCATCATACCACCACCTCAATCAATACCCCAAAATAAGATAAAAACATTCTCAATTCCAATAGATATAGTTGAATTAAAATACATTAACCCCTAATTAAATAAGGATGACTTTTGGGGTCATTACACAAGCAATGCTTTGTCACTGTAAATGGTAGCCGCACTGCCAAGGGATATGTTCATTCGGTGGAAGAACCTGAGAGTAATGAACTGTTCGCAGATGTCGGCAAAGCAGCTAATTAAAAAGCGGTGGAAGACTTGGTAGAGGTAAGAATAGATGAAAAGAATCCGGATAAGTTCTTTTTGCTCAGTTCGTCGTTGTCCAGCACTGAGAGATTAGAGGTCTTGGAATTTTTGATCGCTAACATTGAAGTGTTCGCCTGGACACCATACGACATGCCAGGCATTGATCCTAACTTCATCTATCACCAACTCAATGTCCACCCATCCGCCAGACCAATCATTCAGCGCACCCGCAGATCGACACTCCACCACGCCGAGATAGTGCCGGAAGAAGTAGGAAACCTGCTGGAGACATGAGCTATTAGAGAAGTGCACTACCCCAGATGGATTTCCAACACAGTCGTGGTGCCAAAGAAGAATGGCAAATGGCATGTCTGTGTCGACTATAAGACAGTCAACAAAGCATGCCCAAAGGACAGCTTCCCCCTACCACGGATAGATCAACTGGTAGACCTAACGGCGAGGCATAACCGACTTAGCTTTCTTGATGCGTACAGAGGCTACCATCAAATCGCCATGTACGAACCAGACCAGGAGGTCACGTCCTTTACAACTCCAAGAGAACTGTATTGCTATAAGGTCATGCCCTTTGGTCTAAAGAACGCAGGGGTAACATTCCAGAGAATGGTCACCAAGATGTTTGAGCCGTTGTTACGCAGAACAATGGAGGCTTACATCGATGACATGGTGGTCAAGAGCAAGGATAAGAACGACCATCTAAGGGACCTCGGTGAGACGTTCCAGATTCTGAGGAGGCACAAGTTGCGCCTTAATGCTTCTAAGTGCGCATTCGGTGTAGGATCTGGCAAATTCTTGGGCTTCCTAGTGACAAACCGGGGTATAGAGGCAGACCCCTCCCAGATCAAAGCTATTCAGGATCTAGAAAGACCTAACTCAGTAAAAGAAGTGCAGTATCTCACCGGCATGGCAGCTGCACTCAACCGATTCATTAGCCGGTCGTCAGACAGACTACGACCATTTTTTCAAGCATTAAAGGCCAAGTTCGAGTGGGACGAAGAATGCGACCGCGCTCTGGAAAACTTAAAAGAATACATGTCTTCTCCACCACTGCTTGTCACCCCAGTACCTGGAGAAGAACTCTTCCTGTACCTGGCAGTCTCCCAGCATGCAATTAGCCCAGTGTTGGTCCGTGCGGAAGGAATCCAACATCTACCCATCTTTTATGTCAGCAAGATATTGTTGGGCGCCGAAACCAGGTACTTACCACTGGAAAAACTGGCCTTAGCCATGATGATGGCCTCAAGGAAGATATCACACTACTTTCACGCCCACAGCATAGTCGTCCTCACAGCTTTCCCATTAAAAGCTTTGTTTGAGAGGGCGAACTTTTCTGGACGAATCTTGAAGTGGGCAATAGAGTTGGGACAATATGACATCAAATTCCAACCCAGAACAGCGATAAAAGCTCAAGCTTTGGCAGACTTTGTCGCAGAATTCACCCTAGGAAGTCATCATATCTGCCCAGTCGACCTGACTGAAACAACCAAACTAGGGATGGAAGTTGACGTCGGAATAACGCAACCCCTGGTGCAGGTTACCCAGATAGACCAGAGTGAAGTAAGGGAGGAAGAAGAAAACCATACTACACCAAGCCAAGACTCACCAACAAATAAAGGCTTGGTACAACCAGATAACAAGGGGCAGACAGCAAGCGTGGACCCTGAAGAAGACACCAGCAACGTTCTTGACCCCAAGGCATTATCTGATCCCTCCACTTGCTGGAAGTTGTTCGTTGGAGAGATGTGGAAGCTCTTTGTGGATGGAGCATCCAACCGGCACGGAGCAGGACTCGGCATAGTCCTCATCTCTCTAGACGGCCTAGTAATGGAGCAAGCAGTCAACCTTGGCTTCCCAGCATCAAACAACGAAGCGGAGTATGAAGCACTTCTTGCAGGCCTCAAATCAGCAATCTACATGAAGGCCACCGAGCTAATGGTTTACAGTGACTCACAGCTGGTGGTAAACTAAATATCTGGCGACTACGAAGCAAAGGATGACAGGATGGCCAAATACCAAGAGTTGGTCAGAGTAGAGATCAAGAAATTTGAAGTGGTGCGGATAGAACAAATCGGCAGGGAGGAAAACAGCAGAGCAGATGAACTAGCAGGTCTTACTTCAATGGCAGATACTACTATCCCTCATCCGTTGTTGATTGACTACCTACCTAGACCAAGCATTGAAGATCCCGAAGCAGAAGAGGTATGTTGCGCAGAGCTAGGCCCTTCTTGGCTGGATCCCATCATCCTGTTCTTAAAAGACGACATCTTACCAGAAGAGAAGAAAGAGGCCAACAGAATAAGAGCGAAGTCACAGCGATTTTGGCTCTCCCCATCTTTGGCATTGTACAAAAAATCATTCTCAGGACCCTACCTAAAGTGCGTCCACCCCAACAAAGTGGAAGCATTCTTATTCGAGATACACGAGGGCGTATGCGGAAGCCATCAAGGAGGAAGATCACTAGTATACAGAGCAATTTCGTAAGGATATTGGTGGCCATACATGCAAGCAGATTCAGAAAAGTATGTCAAAAAGTGCGAGAAGTGTCAGAAGTTCGCACACTAAATACACCAACCTGCCAGAGAACTTCTACCTCTAACTAGCCCATGGCCCTTCGCAATATGGGAGTTGGACATAGTAGGACCACTTCCAACAGCACCAGGCAACAAGAAGTTCTTTTTTGCAGCAACTGACTACTTCACAAAATGGGTGGAGGCAGAAGCATTGGCATCAATCAAGGAAAAAGACGTAAAAAAGTTCGTCTGGCAGAATATCATCACCCGGTTTGGCATACCAAAAGCCCTAATATCAGACAACGGCACTCAGTTCGACGGCGGAATCTTTAGAGGCTTTTGTGAAAGTACAAGATAGAGTTCTACAATTCTACATCGGCATATCCCCAAGCGAATGGTCAGGCAAAAGCATCAAACAAGGTAGTCTTGGATGGATTAAAGAAAAGGTTAGAGAAAGCCAAAGGCAAGTGGGCAGAAGAGCTCCCTCATGTTTTATGGGCTTACCGCACCACACTCCGGCGGTCAACAGGAGAAACTCCATTTTCCTTAGCCTATGGTATGGAGGCAGTAATCCCACTAGAAGTTGGCCTCCCCACAATTTGAAGCGAGAATTTTGATCCAGACTTGAATGGCGAAGCCATAACATTGGAGCTCGACCTTGCAGAGGAAAGAAGAGACAGAGCACTGGTTCACATTGCCTCATACCAACAAGAGTTATCTAGGAAATACAACAAAACAGTGCATCCAAGGCAATTCAAGATCGGAGATTGGGTACTGCGCAAAGTGATGGGAAACACCATGGTACCGGGGGATGGCAAGTTAGGGCCTAATTGGGAAGGACCTTACAAAGTGGTTGGACTGGCAGGCAAAGGGGCATACCACTTAGAAGATAAGGATGGCAACGCAATTCCTAGGCCATGGAATACTGCCAATCTCAAGTTATTTTATTTTTAGCTTTTTTTCTTTAAAGTATGTGTAATTTTTTCCTCTCTCAATAAAACAAGTAGTTTCTTTCCAGTATAGACGTTTTCTTCTGTAAAAGTTTGTTTTAGTGAGTTAGGTGAGTTAGGGGTATTAAAAACACAGTTGGCCGGAATAACCAACTGCGACCCTTCCTAAGCCCAGGATAAGGATCCAGGCTGCAGGACGTTTGGATGGAATAACCAAACATTTTATTTTAGGTTGGCTGGAAAAACCAACTTAGAGGTTGGTTGGATTAAACCGACACCCTTCCTAAGCCCAGGATAAGGATCCAGGCTGCAGGACGTTTGGTTGGAATAACCAAACATTTTATTCTAGGTTAGCTGGAAAAACCAATTTAGAGGTTGGCTGGAAAAACCAACCTAGAGGTTGGCTGGATTAAACCAACACCCTTCCTAAGCCTAGGATAAAGATCCAGGCTGCAGGACGTTTGGTTGGAATAACCAAACATTTTATTCTAGGTTGGCTGGAAAAACCAATTTAGAAGTTAGGTGGATTAAACCAACTCTTAAGTACTCTTCAGCCGAAGTAAGGGTATGGGCTGAAAAGTGGTTGGCTGGATTAAACCAACTCTTATTACCCTTCAGCCGAAGTAAGGATATCGGCTAAAAAGTGGTTGGCTGGATTAAACCAACTCTTAGTACTCTTCAGCCGAAGTAAGGATATCGGCTAAAGAGTGGTTGGCTGGTATGGCCAGTCTGATTACAAGATTAAAACCGGGATGAATTATCTCGGCAAGGGAATGCACTACTCAAATTACAGTAAGAAAGCAAATACAAATAGAGCAACAAACCGAGGTGACAGTTAAGAAGATTTTCATTGACAAGTTCAAAAGTACAAAGGAGGGGCCCCAGCCCGGTTACAAACTTCTTTTCCAACGAAAAAAAGAAAAAAGAAAACACAAAATCAGTTAAAAAGGTCATCAAGATTAGCATCAGCATCAATATCAACCTGAAGCTCGATTTCAGACTGTAGTGCGGTCTCGGTTGGGAGCTCGGTGTCTAATGGAAGCACGGTATCAAGCGGCAGCTCGTTAGACAGGTCTTCAACCATTGGCTCCAACCGAGCTGATTGATCGGCAGGTTCATTGACAACTGGGGTATTATTGGGCTCAGTGTCATCATCATCATCTGAACCTTAAAGAAACTGTTGCTGAACGGATGCAGCGTACTCCGCCAGTGAACTCGGTATGAAGTACTGAGGAGGATTGTAGACCTCGGTCTCAGGCTCACAACCGAGCTGCACCACGGCTGCCCTCCAACCGCATTTGAAGAATAAATCTTTGGCAGCCTCACATTGTTGCATATAGAGGGCCTCCCCCTCCTTGAAGCCTTCAGCATTTGCGTCATCTGCCTTCTTTTTTAGCTCGGCGATCTCTGCGTTTTTCTTACCTTCGAGCTTGGCTAGCTCACGCAGGTATTTGTCTTTGATCACGGCTGCAGCCTTTTGTTTCTCCGCTTCAGTCGAGCTAACGAGTCCGGTCAGATGACCGTTCTCCGATTCTAGCTCGGCTATTTGTTTCCTGGCTTGTTCCAGCTCGGCAGTTTTTTTCGTTACTTCAGCCAATGCCTGCCTTGTAGTCTTACAAAGTTCAAGCACACGCTTATGAGCGATGTGGCTCTTCTGCATGGCCTGCAAACAGAGGGAAAGACTTGTAATCAAGCCGAGATGGAAGATGTGCAAATTAGAAAGGCAAACAGAAGAAGCTACTTACAAGAACCATGGATTTCGTGGCCGAATGGATGGCCCTTAGTTCGGTCAGATGTTGGTGGTGTTCCGTGTCTGCTGGAAGGCAGACACTCTTGGCAAGGTTGAATGCCATTAAGTGATCTTTTTCAGCGACCACTGAGTCAGTGTCTTGAATATCTCGATTTTGAAATGTAAGTTTGGGTGCCCACTTGGAGGAGCTGGCTCGGTCGGAGCGCTCCGGTTGCGGGCTCGATGGAGGGCTTGGTGGCAGAGTGGTCTCATCTTCATCAACAAGGCGTTGCTCGGTTGGGGTAGTCTGGGCACGCTTGCTTGGGCAAGATGAGGAGGGTTGTTGAGATGGAAGGGCCACCACGGTTTCCTGGGTCTGGTTCGGTGGTGGTACTTCGGCTCGGTTTGTTTCGGTTAGAATGGCCCTTACTCTGTTCCTCTTTGCTATTTCTTTCTCGGCAGTCAGAGGGACTAGGTTGATTTGAGGCAAGTTGGGGTCCGGTTCAGGGGAGGCTTCTAGTAAAAAATCTGTTACTCTGGCTTTTCGTCGACTGCTGTATCTGTACGTCAGTTCGACGTTTAGTAGCTTAGCCCAACTTCTCTCGGGGTATCGTAGTGCGGCACGAAGTACGCCTAAGTTGGGGTAGCTATACAGTGATTTGAGGTGGGCTGAATCTACATAAAGAAGACAACTGTCAGTTCGGTTGAGGAATAGAAAATCGAAATAAACAGAAGCATGCAATGAAACCGAAGTAATTATACTAGGGGTGCCTTTATTCCAATTTATACTGCGGCCTGGGATCTGGGCTTGGTGGTCTTCAAAATTGCCAGATACCTAGAAAAAATCATCGTTATTTAAGTCTTTATCCGGTGTGTCCTTTATTATTTTCTCACACCGGCGTCGTATTCTTAGATAATAGACCCAGCCATCTTCTTTTGATCCTAAGGAGTATTGATGGAAGAGTTCGGCTAAACCAAGGTTAATACCAGCTCGGCGGTTTAGCTCAGCTATACCATTAATTATGGGGTATGAGTTTGTGGAAAGCTGAGTTGGGCATATCCTAGTTTGCCTAAAGAATTCACAAAGCAAGGGTTGAACAGGGAATCGTAGTCCGGTCTCTATTATGGACAGGAGGGTAAAGGGTACAAAACCTTGGTTTCCCCATGGTGTGATATCTTGTTCAGCTAAGCTGAGATGGACGTCGTCAGGAATGTTATACTCCCTTCGGAATTCGGCCAAGCCACCAGGTGTTTCTATTAAAAACCTATATTTACCCATTTAGTCTTAAGTTATGTATAAATTAAGCTGAGTGTTAGCTCGGTCGCAGAAGTGGGCTGAGTAGCTCGGTCGAGCGCTCAAAGGAGTGCCTGGTGTTAAGCACAGACCGTTGGACTGTGCTAAAGAGAAATAAAGGCAACATATATCAAGTCTTAGTTCGACTATGTGGCATACTACGGGTTTTAAGCTTCGGTTTGAAAAAGAGGTCTCTGAGCTCGGTTTGAACAAGGGATCTGTTAGCTCGGTTTGAGGAAGGGTCTCTTGGCTCGGTTTGAGCAAAGGATTTGTTAGCCCGATTGAGCCTCTAGGGGCAGCATTCTTAGCTCGGTTTGAACTAAGAAGGCTGGTTTAGCCCCAAAGTGGTAGTTCGGTCATGGTTCAAGCATGCTATTGTGCAAACCTAGTACGGATCGATAGCTCGGTTAAATCAAAAGATGGTTTGGTTTGTTGAAACTACAAATTTAGCATGAAGAGTTAGTTCGGTTGGTTAGACTGGCTAGACTGACATTGGCTATGAACAACTTCCTAGTTTGGTTACATGTTGATTTTAGATCAAAACCAGTGTTTCTCAGTTTATGTCACGAATTCAAGTGGTTCCATTACAAAGGTTTTGCAGAAAACACAAAGCTAAGCACAAAATGGAAGCAGACATAGTATGTTTTGAAAAACATATAATGTATTGCAAAAAAGGTGCAAAATCAACTAAAAGGAGTTAGAAGGTTGAGTTACTTACCAGATTATGGCAGAAAAATCGAAGATGGAAGCAATGACAGTGAAGAACACGAACTCAGCAAAATGAAGGGTTGAAGAAATAGAGACGAAAGAGAGAGAAGGAATAGTGTAAGAATGATTCAAAATGCTAGGGTTTGTTTTGTGAAAGAGAAAGGACAAAAAAGGGCGGGACTGTTCAAAAAACGCGAGATACGAAGACGGCGTGACAGCTGCCTTCAGCCAATAAGAGTATGCCACATGTCATTGGAATAAGAAGCGATTCAGTTGCTGTGATTGAAGAGACGTTTTGGCCGAACAGGTACAGCCCGGTGTGAGTTTAGCTCGGCTGGAAAGGCTTAAAAATTTGGCTCGGCTGGAAAGGCTTAAAAATTTAGCTCGGCTGGAAAGGCTAATAGAGTTTTTAGCTCGGCTGGAAAAGCTTAAAAGCTTAGCTCGACTGGTAGGCAAAGTAATCCCTATCATGCTGCACAGATGGAATTAAGGGGCAATTGAGAGGGTAATTTATATGAAATTTGGGCCAAGCTGGGTAATGGGCCGTTATGGGCCAACAGTGCGAAGGGCTGAGTAAAAAGGTCAGAAAGTTACTCCGGTCCGCAAGAGGTGTAAAGTTACTCCGGTCCGTGAGAAGCTTGAAGTTACTCTGGTCCCAAAGAGCTTATAAGTGAGTTCGGTCGTCACGCACAAAGTCATACCAGTCGGGACCGGAGTATTGGTTTGTACCGGTCAAGACATAGCATGGTTAACGTTGGGAGAGCTGAAGTAAGAGCAATGAATATGAAGAGCCGAGCTAAAGTTATCTCGGTCTAATCTGTGGCTAAGCATAGCCATGCTTACCTCGGTCATACTGAAGTCTGACCATGGTAAAACCATCTCACTTGGTTTATGCAGTGAGGGGGGTGTTGAAGGATAAGCATTATCTTTCAGGAGTATGAATCCTAGGAGGACTCTATATGGAGGAGTAAAAGTCCTACTAGGATTGTGCCACACGGAACCTACAAAAGCTCACAAACATCACCTATGGAGAGGTAACACAACTTTGATCCCCGAATTCACAGAGCTTTTTGTCTATTTGTCTATTTTGCTGACTTATGCATCGGAGAGGTATCCGGCACACACCCGGCGGCTAGCTCACGTTTGTGATTTCAGGGAGTAAAGCGACGACGTACGGAGGAGCGCAATCTTAATCAACAGGATTATACAAAAAGGTTTATTTCTTTCCCGTACAGTTATCATTATATATTTTACATATGTTTTGACTTACCATATTTATTTTATACAAGTTATGTTTTATAAATTATTATAAACTATATTAATATTTCAGTTACGTGGTTTATTTTCTAAATCTTAATTGCTTAAAAGGAAACCCATGGATATGTTTGTTTTACTTTTAGAGAATATTTGACTATAACGTTATAAACAATTATGTTTTGTAAGTACCACCACGGGAGTCCCACGCCTTGGGAGACTTAAATAACTATTGGCCCTCTGATTAGTCACTTTGTGACCCTCTGTCTGTCATGGATCCATTGACCCTCTAAATTTCTGGTGTGGAGCAAAGTGTTGTACGGAGCTAAGTGCTACACTATGGTGGGAGCCACCTCTAGAGTTCGTACGAGCCACCTCTTGAGTCCATACATTTGTCCGGTTCTGTACCGTGGTTATGACTTCTGGTATGGAGCAAAGTGCTATACGGAACTAAGTGCTACACTATGGTGGGAGCCACCTCTAGAATTCGTACGAGCCACCTCTTGAGTCCATACATCTATTCTGTTCCATTCTGTACTGTGGTTATGATTATGATTTCCGTATTATATGTTAAATGATCTCTGTATTATATATTCTGTATTTTAATATCAAGCTCTGCTTAGCCCATAATTATCCATGGTGAATTTTATGCCCTTATACTCTTAGTATAATATTTCTCACTCTGCCATATGCTTATAGTTGTTTACCACTTTCAGGTAATATGTCAGGGCCAGCGCGTGGGGTAGGCACGTAGCACTTTGTAGAGATAGTCTAGTTTCGACAATTTAATTAAATAGAAGCTCCAATGATTATTTTGGTACCCTCATTTAAATATTATTTCCGTTCGCGTTTATTTATTTGTTTAAGAATTGACCGGAGGTAACCCCAGTTATTGGCCATCACGATGCTTAACTCTTGGGTACGGGGAGCAGGTCGTGACAACAACCATAAAATAAAAATTCAGAAAAATGAGAAACTGCTAAGTTGCAGAACAAAAAAGATTCATAACTTCCATTCTGCCAAAAAAGCATTCTACAATCATGAAACTTTGTTTTTAAACAAACTAAATTTCAATAATAATGTTGTTCCTTTCCAATTCCAAATTGTTCGCACAAAATTCAACCTCATACATGTTCACAACAATTTCAACAATATAAAAAAACAAGAACGAAAACTGTTTCAGTAGTAGTTTCAGCAACAGATGGACAACAACAAAATAAGCAATAGATAAGCAGCTGCAAGTTCAACAATAGATGGACAGCAGCAAAATAAGCAATAGATGTGCAGCTGCAATTTCAACAATAGATGGACAGCAGCAAAATAAGCAATAGATGGGCAGCAGCAATTTTAGCAACAGATGGACAACAGCAAAATAAGCAACAGATAGGCAGCAGCAGTTTGACCAACAGATGGACACCAGGTTTTATAAGCAACAAATAGACAGTAGCAGTTTGAGCAACAGATAGACACCAAGTTTCATAAGCAATGGATGTACAACAACAGTTTGAGCAACAGAGGGATAGCAACTTGAGCAACATTTCAGTAACATTTTCATTAACCTTAAGAAAGAAACAATGAAATTTATGAGCTGCTATGACCGAAATTTGCAGTGCGTTCCACCTGTTTGTGTCTGTCGATAGCCTAAGACAAAAATAAATAAATAAATAAAAAATAATTAACAAAACACAACAACAAAAGGCCAAACAATGTACAAAATTTGGCACTACATACATCTCACGCAAATTGTTTGCGTACAACAAGGACAACATTATATTAGGTTTCACAATAAGTCATAGAGTGTCATATTATACCCACAACAAAATAATAAAATCTTAAACTAACACTCATATGATATGTGGGATACATCAATGAAGAAGGAATTGAATTACCACCCATGGCAATAAATCGATTAAGAGGATGAAGAGAAGGAACATGTTGATGAATGTAGACATCTCCTCCAATAGATAATGGAAAAGGTCTAACTGTTGGACTTGCAATAGATTTTAAAGAAGCCAAGCTGTTAGCACGAGATTTTTTTTTTCAAGTTTGTCACCAACGCCGCTTCGAATCCACCTTTTACTCTCCTTTTGTCCTTACTAGTTGCCACATTTTTCTTCAAGCCTTTTGGTTGCACAACATGATTGTCATCTTCACAATCCATTTCAAAGCTTTGGGTTTCATCCTCATTACGTACTTTATTTTCAACAGCAAAATTAGCACTTAACTTGCATTCAACATTTGCACCTAATGTAGCGACTTGTACAATTGCAAAATTATAGGTTTCTTCAATTTCAACAACTCTACATGCTATTGCTCTAAAAGCAGTCATCAATGTCTTATATCGCGAGGCTTGTTGGAATTTGACATCAACTTGAATGTTATTCCCCTTAATGTCCTTCACAGTTTCAGCTCTTACTTGTTTGGTCCACCTCTTTATAATGTATAGTGAAGGAACCTCTTTCATCTTCAATATGTCTCCAATAACTTTCAAAGAGTGAGAATACAAAATTCATTCCCTTTCAAACTTTGTACAATTACAACCCAAAGAGCCATCCCTCTCCATCTTCACTTTCCTTGCATGTTTCCTACCAATATCAACAACTGTGTAAATGGTACAAGTCTCGCCATATTAAATTGCTTCTATGTCTGATTCAATGGATCAAAAGTACTCATTTTGGAATTCCTAAAAAAAAAAAAAAAAAAATTATGTACACATTACCCATTTGAATTAACATTCTTATTGTCGTTTTCACCTTTGGCAACCTTTGGCACAAAGCATATCCTGCTTCTAACTTCTTGTATTGCTTCTCATAAAGTACCATTTCAAAATGCATGAAGAATTCATTTAAATTAAAATCAGAACGAATGTAATCCTTGAAAAAAGCATTAAAAGATTCACTAAGTTGTGTGGTACTCATTCCCTCAGCCCATGTTGATCTAATATATGGCCAGCCCCATTTTTCTTTCACCGCAAAAGTCAATTTCAACCAATGTTATCATGCGCATCATATTTATCAAGCATTTCAGCCCACTCTAACTTCCATTGATTTTCACATTCAATGTCAAACAGGAATTTATTTAGTACACCCTTTACCTCCTTATCTTGGAACAGACAATTAACATGTTTTAATGCATTTTGCATCAAATGTTAAGTACACAATCGGTGACTCGTGTCAGGCATAACAATGCGTATGGCTTTAGCCATTGCAACATCTTGATCGATGAACAAAGTTTTTGGTGCCTTTCTTGACATAGCCTCTAGAAAAGTTTGAAACAACCATACAAACGATTCGGTGGTCTCATCATACAATAAGGCTGCACCAAATATAACTGTTTCCCTATGATGGTTGAATCCCACAAAAGATGCAAAGGGTCTATGTTCTTTGTTTAACTTGTAAGTCGTATCAAATGTGACAACATCACCAAATTGAGCATAATCCATGATCATTTGTGCATCGGCCCAAAACATATTCATTATTTGCTCCTCATTATCTAACTAGAAAGCATAAAAAAAAGAAGGATTCTGCAAAGATTTTTCTTTAAAGTATTGCAACACATTGCTTACTTCCCCCTTCGCTAAACTTTGTTGTCTTTTGATTCTCAAATAATTTTTTTGATATAAGTTCGTAAACCCAAGACATTGCCTCCAACCAACTTCCTTACCTATGATTTCAAAAGACTGGCCTAAACAAAGACCAGATTGTGCTGCCAAATCTAACTCAATTGCTTGGGTAGCCGATATCTTTCTTTGTGATGGCAACATGTGGGCATACTCAGGTGATACAAGATCATGGTTGTGTTTTTCTTTGAAATCAGTCACAACAAATTCCCTAATACCCTCATCTAATTTAACATAAAGTCGAGCCTCACAACCAGTTCTAGTTTCAACTCTAGGGTTTTTTGACAATGAGTCTTGCTTGTCAACCTTCCGAAATCTCTCCTTGTTGCAAACCAAAAGTCTACAAAAAAGTTGGTTAGTGAACTTGTTCTTCCTAAAATAATCCCTTCTTATGCTTCTTCCTCTATATGCATTATAAAAATTATACGCACCTTGTTTTGAATCAAATGTCATTCCCTGTTTTGGCTTCCAAGCATAATCATTCTCAAGTTCCATATCCATATCAAAATGCAACTGAAAACCCATATAAATCAAATCTTAGCTACAGAATAAGTCATATAAAGTTATATCTGCTACAGAAATAAAATCCTTATTTCAGAGACAAAAAATCTTTATATCTACTCCAGAGACCAAAAAAATTCAAATCAAAATCTAGAGACAAAAACTTATATCTGCTCCAGAGACAAAAAATTTCAAAGACAAAAAATAAGTCCTTTATAGTACCAAATTTTAAAGCTCAAATCAAAAACGTAAATAATTTTTGTAAAGACATTCTTTTTTATTTCATAAGGGCAACGCAATGGATCCGAATATATGTAAATATTATTTATTTATTTATTTATTTATTTATTTATTTTTTCAACAGAGGAAATCCGTATAAGCCTCAATGAATTGAAGCTTAAACACAAACACACAGTAGCAGATTTCCAAAGCATGAAAGAAAAGAATGTCTTTACATGGATAAATAAAAAAAGAATGTCTTTACAAAGCTTAAAGACAAAAAAAAAAAAAAAAATAAATAAATAAATAAATAAATAATCTAAAAACAAAAACTTAAAGACAAATTTCAGTTTCAAAAAATTCCAAAGACAAAAAAGAAGTTCTTCAAAGTACCAAATTTTTAAGCTCAAATCAAAAACTTAAATAATCCATCCTTCACCAAAACTGCTGCTGAAAATCAAAAAAAAAAAAAAAAAAAAAAAAAAACAAAGCAAAACAATTCCATCCTTAAATATGAAGTTGAAATAATCAATTACAAAAACAATGAAGACTAACCTGTGGATGATTGACGTCGGACTGGTTTGCCCACAACGAAACTCTGGTTCGCGAAATGAAGGCAGAGAGAATGAAGGCAAGCAATGGGTTCGGTTTGGGAAGTAGGTCGACGTAAAGAAGGTCGCCGGTGAGACGGGTTTGGTGAGGTGGAGGAAAAGAGCGGGAGGGCTGTGGTTTGCAAAGCAGACAGAATCAATCCACCTCGATCGGTTGGGTTTCAAGAGTGGGTCACCGTCGTCAGGAGTGGATCGCCGTCGAAAATGGGTCGCTGGTGAGGGTAAGTTCGGTGGAGGAGAAATGGTGAGTGTAAGGCTGAGTGAGAGTGAGTTCCAAAACAAAATGTGTATAACTTGTATAACTTTGGAGGAGGGGAATTTCAGTTTCAATTTGTTTTAATTTTTTTTTTCTTCTTCGATCTGGACCGTTGGATCTGGTTGGCTAAATCTCAGCTGTTGCACGGAGGAAGTGAAAGAGAGAAATCAAGGAGGGGATCCAGACTAGTGATGGGTGGGCTGGTGCTCTAGAAAAACATTGCATCCAAGCAGGCTTTGACAGTCTTAAAAGATTAAGGTAATCTCCACGATAGACAGCAATTCATTATGAGCAATGCTATAGATTCAAACACTTGTTTGATTGATTTGCAAAAAAAAATATACTTCCTTCTCCTAAAATAATAGTTTTTTTTAGGGAATTTAACTCTTTTTTTTAATAGTATAATTATTACACTTTAAAAGTATTAAATTTTCAAAATTACCCTTAACTTTTTCTTGGGAACATCAATTAATGAATTTAAAAGAATGGTAAAATAGGAAATTCATATTATTTTAGTCCTTAATTTTTAAAAATGGACTAATATTTTAAGATAATGAAAAATGAAATAAGAGACTAATATTTTGGGACGGAGAGAGTAAATCAAATGGTAGAAATGAGTTTGGACCACGTTTGTTTGACTACATAGGATGGAGGGAAGTAAGGGTGTGTTTGATTGGACGGACTGAATAAGGAGAGATTAAAATCCATCGGACTTGAGTCCTGAGACTGTGAATCTCTCGGACTATTTGGTTGGATTGGATATGTATCATGTATTTGTTTTTTCATGGGATTAGATGTTTGGAAATGACTATTTTTAGTGAATCCAATGTTTGGTTGGACGGACTGGATAAGATAAATGACCAAAAGACTATTTTACCTTTTTTCAATTGTTTACTAAGTAATAGCAATATTAAACATATCTTTAAATATTTTAATTATTTTTAGCTAGATTAAATAAAATTTTATTTTATTTTATTTTTTACACAATTAAATAAATTTATTTTTTTTAAATAAAATAAATAAAATATCAATAAAAATATATGTTATTTTTTTAATTAAAATTTTAAATAAATTTGTTTTTAAAAATAATAATAATTAAACAATGAAATTAAATAAAACATCTATTAATGAAATTAAATAAAACATCTATTAACATTTAAATAATGAAATTAAATAAAATATAAACAAAATTTTAAAATAAAACATTAATAAAATATTTATAAAAAATTATTTAAAATAAATAAATAAATAAAACATCAATAAAAAGTTAAATAAAATTATTTTATTTTTAAATTGAGACATTTAAATTTTATTGAATTTTACTAAATATGATACATAATTAAAATAGTAGAGAGTCAAAATAGTCATTTCACCACCTAATTTCAACAGTAAATAGTCCCTCCAAAATTGTCTCACACCCCCCCTAAGATAGTATAATCCCCCATATGGGGAATAAGGAGTCCGGCCAGACTCCATGTCTGGCAGACTAAAAAAGAGCATTTGTATTATAGATTGTATTAATATATAAAATTAATATTTTTATGACAAAGAGCATTTATTTATATACCACCAGATTAGTAATATTATAGATTGTATTAATATATAAAATTAATATTTTTTAAAATATATTATTATATTATAAAATATAACACAAATAAGTTAAAAAAGATAGCTTGCCTCCGTAAGCATCTCCAACGGTTCACCTAATGTTTCATCAAATTTGAGTAAAAAAATGGCCATTTCTTCAATTTGATACTTCGTGCTCCAACGATTCATCAAATCCTGTATCAAATTCCATGGGTCGACTGGTTGGTCGACCGATAACTATAAATATATGTATATATATTTTTTTGCTTGCAGGTGGGTGACTCTTCTGGACATAATTTACAAATTTGTGGGAATATAAAAATTCATCAATTGTTTTGTTTGCAGGTGGGTGACTCTAACCATTTGTGAAATGGAAATTCCACTGTTTTGTCTTCATCCTTCTCAATTCATCAAAGACTCTTCAGTACCCATACGCTGTTTTGTTTGCAGGTGGTCGCCCGGCCGGTCGACCGGCCGGTCAACCGGTAAATGAAAATATTTTTTTTTTTTTTTTGAACTGTTTGAACTTTTTTTGACCGGTTTGAACCCACCAATTGTAAAGGAGAGCGGTCGCCCGGTTGGTCATCCGGCAGGGCAACCGGCTGGTTGACCGGTATACCTCTTTCAACGGTCAGTAACAGTGATTGGGTGAAATCTGTGTCTCGTTCTCAGTTTAATGTTTTTTTTGCTGAAATCTCATTTTGATATCAATCTGGTGCAACCGTTGGAGCGTGAAAAAGTGAGTTTTTCATCAAAATTTAAATCTGATGCTAGGTTTGATTCACCGTTGGAGATGGTCTAAGCTGCTCAAGCCCAAAATTGTAATTCCAACATTAAGCCGTCGGATTGATTTTTCAATCCCTTCTCCAATTACCGAAACGTAATCCCTCTATGGCATAATATTAATAGTCCACTTGGCATGACAATCTGGGAGTTCACAAGCCAACCAAACAAGTTTTATGTGAATTCCACCTCACACACAATCTAGTCTCCCTCCTAAATCAGCGAAACAAACGTGACCTTATAGTTTCGTTTGAAATGAATTATTTTAGTATATTTTTTAAAATTAAAATATAAAGTTATAAAAATTAATATATTTGGTATATTATTTTAATTTTTTTATGAGAAAAATAGAAAGAAAAAATCCTCATTTGGCAAGCGAATTGATTTTAGATTGCGATTAAAAAAGTATAAAAAAGACAAAATAAGCAAAATAAGTCAATAAGATAAAATGTCATATCTAAATCATAATTATTTTACTTTTTCTCTAAAAAAAAAGCTAAAAAATTCTTCCCAAACGGAACTAATTTAGCCAAGCTAAATTAGCCAAAAAATTAAAAAGTCAGACTAAAAAAGTTCTTACCAAAGAATCTTTGACTTTTTTTTATTATAATTTGTATAGTTTTTTACTTCTTTAATGATTTTTTTTTTTTTTTAAAAAAAAAAAAAACTAAAATTCAAGCTTTCCAAACAAGGCCTAAATCACTTGTTTGGATTACTAAGGGCTCATTTGGCAATCGACTATTTTAATTGGTTTTTTACGACAAAATGTATAAAAAAAAAATTAAAAAAAAAGTTATGTGATAATTTGTAGTGACTTTTTAGTTTTTTAGTTATTTTAACCTATTGACAAATAAGACTTAAGGGCCCGTTTGTTTTTAGGGCCTGTTTGTTTTCGAAGATAGAATATAGGAGATTATTAATGAGGGGACTGCTAGTAAGAGTATTAAAAAAAATTGTTTGTTTGATAACCAGTAAACTAGTAATAGTTTATGTTTGTTTTGAGAGATAGGAGTGGGATTAACCATGTAAAATTTCACAAATACCTTTTGCATTATTGTCAAATTTAGGTTTATACCAACTAAAGAATAAATAAATTTTTACTCAATGTTATTCTTCTTCTTTTTTTTTTTTTTTTTTAAATATTAAAGAATCCAACTATCAAAATTTGTTTACTCATTGTTATTCTTCTTTTTTTTTTTTCTTTTTTTTTTATATTAATGAATCCAACTATCAATAAATTTTTACTCAATGTTATTCTCTCTCTTTTTCTTTTTCTCTTTCTCTTTTTTTTTTTTTTTTTTTTTTTTTTTTTTTTTTTTTGCAAATATTAAAGAATCCAACTATCAATAAAATTTTACTCAATTATTTGTGTTTAATATTACATGAGCCATATTATGAGTCTCATTCCAAGTATTATAACAAATTTAGTAATAAATGCAAGGGTAAAACAGTCAATTAACTCATAGTCCCAAGTGATTCATTTTTGAATACCACCTTTCCTAGGCCACTACTAGGCCCCTCATCCAAGGCCTTTTATAGTCCCATGAGACTCTTAATCCCATGGCCACTTTAAAAACAAACACAATTTTTTGAATCCCACCTCATTACTAGTCCTAATCCCATCCTTTAACTCTAGAAACAAACGGGGTCTTAAAGTTAGATTGGGTAAGATTGTTAGTGAGAATATCTGTGAGAATTGTTAGTAAGGGAACTAAGAGTAATTATGTTTGTTTGATGACCACCGAACTGGTAAAATTTCATATTTGTTTTGCCATCCAATAATGGGATTAACTATATGAAATTTCATAAATACCCTTAGTGTTTTTGATATATTTTAATATATATTTTTTTTAATATAATTTTATTATTATACTACTATACACTAAGGTCATGTTTGATTCACAAGATTAATAGTGAAGTATTAATAATCTTATTAAATTAGTGTGGTATTCATTATCCAATTGGATTAATAATCCCACCCCTACCCCATTACTAATAATCCTACAAATTTGTTAGATTAATCATCCATTGGATTAATAATCCTAAACCAAAATGTTAAAACAAACATAGGATAATTGGGCCCACGGATTAATAATCTCAATCCCATACTCTAATCCACCCAATCAAACATGCCATAAGAGAGCAAAATAATCTTTTCCAAGCTAATCGCAAGAGTTTCATTTTCTAATACCATCTCTCCTATCTCATTACTAATCCCATGGTGAGAGGCCGGTGTTGAGACTATGAGTCCATTGCTATAGTTTGAAAACGAACATGATATTAAAAAGGGTAAATTACAAATACACCCCCTGATATTTGATTAAAATACGAATTGTCCCCTGTGATTTTGAAAATTACATTCCACTCCCTGAGGTTTTTAATTTCATAACAAATCGTCCTTTTTATTAATAAATCATCAAATCAATTAACAGTTTTTAATTATGTTAAAAATATATTTCAATTAATAATTTAGGTAATTTTATTATTGTATAGAAGAGCAATTATGAATTTCATTTTTTTAGTTAATTCTGTTAAATAAAAAATTCTAATAAGGGGGTATTTGTAATTTTTTAAACCACATAAGGCAATCTATATTTTAAACAAACCTCAGGGGTTGTATTTGTAATTTATCCTATTAAAATACCCAACACACTAGCAAACCTAGTCCCAAGGCCTACCTTTGAAAAAAAAAACAGGGCCTAAATGTAAGGGAAATTGAGAGAAATCATTCCTCCACAAAATCTTATTTTGAATATCTTTGGCCACATTTGTTTGGCATATTATGTTGAATAGGATTATGAGTGCAGTAAGATTGAGTGAGACGATTAGTAATGTAGTGATATTAAGTTGAAAATATAAAATAAAGTGCGTTTGTTTGTGTAGTAGAGTGGTGATATTAATTGATTGGGAATAAACTTATGAAATTACATAATTACCCTTTTTCCGTTGTAAAATCATTAAAACTAAAAGACAAAATGATCTTTTACCATTAATCCTACCTCTCACCCATCTTTGCCACCCATAGTGGTAAACTACAACTCTAATTGGAGTGCTAATCCCCTTACAACTTTTCTAACTAAGAGTTGTTTGGGAAAAACATGCAAAAAGTAGAGATGTGATGTGACCTAAATAAATCAATAAGCCAATAAGTTGACTTTTTTTACGCTTTTCAAAGAAAAATTATTAGTTGATTCAGGGGCGTCGTGGTCATACTCCTCACCAATTACAATTCACCATACTCTCTCATATTTTCTAATTATTCAACATAAATTTATGGGTCTTATCCCCTCTATCAATCACAACACAGTTAAAGCACTATGTGGCGGTACCCAAGACCAACTAATAACTTTTCCTTTTCAAAAGAGACGTAAACATACTATGAGTGGGGTCTATCTCACTCATAATCCAATACTCCTAGTCATAGAGGCAAACAAACATTGGGAAGCGATTTGGGAGGAAAAAAAAAAAAATTGTTATATTTTATAATTCTAATATTGCCATTGTACATATAAAAGAACTCATGTCATACACTTGTAGGGTTGAGTAAGAAATTCGTATAATCTGTAATCCGATTCGGTCCAGTCCAATCCAATCCAGTAGGTTTGGATAGATTTTTTGAATCCGTGGTTCGGTTCTGGATTGAAAATTTAAAAATCCATAGGCCACAAATCTGTTCCGGATTAGAACAGATCCGAACAGTATACAAATAGTCTATATTTACACTATAGACTCTCCCACATAATATCATTTCTTATTCCATATAAAAGCTAAACCATTATTCCATGATACCGCTGCTATGCTTTTGTTTGTTTGTTGCTTTTGTTCATGGAGTTTTGTTACTTTTGTTTGTCTAAAACTAGTTTTCTTATTACTTTTGTTTGATATTATGTTTAATTTTAATGCAGGGGAGAATTTTGCTTTGTGTAATGTGTATCCAGTTTTATTGCTTTTGTTTGATGCTATGTTTAAGTTTTTATGAAATTAAAATGTTTTTTTTTTTTTTTTTGTTATTTAATTATGTGAATTCGTGATCCTAAATCGATCCAATTCGTGTTTAAACAGATTG
Source organism: Camellia granthamiana (assembly GCA_036172215.1). Taxonomy (NCBI): domain Eukaryota; kingdom Viridiplantae; phylum Streptophyta; class Magnoliopsida; order Ericales; family Theaceae; genus Camellia; species Camellia granthamiana. The sequence continues at coordinate 50,807,569 of CM069903.1, read as the reverse complement.
TTTCGGATTGGTTTCACAATTTAAACGAATTGAATTGGTTCCAATTTTTCATGAACTATAATAACGGATTGGTATTGGTTTTATCCCAATCCGGACCATGCTCACCCCTATAAACTTGTATGGTCAACAAATATAAAAATTATATTTTGATAATATAACATGTAAACATTTCTTTTCTTTTGTCTTAGAGCATCCCCACTAATGTTTTAGGTGAAGTATTAATAAATCTTAAAATATGATTTTATGAATTGTTTAATTCTCTATTTTTTCTTATGAACTTAAAGGTCCCATTAAAATGAAAATTACACAAACGGGTAGTCAGTTATACGTTTGGGTTTAATTTTTAGGGATAAAAGTGAGTTTCTTCAAATATGAAATTATACATTTGGGTAATCCGCATTATAGAGATTTCGAAATTTTCCTTCATTCTGGAACAAATCCCACATTACGAATAAGAACGTAACACTCCAATGTAGTACACAAAAAAAACTCATTAGTATATTTTTCCTAAACGTAATACTCTAATCAATATAATCCCAAACGTAACACTCTAATGTAATACACAAAAAAACTCATTAGTGTACTTTTCTCAAACGTAACGCTCCAATCAATGTAATCCCAAATGTAACACTTCAATGTAATACACACAAAAACACTAAAAAAACTCTTTGTGTACTTTTCTCAAACATAACACTTACAACTTGAAATTATACATTTGTCCAAAACTTATTAAGAAATTTTTGTATTCATTTTGGAATGGTTTGAAAAATCTCACATCATTTTTTTGGAGTTTATATTTGAAAAAAAATACAATAAGAAGTTCTTTTGTGTGTTACACTAAAAACTTTTTTTTGAGTGTTACGTTTGAGGAAAATACACTAACGAGTTTTTTTTTGGAGTGTTATGTTAGAGTGTTACATTTGAGTATTACATTGGGGTGTTATAGTTTGAAATTATATAAAGCTTACTAAGGAGTTTTGGTACTCCTTTTGAAATGTTTAAAAAATATCATATTTTAAGTCATTTTTGTACTGTTTTTAAAATGTTTGAAAAATCTCACATTTTAAGTTATTTCAAATAAAAAAAGATTCACATATAAAAATTTATTCCAAATTTAATTATCATAAATTGTGTATCTTACCTTTCTAGCATAAAAGGGGGAAAGAAGAAGAAGAAGAAGAAGAAGAAGAAGAAGAAAGAAAAGAAAAGAAAGAAGGAAACATAATAGATAAATTCAATTTTCAAATAATATATCAAAGGTCAGATTATATTAAACCCCCTTAAAGTATCGGGTATTTACACTTTACCCCCTAATGTTTTAAACCTAACAATTACCGCTCTTAAACTATTTAAATTTTAACATTAAGTCCTTCTGTTAGTCATTTGTTAAATATTTGGATGAAAAATTATCAAGTGTTATGTACATCATGATTATATTAAATTTTATAAAAATAAAATCGGGTAATTTGATCATAAAATTTAATATAATCATGATGTACATAACACTTGATAATTTTTCATCCAAATATTTAACAAATGACTAATAAAACGACTTAATGTTCAAATTCAAATAGTTTGAGGGGAGGTAATTGTTAGGTTTAAAACATTATGAGGGTAAAGTGTAAATGGCCGATAGTTTGAGGGAGTTTAATATAATTTGTCTATATTAAATCTACCTTTCCAAAATTAATGGGACTATAAAAAAATTCTTGAGATTAAACGAATCATTATTTCTCAAAATGAAAAAATTTTCCTAACACTTTTTACTTTTTTTTTTCAAATTTAAAGGCTACGTTTGTTTGACGGATTAGGTTAGATGTGATTGTTAGTGAGAGGATAGTTAGTGAAAAGATTATTAATGAGAGAATTGTTAGTGAGGAAATTAAGTAAAAGTGTGTTTGTTTTGATAATAATATAAGAGATGATTAGTAATGGGATTGTTAAATTATTTTTATATAAAATAAATAAATAAATTATTTCTATATTAAAAAAAAAACTAAAATAGATATTAAAACAAACATGTGCACTTAGTAAAAAATAAATTTTTTATATAAAATAGACTCAAACCGCTCATTATTTTCTTAATCCCACCTAAAATTCAGCTAAGTTAATCCCTTTATTAAGGGGATTACAAACCCTTCGCACTAGCAATCCTCCTCCCAAATCAATACCAAATAAACTGTGGGTGAGACCCACATATCAATCCAATCTGGCCACTCACGCCGATAAGCAAAACCAAAATGTGCATTCCCTATTTTAGGAACAACAATAATTAAGACTCATTTTTTGAAATTTCCATAACTCTTTTTGAATTTCAGCTATTAATGATGTAAACCTCACACATATATAAATAGTTTCCACACATATATCAATTACTGAGATAAAAAAAAAAGGGTAAATTACATTTACCTCCCCTGAGGTTTCTGACAAATACATGGACCTCCCCTGTAGTTTGAATAATTACAATAACCTCCCCTACTTTACCTGACAATGTCAAGATTCCCCCTTCTGTTGACTTCTGTTTATTTATTTCACACAAAAAGCTGATGTCATCAAAGCCAAACATTAAAATGTCCATAATGTCCTCAAGTGTCCTCAATCCATCTATGTCCGGAACAGTGTATTTTCTGAGAAAATGGTGGGTAGTTTCCTTTGCCTTCATTTTGTGACTGCTAACTCCATTACTATCTCTCTCTCTCTCTCTCTCTCTCTCTCTCTCTCTCTCATAAATCTTCAAAAATGTCTCCTCAAATCCGAATAGGTGGTCATGAAGACTACCATTCCTCATCAAATCACACATAATTATCCACTGGTGGCCTTCTAGAGGAGTAGTAGCAGTATAATACACTCTCAAAGCCACGAGATTCACGTGTCGAACGCTTGCAATGACCTCAACCTCGTGGGCGAAAACCGCATCGCCTCCCACCGAGCAATTCTTGAACCGCTTTAACGCAACTTCAGAGCCATCCGGCAATACCCCTTTGTATACATTCCCATACCCACCTCTCTCAATTATGTTCAACCTAGAGAAATTCTTTGTTGCTTCCCTAATTTCATCAAATGTGTACCTAACTAAAGTAGTACTTTCATTGATTGAATTCATTCCAAAAGCTAAATTAGTTTCTCTCTCATGATCAACCTTACTTATCTCCCTAATTTTCTCACATTTTCGCCGTAAAATCCAAAACCCACCACAACCCAGAAACAAAACAAACCCACAACCTATCACAACTACACAAATCACAATTGTTCTAACTCTACCATTCGAATTGCTCAAATCAGAAAAATCAAAACCAAACAGACAGTTGGCAGTACCTTCATCGGTTGGGCCGAAACGATTGATAAACGCCGTGGCGTAAATCGAAGGGTACGCCGTGCAATCGAAGAGGTTTCCAATTGATCGGCTGTTCAAATTCGAAGGCTAGAGGCTCGAGAGACTGGTGGTGCAAGAAGCGCACGGCAAACCGTTACCAAGAGATTGATTACACGCCTTCACGGCATCGTCTAACGCCGACTTCGAGACATTGCCTTCGAATTCATCACGAGTAGTGATGTTCATACAACCCTCGGCGATCGAGAAGGTCTGGAAACCGCAGATTTTGCGAATATCATTGAAATTGGAGAAGAAATCGTTGATTAGGGTTTAGTACGAAACCCAACAAGACTCGGCGGAGTCAATCGGAGGAAGAAAATTGTTGGTGGTTCAGAGATAATCGGATTGAACGAATCGGAGACCGGTCTTGATGTAGTGACAAGCGACGGAATCGGAGTCAAGTTTTGGACGATTTGAGGATTGAATGAGTCGGCAAAGGACGTCGAAATCGAGAGGGCATGATGAGGTCATGGGGTGGAGGTGGCGGGCGGCAGAGGCGGTGATGGAGGAGGAGGAAAAGAGAGGAGAGATGTGGAGTTGTAGAAAGAGAAAGAGGAGGAAGATGAGGGACATCTGGGGAGTGATTTAGAGAATTCAGATTACACTGTTGTTGCAATTCGAAACCAGAGTGAAGTTGAGATTAAGGGATGAGATGAGATGAGAGAGAACAAAAAATTAAAATTAAAATTAAAAACAAAGTTGAATACTATAATCAAAGGGTATTTTCGTCTTTTCATGCTCAAATAAAAGGGTAATATAGTCCTTTTGTATACAAAAGTAACGTCGTTTATGTATAATTGACGGATTGGGGGAATCTGTACAATGTCAGGTAAAGTAGGGGAAGTTAGTGTAATTATTGAAACTACATAGGAAGTCCCTGTATTTGTCAGAAACCTCAGGGGAGGTAAATGTAATTTACCCAAAAGAAAAATATTGTGAGGATCCCAAAAAACAGCACATCTACACCGCACATTTTTCTTTTAGGAAACAACACATCTACACAATTTTCCCTTACGTAATTGTCACAAATCAGGTGACAAAGTAAAATTTTAAAACACCTAAGTATTTCCTAAGAGCATCTCCAACGGTGAATCAAATTTTTCACTAAATTTGAGTAAAAAAAAGCCAATTTTCTCAATCTGATATGGCTTGCTCCAACCGTGCATCAAAAGGGAAGGGTCGACCGGCAAGGCCAATTTTATTTTATTTTATTTTTTTACCTGTTTGAACCTTTTTTGATCGATTTGAACCTACCTATTTGAAAGGGAACCAGTCGACCGGTGGGTCAACCGGCCGGACAACCGGTTGGTTGACCGGTTGACCCACCCCAACGGTAACGCACAGTGAAATGATGAAATCTGGAGCCTGTTCTCAGTTTGATGAATTTTTTGAATGGTTCATCAAACTTTACATCATATTTGAAATTTGGTGAAAAAGTCACTTTTTGGAGCTCCAATGGTTTTACCAAATTGGTATCAAAATGAGAATGGAACAAAAAATTCATCAAACTGAGAACAGGCTCCAGATTTCACAATTTCATTGTGCGTTACCGTTGGGGTGGGCCAATCGGTCAACCAACTGGTTGTCCAGTTGGTTGACCCATCGGTCGACCGTTTCCCTTTCAAATAGGTAGGTTCAAACCGGTCAAAAAAAGTTCAAACAGGTAAAAAAAAAATTTTTTTTTGGCCTTACCGGTCGACCCTTCCATTTTGATGCACGGTTGGAACAAGTTATATCAAATTGAGAAAATTGACTTTTTTTTATTCACATCTAATAAAAAATTTGAGCCATCGTTAGAGATGCTCTAAGTAAAGATCCACCTATATATCTCCAAAGCTGAAGGTCTCAAAACTTGCTGAGATCTCTTCTCCTGAGTAACTCTTTGAATATTTCTAGAGAGAGAAAAACAGAGATACAAAGTTAGAGAGAGAGAGCTCCCTCTTCCTACCCCCGAAAACACCATGGCAATGTCAGGAGCGTCCTCTCATTCCCTCATCCTCAAAAACCCTAGTCTCAACCTATTCAACAACTCCACAACCACCACAACCCACCTGAATGCCTTCCCACTGAACCGCCCCAACAAACCCATCTCAATCACCTGCTCCACCGCATCCCAAATCCAGGATCGCCCCTCCGCCGCCTCCCAATCCCAAGATCGCGTCTTCAACTTCGCCGCCGGCCCCGCCACCCTCCCTGAGACCGTCCTCAAGAAGGCCGAATCCGAGCTCTACAACTGGCGTGGCTCCGGCATGAGCGTCATGGAGATGAGCCACAGAGGTAAAGAATTTCTCTCCATTATCCAAAAAGCAGAGTCAGATCTGCGAAACCTCCTCCAAATCCCCTCCGATTACGCCGTCTTGTTCTTACAAGGCGGCGCCACCACCCAATTCGCCGCCATTCCTCTCAATCTTTGCACACCCGACGACCCTGTTGATTTCATTGTCACTGGGTCTTGGGGAGACAAGGCTTTCAAGGAAGCCACAAAGTACTGCAAACCCAGTGTGATTTGGTCCGGCAAATCTGACAAATACACAAAGATTCCATCTTTTGATGATCTTCAACAAAACCCGCACGCCAAGTATTTGCATATTTGCGCCAATGAAACCATTCACGGTGTTGAATTCAAAAACTACCCTATTCCCAATAACAAAGAGAGTCTTTTGATTGCTGACATGTCTTCCAATTTCTGCTCAAAGCCGGTGGATGTTTCCAAATTCGGATTGATCTACGCGGGTGCCCAGAAAAACGTTGGTCCATCTGGGGTTACAATTGTGATTATCAGGAAAGATTTGATTGGGAATGCTCAGGAAATTACTCCAGTGATGCTGGATTACAAGATCCATGCTGAGAACAATTCGCTCTACAATACCCCTCCTTGTTATGGGATTTACATGTGTGGATTGGTGTTTGAAGATCTCTTGGCTCAGGGTGGATTGGTGGAAGTTGAGAAGAAGAACATGAAGAAAGCTCAGATTCTTTACGACACCATTGATCAGAGCAATGGGTTTTATCGATGCCCAGTTGAGAGATCCGTGAGGTCTTTGATGAATGTTCCATTTACTTTGGAGAAATCTGAAATGGAGGCTGAGTTTATCAAGGAGGCTGCGAAGGAGAAGATGGTGCAGCTGAAAGGGCATAGATCGGTGGGAGGAATGAGAGCTTCGATATACAATGCTATGCCTTTGGCTGGAGTTGAGAAGTTGGTTGCTTTCATGAAGGAATTTCAAGCTAGGCACGGTTAATTATGATGTTGTTCTGGTAGAGAAATTTATTTTAGTGTTTTGCTTTGTTTACAATTTGATTTTTGTTGCATTTTTATGTTTGTTGTTCTGTTTTTTGGGCATACCTTTTAGGTTGTTTTTGGGAATGTTGATGATGATGCATCCAGTGAGAAGAATTTACTACTCAATGTGATTTTTCCCTGGAAGATTATGATTAATGTCAGGATAATGGGTCATATCCTATCAGTGTTATTTTCATGTATGAGTTATATTGAATAACAGAATTTTGAAGAGAAAATTTATTATTGTTATAGGCATTTGCCATTCGCCATTTGCCATTTTTCATTATTGTTTTTGTTTATTAGCTCATCTCACATTGAAAATGGTTTCTTCGGAAAAGCAATATATGATTTCTTGTTTTTATTTTTGGGGGAAGGGTCAGGTTTATTTCCAGTACAAATGGTTTTGTTAGATTTGTGAGATTTATTGAAGGTTTTGTTTTGATAATTTTAATTGTTTAATGTGTAAAGTTCATTAAATATTTTATTTTTATAAAAATTTATATTGATTGAATTATGATAGTTATTTAATTGGATTATATTTTTGTTAATAATTTATTTTAAAAATTATATTTATCGTTGATAGAAATTTGATCTGATCAATGTAATTTTTTATGAAGTTAACGCTCAACAAATTTTATATATTAAATAATTTGAATTATCAAAATAAAATTTGTTCACGCTCCAATCAAATTTCAGATCCAAAAAAAAAAAAAAAGAGCCTAGCCCTTGGAGAAACTACCTTACACTGGGTTCAGAAGATGTAAACAAATCAGTGGGTAGGTAACGTTTGAAAATTTCAACAGCATTGACGAGTGAAAAATATATTAGGATAAATTACATTGATAGCTCTTGAAATTTTTATTTAGTATAATTTTTTTATATTTAAAAAATTATATTTATTCTTTGTTAGATGGGATCACCAATAAATCCTAAATTTGTATATTGTAGTCCATTTGGTCCTATGAATTTTCTTATGAACCGTTAGGTCCTATCCCAATGTTAATGACCATTAAACATCAAACATCATCATCGTCAAAACAACATCAAACATCACAACATCATTATTATCATCAAAATAACATCAAACATCACACAAACATCGTCAACTACATCACCAACATCACTAAAAAACATCATCAAACATCAACAAAAACCAACAACATCAAACATCAACAAAACATCATCAAAAACATCAACAACATCAAACATTAACAAAACATCATCAAACATCCAATGTTTTTAATGTTTGTGAGTATTTCAAACATCAGATTCATTTAAAAAAAATCATCAAATCATCATCAAAACATCAAATTCATTTAAACATCTAATTCAAACATCAAATTAATTAATCTAACATCACAATTATTGATGTCACATCATCAACAACACAACATCAAAACATCAAACTAAAAAAATATACATAAAATCCTCAAAAAAATATACCAACCCACCCACTGCCAAATCCTCAAAAAAAAAACTTTAGAACCCCATCAACCCAGAACCCCTCTCCTCCGCTCTACCCTCCCGGATCCCCAAATCACCACCCAACCATGTCGACCGAACCGCCGCCGCAGACGGAGGCGCCACCGCCCAACTTGTGGGAAGACATGCCGGAAGAAGAATACTACACATCCCAAGGCGTCACCAACACCCAATCCTATTTCGAAACCCCCAACGGCAAAATCATCACCCAATCGTTCCTACCCTTGGATCGACCCGTAAAAGGCACCCTATTCATGACCCACGGGCACGGATCCGATACGGGTTGGCTCTTCCAGAAGATCTACATGCTCAGATTAGCCCAACAATTTCTTTCTCATTTTTCACCATTCTCTCTCTCTCTCTCTCTCTCTCTCTCTCTGGATATATAGATATATATATATCTGTGTTGTGTGTGTGTGTTTGGATGCTGCGAAAGTTTGAAACAAAAATCTTCAGATTTTTGGATCTAAACTTCGATTTTCTTTCTGTGGACTCTAGCAAGTTGGATGTTTTTTATGACGATGTTGTTTGGTTGTGATGTTTGATCTTTAACTGCCGAAACAAAAAAAGAACTTTTCGATCTGATTCTTTTGAATATTGATGTTATTTTGATGATGATGATGTTGTGATGTAAAAATAGGACTAATTGGTATACAAGAAAATTCATAGGACTAAATGGTTTAACTTTCCTCCATACAGGATTTATTGGTAATTTTTCCTTAAAATAATATATTTATCTTTTAATTTTTATATATATTAAATAATATTAATATTTTATTTATGTTATTTTAAAAGAAATAATAATCATCTTTTTTGGTTTAATTCACATAAAAAATTAAAATTTTTTATTTTTTATTTTTACTGAATTTTTTAAAAATATTTTAAGCAATTTTTATTTTTTAGATACACTTAATTTAGATATATTTAAGAAGTATAATATTTTATGATTTTTTTTTTTAAATTGGGTAAATTACATCGACACCCCCTGAGGTTTATGTTTACTACAGTTCTCCCCTCACATTTTGGAAATTACATCCCCTCCCTGAGGTTTAAAGTTTTATTACAGATTGCTCCTCCAGCAATTTAATTTTTTTAAATACCAATTTTGCCCTCATTGGGTAAATTACATTGACACCCCTCACATTTTAGAAATTACAATCCCCTCCCCAAGGTTTAAAATAGCATTACCAATTGCTCCCTCGATTAGTATTAGTTGAAAAAAAAATTATTTGAAAAAAAATTTTGTTAGTCAAATTTTTAAATTTCTGTTTAAAAACTAACGTAAGATAAAAATTACACTGACACCCCTTGAGGTTTATGTTTATTACACTCGAAAGATAAAAATTATATAAAAATGATAATTATTTTTTATTTTTTATTTTTTATTTCTTAACCAAATTAATTTTTAATTTTTAAAAAAAAAATTCTAAAAATCAAACCATACAAAGGCTAAGAATCTTTTGATAAGTCATGTCTTACGTTAGTAACTTATTTAATTATTTGTTAATTTTACGACATTTTTACTATCTGAGGCCTGTTTGGTAACTATTTCGTTTTTAGTTTTCAATTTATATTTACAAAAATTTTAAAACTGTCATAAAAACTTGTTTGATAATTTTTTTGGTTTATAAATGGTTGTCTCAGTTTGTAAATCTGAGGAAAAATCGTAAATTCAAAAAATGAGTTTACGTTAGTTTTCAATTAATTTTTTTTCTAATTAATTTTTTTTAATGAATTTTTTTTTGAACTAATACTAACCGAGGGGGCAATTGGTAATGCTACTTTAAATCTTGGGGAGGGGATTGTAATTTCTAAAATGTGAGGGGTGTCAATGTAATTTACCCAGTAAGGGCAAATTTGGTATTTAAAAAAATTAAATTGTTGGAGGGAACAATCTGTAATGAAACTTTAAATCTCAGGAAGGGTGATGTAATTTTCAAAAAGGAAGGGGGGAACTGTAATAAAAATAAATCTCAAGGGTGTCAATGTAATTTACCCTTTTAAATTTATCAAACACAAAAATATAAAAATTCAGTAATATTGTAATAAATGTGAATAATAGTATTACGTAATACTATAATAAATGTGAATGAATAGACGAGAAAAAAAAATGATAGTGGAAAGAAAAATAAAAAATTATATTCATGTATAAAAATTTATACAAAAAAATATTATAAAAATGTTATGATAATGATATTGTAAATATAAAATCATGTTTATGGAAATTTTATTTTGAAGTGAAAAGTCACTATTAAGGTATACAATTGTGTTTGAAAATTTTATATAAAATTTACGCTTATATATCATCATTTAATAAGAATAAGTTTAGCTAAAATTTAATGATAAAAAGTTATAGAATGTAATCATGAGAATAGAAAAAAGAAATGGTTAAAAAAAAAAACCAAAATGATTATTTAAATTTTTTTAAAATATAACATCAAAAATCCAAAGAATAATTTGTAATGAGATTATAAATTTTAAAGAGAAAATATATCATTTTTCAAACGTGAAATTTTTTTTAGGACTTTTCTTAAGTGTGCAACTCTCAAGGTTGCACACCATGTGCCACTTACACAAAAAGTGTAAGTGGAAGGTGAAAACAAAAAGCAGGACTGAACACATAAAGGCGTAAGTGTAAGGCGTAAGTTGCACACCATAACAGTACCCTTTTTTTTATATTAAATACAAACTTCAACGGTGTTAGTGCAATCTATATATATAAGAAAAATGATATTTTTAAGAATAATAATTGTGGAAGTTCCAAACGTCCAAACTAATTTTGTTAATTTATTAATTTTTAAAGAAATAAAAAAAAAAACTATTGGTTAGTTCCTTGAGTAAAAAATCCAAAAACAAAAAAAGTTTTAATTATCTATAATTTTGAATTTTAAAATTTAAAACAATATAATAATTTACCCTCACTCTTTCCAAAAATAATGTTGATCAAAATAATTCAAATTAAAAAAAAAATACACTAATTATCTATGATTTTGAATTTCAAAATTCAAAAAAATATGGTAAGCCACCTTCATCCCACTCTCACCTTTTCCAAAAATAATATAAATCTAAAATTTTAAAAACCTAATCAAATTAAAAATTCAATACAATTTTCTCTTTAAAATATTCAATATTTAATCTTTTTTCCAGTCCGGCCAACTCCTCTCCAAATGTAATGATACAATGGTTATTCTCTCTCTTTGCCAATAGTTAAAACTTATTTCAAGTTTGTTTTTTTGTGATTTTTTTTTTTTTTTTTTTTTGCAAATTTATATTTTTATGTGAGTTTTTTTTTTTTTTTTTTTTTCTCTATAGGATTTTTTTTTTTCCAATGCATTTTTTTTTTCCAACTAAATTGATAATAAATACATATCTGTTAACTATCTTTGTTTTGGGAGTTAATTTCAAGTGGGTTTTTTTTTTTTTTTTTTTTTTTTTTTTTTTTATGGATGTTTGTGTATTTTTTATATTGTTGTTATTATTATTTTTTTGATATATGTGAATTGATAATATAGTTATGAGTTTTTTTTTATTATTTTTATTGAATAAGGTGTCTTATATTGTTCTTTATGCTTTGGCCATTTTTTAAATTTCTTAAACAAAATTTTCAAAATTTTAATTTGTAAAAAATAAAAAACATTTAATTGATTTACCCATCAATAAATAAAATTTTAAATAATGAACACTATTCCATAATTTATGGATTTAAAAAAAAAAGTTTAACACCCATATATGGAATAAGAAAATCTAAAATCAAGCATTTTTTATTTTTTATTTTTAACTCTTTAAAACTCTAACGGTACCTTTTTATTTTCATAACATTGTCTTTTTATATTTACAAATATAAAAAACTAGACTGGAGTTGCACAATGATTAGTGGAGGTGGTAAGCATGGCAATAACGAGGGTGATGATAAGCTCGGCCAGAGCATTGTTTTGGTGGATTTTGAAAAGGTGAATATTAAAATAATAGTAGATAGTTTGGGTGATGAATTGCTTTAGAAAATTAATGTGTGGTTAAGATTAAGTGTGAATTTTAGCATATAAAAATTGAATATGGATCATATATTGTTTTTATATATAATTTTGGGTACTTTTATATAACTATCAAAAATTATTGTGATCACATGTTACTTATCATTTGATATATTATTGTTGTATTATCGTAATGAATTTTATTATTAATGTCACGACCCGCTTCCCGTACCCAAGGGTTAAGTATCGTGATGGCCAGTAACTGAATTTACCTTCGGCCAATTCATAAACAAATTAATAAATGCAAGCAGAAGAAATATTTAAGTAAGGATACCAAAATAATTATCGGAACTTCTATTTTTATTACAAAATTTATTGACCAAAAAGGCCGATATTTACATATAAAAATATCAATAAAAGTGCTGTGTATGTTTAATCCGCAGCCTCGCATCTAAGACTTTTCAAAAGCTATTTCTGAATTGTATTATTTCCTGAAAATTGGTAAACAGCTATAAGCACATGGCAGAGTGATGAATATTATACCAAGAGTATAAGGGACACGAAATAACCATGGATAGTTAGTTAGGCCAAAACATTTACATAACTCATTTTGGTGAATAAAATAATCCTTTAAGTAGCAAAACTGAGATTATGTAAATAAATAATTATAACCACGGTAATTTGGTCAACAAATCATTTAAGTGGCAAAAACTGAAATACATAAATTATGTAAGTAAATGACCATAACCACGGTACTGAACAGAACAGAACAGAGGTCACAGAAGTGACAATCAGAACATAGATACGGATTCAAGAGGTGGCTCGTACGGATTCTAGAGGTGGCTCCCACAATAGTGTAGCACTTAGCTCCGCACAATACTTTGATCCGCACAGAATAGAGGTACGAATTCAAGAGGTGGTTCGTATGGATTCTAGAGGTGGCTCCCACAATAGTGTAGCACTTTATTCCGCACAGAACAGATGTCAATGGATCAGAGGGCCACAAAGTAATCAAACAGAGGTCAATGATTATTTAAGTCCCCCAAGGCATGGGACTCCCGTGGTGGTACTTACAAAACATAATTGTATATAAGGTTATAGCCAAATATTCTTTAAAATATAAACAAATATATCCACGGGTTTCCTTTTAAGCAAATAGGGTTCAGAAATAAAATCACGTAACTGAAACATTTATAAAACATAACTTTTATTAATATACTAATAAAACATAACTTGTGTAAAACAGATTTTGATAAATCAAAACATACGTAAAATATATAAGGGTAACTCAAGGTATAATATAACTCACCTTAACTTTAATACCTTACTCTTTCTTTCCACTATCAAAGACCCTTTCATCTTCCACTATTCTTTCCTTCTTCCCCTCTTTTTTTCTTTCCTTTCTTTCTTTCTTCTTTCTTTTCCTTTCTTCTTTCTCTTTCCTCTTCCTTCGGCCCAGATCAGCGCCTCTCTATTTATAGGGAATAAGGCGCATACGTGGCTCAAATCGAGATTCGATTAATAATTATATAGATTCGTTCTTATCCTTAATAGATATTTAAAATAATTACCTTTTGACCTAATATTTTAATATAATTATATAAATAAATTAATTTCTAATTAAATTACATTCTATCGTATACCAATAGTAAATTATTTATTTATTTTACTACCACACCCGTTATTATTATTATTATTATTTATATTTTGACCCCTAAACTTTTAATAATTATATTATTTTACAAAAATTACGCATAATAATATATAATAAATTATATATTTTCCGAACTGAGATTAAATAATATTAGTATAAATTCTACAGAATAATTAAAAATCTGGGTTGTTACAATTAATGCAGTGGTGAGACGTTACATGATAAATAAAAAATATATTTTATTATTATTATTATTATTGATAATATATTTTTTTATTTACCTTTTTACAATGTTCAAAAAATTAATTTATGTTTATTGTTAGTTTTTGTTATGGGTGGACAGTCGGTTATGGTCACAGAACCTTCAATCTGTCATTCGCTCGCCCCAGATTGTCGGATTGAAAAAAATCAATCCACATCCGTCTGCCAATCCAGTGGATTAGTAGATTGGAGGATGAATGCGAATCGGTTTGGCGATTTAAAATTTTACAAATTTTCAACATAATTCAAATTGTGCACTTCCTAAAAAAAAAATATTACAGTCAATGATTTAAAAAAGTATTACAATCACTGCATGTATCATCCAAAGAAAGAAAGTTTGAAACTTTAGAATATTACAATCACTGCATGCATCATCCACATATTATAATCACAGCATGCCTCATGCACATAAAGTATTGCAATCTGTGATTCTTAAAATATAAAAATAATTCAAACCACCAAAACCATGAACAGAGCAGTAGTAGAGATTGTATGCCTATTTAATGTTACAGTTAGACTTATTTATTTTGATGATTTATTTAATTATGTTTTAATTTATTTGAAAGAGAAAAATAGAATCCAAAATTTATTTTGATGATTTATTTAAATATATTTTAATCAAAATTTATTTTGATGATTTATTTGAAAGAGAAAAATAGAATCAAAATTTATTTTGATAATTTATTTGAAAGAGAAAAATAAAATCAAAATTTATTTTGTCCCATTATTTTTCACCTAAACCTTTATCCTAAATGTTGTTAGAATGTATTTAATATTTGATTAAATCAGGAGTTCAAACAGCCCAAAACAAAGATTCAAACAGCCTAGCACAGCAGCAGGCCAAAAGGTTCAAATGAAAGTTATTCAAATTAGTAATGATTGAAGTACAACGGTCATAAACGGCTATAAAGGTTCAAAAGGCCAAAAGGTTCAAAAGATTCAAGTGGAAGATATTTAAATTAGTAATGATGGAGTGGAAGATATTCAAATTGGTAATGATGGAAGTACAACGGCTATAAACGGCTATAAATTCAAATGACTACAACGGCTATAAATAGCTATAAATTTAAATGAATACAACGGCTATTAATGGCCATAATTTTCATTATATATACTAAAGCCTCTAATGTAAACAAGTTAAAAAAATATTCTTTGATCTATAATCACCCACATCTTTTCTCAGAAATTATACACTGAGCCTTATAACTTTAAGCCTTCTTTCCTGTGTGAGATTTACAAAAAAATCAAAGTTTCATTTTATATATATATCTTTAAGGGATATTTATTGTAAACTTTCTTTGAAAGCAAAAATACCATTTCATCTTGTAAAAATGTTGCAAATACTGTGTTCTTGAAATCTTGAGAGTGATTGTGAATCACCTAAGATTTGTAAGGGTTTGGGCTTGTGAAGTCTGTGTAAAATCCGTGGAGGATTGCTCCATTTGTAAAGAGGTTGCTAACACCCCTGTGAAGCTAGAAAATAATGGAAAATCTCAAGTGAAATTTAAGGAGTGGATGTAGGCTTGGTTGAAGCCGAACCACTATAAATCCGTTTGTCTCCTCTTCCCTAATCTCTTTACTTTCATACTACAGCTATAGCTATCTAATATTCATGTGTTAATCATTTGATTTACCCTGCATGTTAGTTATACTTCATTGTTATTTTGCTTGATCATTTATTGTTAAGTTCATCATTGTGCTTGTTAATAATTTGTTGTACTAGTAGTTAATTTTATTGTGGTATTATTAATTTTATTTTGTAGAAACCTAATTCACCCCCCTCTTAGGTTGCTTTTTGGGCAACAATTGGTATCAAAACTTGGGGCTCTTGTTTAGATTCAACATCTTGAGTTTTTTATCCATAGCAACCATGTATTCTACTTACTCTGCTATAAGACAAGCTAGCAATAGGCCACCTCTCTTTGATGGTAGTAATTACATTCATTGAAAAGAAAAAAATGACTTTGTATCTTCAAGCTACCAATTATGCTTTGTGGCTCATTATCACTAAAGGTCCTAAAATTCTTACCAAAGTAGTAGACCATATCAGTGTGCCTAAACTTGAGGATGAATTTGATGAGCGTGATTATAAACTCCTTCAAGCTAATGCTAAAACCAAGCTTATTCTTGTGTGTGGACTAGATGCAAATGAGTATAATAGAATTTCTGGGTGTATTACTGCTAAAGAGATTTGGGATAAACTTGAAATCACCTATGAAGGAACTAGCCAAATAAAAGAGTCTCAGATTGACATGCTTATTCATGATTATGAACTCTTTACTATGGAATCATTTAAATCTATTTCTGAGATGTTTTATAAATTTACCAATATTATTAATACTCTAAAATCTCTTGGTAAATCTTATACTAATGATGAGCTTGTAAGAAAAATACTTAGGTCTTTGCCAAATGAATGAGAAGCTAAGATTACAGCTATCCAAGAAGCAAAAGACCTAACAAAATTAGGCATTGAGGAACTCCTAGGCTCACTCATGGCTCATAAACTTTCAATGATGGATGACAGCAAAAAGGAAGCCATTTGGAGAGAAAATGATGGAGTAGCCAACTTGTGTCTCATGACTCTTGGAGAAGAAGAATCCACTCAGGATGAGGTAATTTCTAATTATGTAGAACTTGAAAGTGCTTTCAACAAATTACATGACATATTTAGAAATGTTTGTGTTGAGAATTCTAAATTAAAGAAATTGGTTACTTCTCTTTCAAATGATATGGATGTTTTAAAAATGGAAAATGCTACTTCGAAAAATGACTTTACGTCTATTGCCAATGAGAAAAATATTTTGAAAAACAATGTTAAGGATTTAAACAAAACTCTTGAAAATTTTGTAAAATGAAAAGAAAACCTCAACAAGCTTCTTGGAAATAAAAAATGTGATTTTGACAAAGTAGGCATTGGTTTTGATTTTTTTAAACCTTTTATAAGATTAAATGTTCTTAAGACTAATCCCCATGGACCCAATAAAGTATGGGTACCAAGAAAGAAATCAAGATATTTTGTAGGTGGAATCTCAAAAAACACCAAGGACTTGGAGAGGAAATGCACAATAAGAGTGTTCAATCTAAAGAGCAAAATCAGTTCTTAAAAGAAGAAGAATGATGAAATGAAAATCATCAAGATGAACAATAGAGGTAATGTATTGGTGAAGATTCCAAAGAGGTAAATGAAGGTATAACTCCTAACACACCTTTAAGCTTAAATTTATATATTATTTAAGATGTGATTTGTGTACAATAGGTTGTGTCTAATCATTGCTTCCATGTAACTTAATTGTACTAAATTTGCTAAGTCATGTTCTGCTAGTTTCTTTCAAATATTCATTGAATTCAAAAATGAGAATTATATTATTTTGATGAATGCCTATTAGAATATAAATGATTCATGTATTCATTAACATTGTATATCATGTCATCCATTGCTATGAAAAAGAGATAAGAAGTGATAAATATGTTTTGTGAGCATACTTTTCACATCTTGTATATGACTTCATACTAATATGTTAATTCATTTTTGAGTCATATCTTTGTAGAATCAATTTTGATGTCATAGCATGTTTTTGAGATGTATACTATCTATATTTTGAATTCTACATTTGTGATCTCAATAATATGCTCAATATTAAAATTTCATGTTTATATGCTTTACATTGAAATATTTGAATGAGTTGTGAAATTCCTTGATTATGATCCATCAACAATGTCTAAATGAAAAGAAGTATCATACGTTTGTAGAGACATTGCATCTATCCTATTGAATATCTTTTGAATATAGATTATATTGGCATACATCTCATGAGATGCTTTTGATTTTGATTGATAAATTATTGAATTAATTGTTTATAACATTCATATTGTGTTCCACATTAAGTAAAATGTTTTATCACACTTGAGTATGTGGATTGAATTGATAAAAATGCCTCTTGATAATGTTATGTGATTAAATGAGATTTTTGCATCATTTCTTAATAAAACAAAGAGCATAACACTATTTTCTTATGCATATTATGCTACGTGCTACAACTTGAAAATTTTGAAAAATAGCATTCCAAACTCTTGTTTGATCATTGAATTATTTTTCACATTTTTTTTAAGAAGTGATTTGTGCTGTATTTTTATTGAGTAATAATGATTGTTCTATGAATATTATATTTACACAAAATCATATTAGAAAAGGGTAACACCAACTTAGGGGGAGAAATCATTTTGCTAACATACTTGTTAAACCCTTTTGAGATGAACTCCTCATGAAAGAAAATTGAAGATTGAAAAGCTTCTAACTCATGAACCAAAGGTATGCCTCCTACACTCTCTTAAGCTTTTGAGGTAAAAATTATATTTTATATCCTTTGAGCTAATACTGTTATTACTTTGATATGAAAAAGATTGACTATGCTTCATATACTTTGCAATGTATACTCTTTGATGATGCTCTTGTCTAAGAATCATGCTTATGATTAAATGTGTGCTATATATTGAAATTCATGATTTTTCTTGGCATATGAATTGCTATACCTTGAACATGCGTCATTTTTTGGAATTACATTAGCGCCATGAGATTATATTGAGTTTAACCTATTATGAGTAATATTTGGTATTCTACATAATGCTTGAGTTATGATTGTTAAATCTTTTAGATTGCATATTGGTATCCTTGATAGATTGCATGTTGGTATCATTTTGGCATCCTTATTGGTAATATTTGGCATCCTTTTTGATATTATTGAGGAGAACATTTCAGTTATGAGCTTTCATTTATTTATCATATCTCCTATTGATTTTGCCAAATGAAACAAGGGGAAGAATTTAAACTTGATTATTTTTTAAAATCCCCTTAGTTTCTATTATGTTTTGGATATCAAACTTATGGACTTGCACCTTCACATGTTACTATTTGTTTTGCCCATTATTGTCAAATGGTATGAGCTTTAATTGTATGATCATTATGTGCTACCATTTTTTTGGTATCATAAAGCTACCTTGATATGGATGATTATTTGTACTATAATGAGACTTACATTCTTTCATCCTATATGCTGTACCATACTCCCTCCTTGTGCTTGATTTTGTTAAAAATGTCATCGGGGGAGAAAAAGAGACTTGATTGTTTTAGTATCTCTGATTATTTTGGTATCTCTATGCTTTTGGTATCTTAATTCTTACAACATGACCTTTGAGCTGATTAGTTGTTGATAATGTAAGAGGAAGATCGTTTTCCTCAAGGAAGAGTGACTTGAACCTCCATATTTATGCCCTTGCTTGGCAACCTTGTTTGATCTATGCACTATTATGTCTATTATAGTCTTGAGATTGGTATGCTCTTGCTAAGAAATTGAGAATTAGATCATGCTCAAATGCTTCTCATATACTCATTAACAATTTGGTCTCTCATTATTATTTTTTATTTGGGCTTAATTTTCTTTTTTTTTTCTTTGCTTTTTAATTTCATTTTTCAGTACTTAAACATAAACACAACAACAAATCAAAATACAAATATTTACATAAAAAAAAAACACCCTTCATTTTTTTTTTATGGCCACACGTCGATCAAAACGAACATTAAAAAAAAAAAAAAAAAACCTTTATTTTTTTCTGGCCATACGTCGATCTTATTTACTCGCCTCTTCCATCGTTTTCTTCTTTTTCTTTTTATCACCCTGGGCGACCCTTGACGCCCCTGCCCCTATGCTTTCGTCGAGAGCGACGACTCCCCGCTGACTATCAAAGGCCAAGAATGACGTTGCTCCAAATCGAGCCATTGAGGTGGTCTTCCATTTAAGCTCTTTATTTTCGGCCTTCAATGCGCCTATTTCTGCTCGCACATCCTTGTACATGCGCTGAAGTAGAGAGAGTTGGGCGTTAACCTGTTGGAGCTCACTCGTCCTGTTTTGCAATTGGTGAGCCAATTTTGTGACTGCAGTCACCGTCTCCATACAGGACGTCAGTGTGAAATGATTGGCTTCAATGTCTGATTGAGCTGCCATGATTTTCTCAATCGACATCATAGAAATGTTAGGCAGAGGAATGATAGGAAGAGTAGGAGTGGGGGTACTCGGTCCAGCAGCGCTTATGGGATCGTTCAAGTCCGAAAATAGAGTGAGAGGACGGGATGAGGAAGCCATGGTTTAGAGGTGAGAGGTGTAAAAGAAATGAGTTGTGAAGAAACAGAAGAGAGTGGTGCAGAAGAGATAAAAGATAATGGTGAAGAAGAAAATGGACGAGTGTGATTAAGAAGAAGGCTGAAAAGAAGAGGTTGAAGAGAAGACGACAATGAGGGAGAGATAGCCGAGGTAGGCGGCAATCGAGGAGAGTTGCTTTTGTCGGCCAATGAAGCAAAAGCCAGGCCGCGTGGCAACTGCGTTTTGCGAAAAACGAGAGAGACGCGGGAGAGTTGTATGTGTATGCATATATATTGTATATCTGTTTTGATTATCTATTTTTGCTGCCATTTATCACTATCATTTTCCTCCTCCTCCTCCTCCTCCTCCTCCTCCTCCTCAAGATTTTGACCCATGATTTCCTTTTGATAATGTCACAGGGGGAGAAAACTTATGATGTTATGTATTATGGTATTATTTTCAAATTATAAAATGAATTCAGGGAGCATGACTTGAGGGGAAGCTTTTCTTACTCCCAAATCAAATCAAAACATCATTGTGTGCCATCATAAAAAAGGGGGAGATTGTTAGACTTATTTATTTTAATGATTTATTTAATTATGTTTTAATTTATTTAAAAGAGAAAAATAGAATCCAAAATTTATTTTGATGATTTATTTAAATATATTTTAATCAAAATTTATTTTGATGATTTATTTGAAAGAGAAAAATATAATCAAAATTTATTTTGATGATTTATTTAAAAGAGAAAAATAAAATCAAAATTTATTTTGTCCCATTATTTCTCACATAAACTTTTATCCTAAATGTTGTTAGAATGTATTTAATATTTGATTAAATCAGGAGTTCAAACAGCCCAAAACAAAGGTTCAAACAGCCTAGCACAACAGTAGGCCAAAAGGTTCAAGTGAAGGTTATTCAGATTAGTAATGATGGAAGTACAACGGCCATAAACGGCTATAAAGGTTCAAAAGGCCAAAAGGTTCAAAAGATTCAAGTGGAAGATATTCAAATTAGTAATGATGGAGTGAAAGATATTCAAATTGGTAATGATGGAAGTACAATGGCTATAAACGGCTATAAATTCAAATGACTACAACGGCTATAAATTTAAATGAATACAACGGCTATAAACGGCCATAATTTTCATTATATATACCAAAGTCTCTAATGTAAACAAGTTAAAAAAATATTCTTTGATCTATAATCACTCATATCTTTTCTCAGAAATTATGCACTAAGCTTTATAGCTTTAAGCCTATCTTTCCTGTGTGAGATTTACAGAAAAATCAAAACTTCATTTTATATATCTATCTTTAAGGGATATTTATTGTAAACTTTATTTGAAAGTAAAAATATCATTTCATCTTGTAAAAGTGTTGCAAATAATGTGTTCTTGAAATCTTGAGAGTGATTGTGAATCACCTAAGATTTGCAAGGGTTTGGGCTTGTGAAGTCTGTGTAAAATCCGTGGAGGATTGCTTCATTTGTAAAGAGGTTGTTAACACCCCTGTGAAGCTAGAAGATAATGAAAAATCTCAAGTGAAGTTTGAGAAGTGGATGTAGGCTTGGTTGAAGCCGAATCAATATAAATCTGTTTGTCTCCTATTCCCTAATCTCTTTACTTTCATACTACAGCTATAGCTATCTAATATTCATGTGTTAATCATTTGATTTACCCTGCATGTTAGTTATACTTCATTGTTATTTTACTTGATCATTTACTGCTAAGTTCATCATTGTGCTTGTTAATAATTTGTTATACTAGTAGTTAATTTTATTATGGTATTATTAATTTTATTTTGTAGAAACCTAATTCACCCCCCTCTTAGGTTGCTTTTTGGGTAACAGTTACATCTATATTTGTTTTTTAAAAACAAAAATCAACCAGCATATATCATCTTTTTTTATTTATTATTTTTAGAGTTAGATTTAAAAATCAAAAAATATAGATAAATAATACATTTATTTTTTTCAATTTAAAAAATATATTCAAGTTGAAAATTCTTTTTCAAGAGGACCTATTCAACAGAATATTTAAACTTTTTTTTAATTGAAAACATAAACAGAATATCTAAACAAATTGAAAATACAAAATCTTACAAATTACTAAGGATGCTTACTGTTTGGCGGTTCGATTGTGGCCAAAGAAACCTCAAATCCGTTTTCTGTCCAAAGCTAGGCAGGTTGAAAAAATCAATCCGTAACCTTTCACTCGTCATCACGCATCCGTCCAAAATACAGTGGATCGGTTCGATTCGATCGGGTTGAACCAATCGGTATATTCACTGCTCACCCTTAGTTTTTGTAGATGAGAAGTGTTGAGATTGAAAAGGAAATTTCAAAAGAAATTATAATTATGTATACTTTTTTTTAAAAAAAAAAAATACAAAGAAAAATTGGAACTATAAATTAAAATTATCAAACAATCTAATTCTATGAAAAAAATTAAATGAAAAATTGATCAAATTTGAATTTATAATTATTAAATATTTTTAATAGCCATTAATTTTTTATTCAGGTTCTAGCCTGATCTGGTCTTAAATAGTTTTTCAGATATAAATATATCTTAATATTGATATAATGAATATTTGACATATTTTAAGAAGGGTAAATTATATCGATAGTCCCCACATTTTGTCTCTTGTGTCAATTTGGTCCCTATAATTTCAATTATTTGATTTTTATCCCTAATTTTAGATTTTGTATTAATTTGGTCTAATTAATAATGCCGGTTAAGATTTTTGAAAGAAAATAGTTATTGAGTTGGTTGAGATTAACTTATTGAGTTGAACAAGTTTATGATTTTATTTATAAATGTATAACAGATGCTACCGATGTGTGTATTTTCAATAAATAAATAAATAAAAAAACACTAGTAATTATAACAATTGGATCAAATTGAGACAAAATTATAAATTTAGGGTCAAAATTGAGCAAATTAAAATTACAAAGATAAGAATAACACAAGAGTTAAAATATAGGGATTACCAATGTAATTAATCATTTTAAGAATAAGTACATAATTTCTTAATTAATTTTGAAATTGTTAATATATATACCAAACAAGTATGTACATATTTCCTATTTTTGTTATAAATTTATTTTAAAAATATATTTTTACTAATTAAAAATTAAATAAATAGGTAGGTCTACTAACTCATGGATTGAACATAAACTAAAAGATTCTCTAAGGACTAGGCTTAAATCAAGAATTATTGACAAAAATAATCGACTTGAACTAAATTTTCTTGGCTACTATTTAGTGTTTAATCTAATATTAGAACTTCCAAATTAGTTCATATCAGTCACGAACTGATAAACAATGATATAATTTAAATATAAAATTTAAATTTATTAAAACTAAAATATGACCTACAATTTAGAGTGGTTTTATCTTAAATAATTTTTTTTATACATAAATATATATAACTATTCATTTAATTGTTTTAAACATAAATATATAGTTTTTTTTTTTTAACTATTGTTCAAACTTTTTAATAAGTATGCATAAAATAAATTCATATTTCTTATTTTTATTATAAAAAAATATTTACAAGTATTTATTTACTAATTTAATAAATAAATATGTCAAATGATTCACATAAGTTGGGAACAGAATAAGACAATTTTTAATGATTAGGTGAAGGACAAGTTGACGTAAATCTAATGTTAAGCCCAAATTTAATATCACAAGTAAATCTTATAACATAAGACAAATTATAATTTTTGGATTTCACAAAACATGAAAAAATTATTATATTGACAAATGTAATTTATCACTATCATATGATAAATTAAATTTACGAAACTCATAAGACGAAATTCATTTATATTTTGTCATAAAGATAATTTTTGTGATTTATTTTTAATTTTTATCACTTAAATTATGACATATATTTGTTATTAAAAACTTAGAGCATACAATTAATGATATAAGAATATAAAAAAAATTCTATTATATGTAACTGTGATAAAAATACATAAATTGATTCTACATCATTTTTGCTAAATATTATAAATAAATATTTTAAATTATTATTTAATTTTAAAAATTAATTTTTAATTACTTATTTATATCCGTACATAGTACGGTAATTATGCTAATTTACCCAATATATTACATTACAATAACTCCCAAATCTCTCTCATCTCACAGCAAAGGAGTCTTTTGGGAAGTGGGCTATAATCCACTTCCCAGATTATAATCTACTTCCCTCTCTCACAAAAAAGTGATTATAATCAACTTTTAACCAAAAAAATTAATTATAATCATCTTTCCAAAATAGCTCAAACCGACACACTCATCAAAAAACACACGGCACACACATCACACTTCCTCTCTTTCTCTCTCTCTCTCTCCCCTCTCTCTATCTAGCACAAAAATCACAACCTCATTTTATAATTAAAAACAAAACAAAACAAAACAAATTTTATTTTTTTATTTTAATAAAATACATATAATTTTTAATATATCAATTTAGGTTTTATAAAATTAATATTATTTAAAAATATCAACAAAATCTTTAAAATGAGACTAATATTTAACATATTTAATAAAAATTTAAATTAATAATTCCAAATATATATATAAAACTTACATAATTAAAATAATTTGTATGATTTGAACATACCGTAATTAATAATTATTTAGAATTAATTTTTGAATAGAAAAATATTGTTTTTCTTTACTAAGAGAAAATGTAAAGACTAATAAAAATAAAAATATTAACTCAAACTGTGCAAAAAAGCAAAAGAATAATATTCAAATCACAAAAGTATTAACTTAAATCGTACAAATAAAAAATAATAATAAACTATACAAATAATAATTAAATCATACAAATATTAATTTGCATTTTTATTAACTCAAATCATATAATAAAAATAATACAAATTAATACCAAAAAAAAATCACTAAAAGTAACTAAAAAAATAGTCACATATACTTTAGCATTAAAATAGTTTCAAAAAATTAGGATATGAGAAATTCAATTCATCAAATTTAGTTGAATTCTCTCTTCTATTTTTTTAAATAAAAACTAGTTTGTCAAAATGATATCAATTTCTTATGATTCTATCTTTTTTTTGGAGGAAATAATTTTTAAAATTAATAAATATTTTTTATATTTATTTTTTCAAATAAAATATAAATTAGTTTGACAAAAAAAAAAATTAAAAAATAATTACAACTTGTGCATGGTGCAAGTTTAATCTAATTCGATCTATGCTGTATGCAAGTTCAAGCTGTGTGGAGTGCAAGTCAAATCTGTGTAGGGATGCAAGTTACATCTGTGTGGAGTGCACGTCCAACCTAATGGGTGCAAGTCTAACATGTTGGAGTACAAATTCAATTTGTGCGGGATGCAAGTCTAACCTATGTAAGGTGTAAGTTCAACATATGAATGAATGCAAGTCTAATCTATGCGAGATGTAAGTCACATCTATGCTGGGTGCAAATCCAACCTATACATGAGTGCAAGTCCATTATTAAAATGATGAATTCTTTTATTTTTTCAATTTATTCACCAAATATTTGAATTCAACTAAACATTGTAATTTGAATTTCTCTTCTAAATTTTTTGTAACTATTTTAATGCTAATTTATTCAATTTTTTTGGGGTTAATTTTGAGTGACCTCTTTTATTTGTATGATTTTAATTAATATTTGTATTAATTTTTATTGTATGATTTGAGTTAATAAAAATACAAAAAAATATTCTATGGTTTAATTATTATTTTATTTTTATGACACAGATCAAACTTGCACCGACACACACGTTGGACTTACACCCATACACAAGTTAGACTTGCACTCCGCATAGATGGAACTTACACCCTACATGAGTTGGACTTGCACCGATGCACAGGTTGGACTTGCGCCCTAAAAATGTTGGACTTGCACCCATACGTAGGTTGAACTTACACCCATACATATGTAACTTGCACCCCGCATAAATTTGACTTGCACCCTACACAGTATGAACTTGCACTCCGCACAAATTGAACTTACACGATGCATAGGTTGTAGTATTTTTATAATTTTTTTGTCAAACTAATCTATATTTTATTTGAAAAATAAACATAAAAAAATGTTTATTAATTATAAAAAATATTTTCTCACAAAAAGATAGAATCATATGAAATTGATTTTTTTTTACAAACTAGTTTTTATTTTTTTAAAAAAATAGAAGACAAAATTCAACTAAATATGATGAATTGAATTTCTAATATCCTAATTTTTAGAAACTATTTTTAATGCTAAAATATATGTGACTATTTTTGTAGTTATTTTTAGTGTACTTTTATTTTGTATTAATTTGTATTATTTTTATTGTATAATTTGAGTTAATAAAAATACAAAATAATATTTGCATGGTTCAATTATTATTATTTGTATGGTATAATTATTATAGTTTATTATTCTTTTTTATTTGAGTCAATATTCATGTGGTTTGAAAATTACGGTATTCTTTTTTTATATATATATACAATTTGTGTTAATATTTTTATTTTTATTAGTCTTTACGTTTTCTCTTAATGAATAAAAATAATATTTTCTATTTAAAAAGTAGTTCTAAATCATTATTATTTATACTAATTTCAAATCATACAAATCATTTTAATTATATAAGTTTTTTTTTATATATTTTCTGAATTATTAATTTAAATTTTTATTAAATATTAGTCTCATTTTAAAGATTTTGTTGATATTTTTTGAATAATATTAATTTTATAAAAATTAAATTTATATATTAAAATTTATATGTATTTTATTAAAATAAAATAGAATAAATTTTATTTTATTTTTTAATTATAAAGTGAGGTGGGTGATGTGATTTGTGTGCTAGGAGGAGGAGAGAGCAGAATTGTGATCTGTGTGATGTGTCTTGGTAGAGATTTGAGAGTTAAGGGTCATGTTCTTGTAATATATTTTTCACTTGCCAATGTTGTTGAAATTTTTAAACATATCCCACTGATTTGTGGTTTACATCTTCTGAACCCACTGTAAGATAATTCCCCCTTATTTTTCATTGTTTCTTCGGAAAAACATTGGAGAGAGAGATACATATCAAAAGTCCGTAAATAAGCTAATCAAATGAAAAATAAATGAAATATTTTGAAACCAACAGAGCTTACATGCAGCTAGGCAATTAAAATCTACCAATAGCTAAAAAAATCTAACAAGCACCAAGCTCAAATTTAATTTAAAAAGAGAAATAAATAATAAATAGTTATATAAATAAACAGCACAAAAATATTAAATTATTCTCTGTAAAAATCGAATCCATAACCTTATATTACAGAATGGGTTGCCTTTATTTCATTTTCACATTTCAACGTGAGAGAATTTGAGGAGTTCATCACATGTCTTGTTTTAATGATCTCAACAGTTCATTTTTTATGACCCTCAATGTATATTATCTAGAACAAAATTAAGTCGATTCGATAATCATAACATTTTTAATTTATCGTGTCTGTCTCTACAAAAATAGATAATCAATTTTCAAAAATATATTTGTCGTCTATTTTTTTAACACAATGTTATAAAATGAAAAAATTACGATTATCGAATCAAATTAATTTTTTTCATAGATGATATACATTGAGAGTCTTATAAAACGAACGGTTCGAATTATTGAAACGAGACTTGTGATAGACCTACGAACCTTTCAAATTCTCTTATATTAAAATTTAAATACGAGAAAAACTCAACACTTACAAAATAATATTCCACAACCACTGAGTCAAAATGTCAAACATGTTTATTCATAATTCGAGATTTTTTTTAAACATGAAAAAAGAATGTTCTGTGATGCTCGTCACAGTATTCGTGTGGTGTTGTCACAATATGTGTGAACCCTAACTCCGAAATAATCGATAATCAATTAGATTTAATCTAACCCACAAAAAAAACTCACTATCAAAATCTTAATGCTGTGTTTGATTGGAGAATTAGGGAAAGATTTGGAAAAGGTGTGTGAAACTATGTAAAATATAAGTATGTTTTATTCACATTTCACTTACCTTTTCCATTTCTCTTTTCCCTTTCCAAATCCCTCTTCAAATTTCCAAACCAAACACAGTATAAGGAATCCAATCACATGTCAAAAAAAAATTCAAATCAGTCGGAGTACGCTAATTACATTAGCCACTGGGCCACCACCCCCGTGGTATTCATAAACCACGGTTGGTAAGCAAAATTTGCACACATCTAACAAAAGCATAAAGTATTTAAGGAAAAGAATATTTTAGTACACGACACCACCACATTACTTAGCCATCACATCATCCACCAACACCACCAACCCTCGTGTCGCAATTATGAAAATGACTGAAGAAATTAAACGTATTTAACTCTTAAAATATCTAGCTTTTGGATCTGAAAACTTTGGTGTGCAACTTGCTCACTCTGCTCTAAAGATTTGTATATTTCTTCAAACTGGGTGGCAAAGTCAACACTTTCTCATAGCTTAATTGGCTATGAATGAGAATGATGAATGACACACTCACACTGGTTGCCAATAAATGTGGGTCCCCCGAGGGTGGCTGAGCAAAATAAATTTTTCTTCTTCACCTCATAGATCTCCTTCTTACATTGAAAGAACTAATTTTCAAAATAAAAAATTAAATTAAATAAATATTTATCTTTTGGCACAACAAGAAATGAATTTTCCATCGTCAAAAAGAAAAAAAAAAATTATTTAGATAAAAAATATTTTCGACAAAAAATATTGTCTCATTGCTACCACAACCACCCTCAACCCCCACCAACACTTCTATCTCCACTACTGTCACCACCATTAACACAACTACTAAATTAGTTTTAAAATCGTAACCTAACATAAAAAAAAAAAATAGGACAAATTACAAATAAAACCCCAAGGTGTAGCGTGTTTTGCAAATTAAACCCCAGGCTTTTAATTTTGACAATTAGAATCCCGTAATTCATTCCGTGTTACAATGTAAGCCCTCTGTCCATCTCCATTTCATGAAGTAACGTAGAAAGCCATTTTTGGCGCCTAAACTAACGCAAAACGACGTCGTTCCGTATTTGACCCATATAAAAGCCCCTAAAATCTTGAATTTCACCAATTAGGGCTACAATTTGTCCTAATTTCCTCGATTTTGTTGATTTAGGGCAAAGGGGTTGTTGCAATTTGGAAGAAAATTTGGACCATCGTTTGAAGTACTGCTGGTTACTATTATTTGGAGTGTTGGTAAGTGATTTATACAATTTGTTTTGTTTCTTTCTTCTTGCAATTTGTATATAAAGTTTTGTTTTTTCTTTTTCTTTTTCTGATTCTGTGAATAAAGTAATGGCAAACTCTGTGTTTATATCTTACTTTATTGTATGGGTATGTATGTGTGTTGGTTACTTTAATGTCTTGGATGCTTTATGAATTTTTTTTATCTCCATTGATAGACCATTGCATTAACTGAATGGTTGGACCATTGCATTGACTGAGTGATGGACTACTGATTTATCAAATTTTTTATCTCCATTTTTGGTCCCATGCCACTTGTTCAGTCCACTGATTTTTGATGCATTTTTTTTTTTTTTTTGTGATATATTTGTTTATTTGTGAATGCAGCAATTGATGATATAAATATGAAATTGATTTTACATCATAGTGGGTATTTTATAGATAGTGATGGTGGGCCTAGGAGTTACTTTGGGGGTAAAGTACATGTGTTTGATACTGTTGATGTTGATACATTTTTTGTGCCTGAGTTGATATATATGGTGAAGAAGTTGGGGATATGTGATTACAAACAGTTTTTTTATAGGATTCCCGCAGAAGATCTGGTTAGAGGGTTAAGAAGATTAGATACTGACCAAGATGTTTTAGAAATGTTTCAATATCTACACTATACAAACACATTAGAATTATTTGTTGAGCATCATGTGCCACACAATGTAGACATCCCTCACCCTATTTTGTTTCTTACTGATGTCCCTGTAAATGATGATGAAAATGCTTAACATCCTCAGTCTCATGACTATGAAGATGAAGCAAACAGTGAAGATGAGGAAAATAATGATTCATCAGACAGTGAAGTGGGATCTAACTGGAATCCCTTGTCCTTATGCTGTGGCTGCTATTTTCTTTCAAAAAGAGAGAGTTGAGGATTATGTGCATGTGGCTTTCAAAAAAGAGACCTACTTGAGAACTTATGAGG
This sequence comes from Camellia granthamiana, assembly GCA_036172215.1. Lineage (NCBI taxonomy): Eukaryota > Viridiplantae > Streptophyta > Magnoliopsida > Ericales > Theaceae > Camellia > Camellia granthamiana. Next base: position 50,777,226 of record CM069903.1, on the reverse strand, counting down.
CATTGATAAATCCACTTAATGGCCAAGATTAGTGGCCTAAGACAGGTTGTGAGCCTTTACTTCCTCCTAAGTTGAAAAGGCCAACTAATAGGCCTCAAAAGCAGAGAATTAGAGACCTAGATGAGCCTCAGAACCCATTCAAGTTGCAGAGGAAGTGTACAAGCCTGAAATGCTCCAAGTGTGGTGTACATGGTCATAATCAAAGAACATGCAAGGGGCCTGTCAAGGGTAAAAAGGATGGAGCTGCAAGTTCATCAAAGAATGTAAGTAATGTATTGGTATGCTCTACTTGTAATTGATCTCTATATAGGCTCAAACTGTGGTTTAACAATTTTTTGTTAACAGGTGAGGACTTAACAAACTTTCATGGGATTCAGATCAGATGCAATATCTGGGAAAGCATCAACCGGTGGACAACATGGACAACAGCAGCAACCACCACAAAGGGCATCAACAAGGAGGACATCAACACCAGCAGCAACTATGAGAAGGGATGAAGTTGAACAGGTCTTAGGTAGTCAGGCTAGTGTAAATAGAGACATAGTGAACTGAATGTTGTAATTATGAATTGATTTTTATTTTTTTATTTTTTTGTAATGGCAATAAGACCTGAAGACAGATTATGGATGGTGAACTGCTTCTTTTTGTAATGGTGAAAGATGTATATTGGTTTGGAGCAATATATGGATAGTTATTATACATGGTTGACATCAATGATGTACCTAATTGGATGGTTATTATATATGCTTGGAATGTGCTGTATATTGGTTTGGAGCAGGTTGAACAATGCTTAGTAATCTGTTTTTGACATGCTTGGTTTTTTACATGCTTGGAACAAGTTGAATAGGTGGAACAGGTTGAAAATTGAATGGTTATTATACATGCTTAGATTGTGTTGTCTATTGGTGTGAAATAGGTTCAACAATGGCTTTTAATTTGTTTTTTACAAGCTTATAATATGTTTTCCCTTCACTTGGACATTTTGTCAAACACATTCAGAGCATTGGCTTTGCAAATACATCAAATTCATTACAAAATGTATACAAGCAAACAAACATTACCACAATCCAAACACACATTACAAACAAAACAAGGATTTATCATTTCTTTCAAAATTAAACATTAAGTTCACAATGGCAAGTGCATAGTTGCATTACATTTCCTAAACTAGAAATGCTAACTACCTAGCTAACTAACTAACCTACATTCCCTAACTCTCACTGTTAACATTCCAATTCCAATCACTGCAACAATCAATCCACCAACAATTCATTTCTGTCTACGGCGATAAGTTTGAACATCCTCCTTCAATCTTACAATCTCAGTTACCATTTCCTCTAAGCTTGCAACCTTGTCTACCAACTTCGACAACACTTGTCTATCACGAGGACAAGTGGGTGGATCATACCAATAGAAGAAGCCATAAGCCCAGTTTTTCTGGAAAAAAAAATTAAAAAAAATTAATTAAATTAAATTAAATAAATAAAGTACATAAATTACAACTTTCATATTATTCACGGGACTGGGAAACTTACTCCTTAATTTGGACAACCAAGAAACCTCCTAGCTGGGTTCGCATGGGTCCATGAAGTTCGGATTCTTGCTCTCATTCTACAACTGCAACGAGCCAATTCACCCCAATTGTTTCCACCCCAGCTGTTTCCTTCACTCATATTTCGTAATGGCTGAATTGAAGCATCGTTCAGCAGTAGATTCGTCGTTCGTATTGCCCTAAATCAATGAAATCAAAGAAATTGAGGCAAATTGTAGCCTTAATTGGTGAAATTCAGGATTTGAGGACTTTTATACGAGCCAAATAAGGAACGACATCGTTTTGGATTGGTTTAGGCGCCAAAAATGACTTTTTCCGTTATTTCATGAAACGGAAATAGACGAGAGGAGCTTACATTGTGACACGGAATGAATTACGAAGTTCTAATTGTCAAAATTAAAAACATAGGGTTTAATTTGCAAAACACGCTAAACCTTGGGGTTTTATTTGTAATTTGCCCAAAAAAATATTTTCTTTACAAAACATACTGAAAAAATAATAATAATAATAATAATCTAAAAAATGTTTTCCAGCCAAAGAAACCGACGAAAAGGAAAAGTGGATAAAAAGGCACTAAAATTCCAAATTTTTGGACATTATTCTCATCTTGAACAATAACCCAGTGACTTTGACACAATTTTTTTTTTTTTTTAAATAAATAAGAATCAGAAAAGTGGAAGGTGTAACAAGAAATTTCAGTAAGATATTGTCATATATAAATTAGTCACAAATACTTTACTCTTTTCTGCTATGCCAAAAATTAAAAGAAGAAAAAAAAAAAAAACTAAATGAAAACCAAATAACTCTGGTGTCTTCACAGTACTCCACAAAATCCCGCCATACAGGAGGTCTTCATCTCTTGCATTTGATGTTTTTCATTTCCTATCGTATTATAGTTCTTTACAATAATCTCAACAGTGTTTAATATAAAGTTTGTTGTTACAAAAAGAATATATATGAATTACAGTGACTTCCCTCCATCTCTGCTTCCCCCAGTCTCTGGCCAAAGAGCCAAATATTGTTGCCAGTGGATCACGGTTGCTAGATAGTTCTTCTCCCCACAGCGAAAGTATTTCCTTCACAATTGTTTCCGCTGTCAAGAAAATGCAAATCTAGAGAAAAGCGAGCGGCTAGATCCTGAAGCATCACTTGCTGGGCTCGGTGGAACATCTGTTGAATTGCGGTAGGCTTGTTGACACTTCTGAATCTGCATTTCCAAATTCAATGCCAGTGGCTTTAGCAGATAGTTACAGCATCTCTGTGTTGTGGATGGGTTTGGAAGGAACGCAACCGAAGATTGTTCGAAGAAGTTGAGTTACCTTCGTTTCGTTTGAAACAATCCATGCTCTGTTTCTTTTCTTCTTTTATTGGTTGAGACAGGATTCTCCCTTCGGGTTGTCTTTTGTGCAGTTTATAGATGTGTGATATATAAGTGTGGTTAAGCGTTTTTATAGTTTTTATTAATCTTTTGATTATAAAAAATAAATGAATTAACATTGTTCAAGGTTGTACCTCTGATTTAAACAAGACCATGTTTGTTTTACGGGATATGAAAGTGGGATTATAAATCCCTGGACTAATTGCCCCTGGAATATCAATCACTTCTTAACTGTTTGGTTTGGCCTGGATTAATGCTTGGGGTACTCATCCAATAGTTCAAACTTGACGGTTAAACATATTGAACAATACCTAAATGATGGAGGGAAATGAATGATCAGGAAGGTTTTAGGACATCTACTCTTATCTAACTACAATCAATTTTCAATTCAAGTGCCTAGTTACTAGGAAAATCGTTTCCAAGCTTCTAGACACAATCTCCCAACAACTAATATGGCACCCAATATGGTAAGTTTGTTTTCAAGGCAAAAAGGGACATGACTACATGAGAAAATACAAAGAGACTGACAAACAAATGGGCTGTTTTCTTTTTTCTTTTTTTGGTAAATAACAAATGGGCAAATGGTCAGAATGCTTCGCTCACAAACTATTAATGACCTGATTGAACAGTTAAGAACTTATTAATCATAAGTTTAGATTTGCAACAGTATTGAAGCATCAAGGGAAAATAGGAAATTCACCTCGTCGGGACTGAATTGAAGAAGCATTCCAACCACAGGTAGCAGAGCCTCCACTTCACCTGTTTACAGAAAGTCGAACGGCATAAAATTATTTCAAAAATAAAAGAGGAGAGATTTCATCAATTTTTTTTTTTTTTTTTTTAATGCAAGATGACATTCTTTGACATAAGGGTGAATAGAAATAAAAAAAAATTGGCTTCTAATTCAGTCATATATGTTTGGTAATACTTAAAAAAAAATAAAAAATAAAAAAGAGTTGATTTTAGCTTAAGAGATGCATTGAAACCCCAGCTTTAAAAATTAAAAATAATCTTTTTGAGCTTTTTAAGCTGAAAAAGCAAATAAACTGTGGAAACCTGTAAAGTAGAACCAAACACCTTTTGAAGTATAACTGCTTAAGCATGTGATTTCAAATTTTAAGCTAAATAAGTTGCAAAAAAGTGGAACCAAACGGTAAGATTCATAGTGTACCTGTTTGAAGAAGTTTTAGGATTACATTTTTAAGATACGTCATATCTACCCCTTCCCTCTTTTTCATTCTCTCCATGTTCCGGAGCTCTTCCTTCAGCATGGCTTCCTACAGTCGTTATAGTCAAAAGTCAAGTCAATTAGTAAAAGGAAAACCAGGAGGACAAATTGAAGTGCACTCGGATCACATCCTCCATCAAAAGTCAAAATGCACACCGAGACATGCATACATGCACACAAGAAATAAAAATTCCCATAAAACAACAATAATGACTGGAAGTATGCTTAATGGTTGCATTGTGAAACAAAGAGTCACATAGTTTGCATTTAGGATGATACCTTCATGTCTAACAATATTTGCAAACTCTAGTATAAAAAATGATATTTGTGATAAGAATTAAATAGATAACAAACAGAATCCAATTCTGGACAACACACAACCTTCTATCATGGTAACCTATCAGATTTTCACCACATCCCTTCCCACTTACATAACCTATTTATCAAATCATCAATATAGTTATTCATTCATTCTTCTTTAAAATGGATGAAAGATAATTAAATAAAATCAGATTAAAAAAAATAATTGGAAACATTTCGCTAAAGTAAATAAAAACTGGTTAAAGCATCCTGCTACCGCTAGGCACCCATGTAAAGTTAAAAGACTGCTTAAAAAATGAGAAAAGTATATGGAACATCTATCACAGAATTATGTTTTGAGAGTGCTTCAAGTAAAATAAACAGGCAAAAATGCAAAGAAACTCAGATTTGTAGATACCTGTTGGCTGTGGAGACGATTTTCTCGTTCAAGCTCCTCAATTTCCTCCTGAATTGAAGTACATCAAAATCTGCACTCTTGAAATTAAATTAAAAAACTAAAAAAGGGAAGTAGTTTACCTGAAGTGCAAGAATGTGCCGCTGAGATTGCGACAGCTCTTCCTCCCTTTGAGCTTGTTGTCTTGCCAAAATCTGAAAACCAGAAGGTGAAAAAGAATAAAAAGACCATGACTACTTGGTGTTTTCTTGGCCGTAAGTGTCTATTTGAGCATAGAGAACATTTTGATTTAAAAGAACAAAACCCAGAGAGAATATATAAATGGAATTTCTCATAATATGCAGCTTTAGCAAACAACTAAAACAGCTAGGTAATTGCAACTTTAATGGGTTCATGATAGTCAACGCAAGAGATGTCCATCCAATTGCACTGTGTTCACTCACATTTGTGTCCCTTCATGATTTTCTATTCTTCCCCACACAAACCACCCCCCCCCCCCCCCCCCCCCCCCCCCCAATTAATTCCCTCTTTAGATCATTCTCAATTTATCCATTAAATATGATTACAAAAATAATTCCTATGCCTTCATTCACACCTTGCAGGAATTCCATTCCCTTATACATGGCCGGTGACCCAAAACCATGATGTTACTAAGTTTCTGGCTAATTTGAGGTTTTGACATTCTGTAACTAAAAAACTTAAGTGACTTAGATCAATAACACCATTGTCTCGACTACCGGATTTGTGTAGGTAACTCCAAATAGTTGGCACTACAGCATTGTTGTGCTGACTCACTTCGGCTTTCAATTGCAGTATGCAGAAAGCTCATAGTAGCCAGAGAACTATGAACATCATTGTTTGATCAGAGTTGAGGAAAGAAAATAGAGCTCTCCCTAAAACATAATCTAATGCAGGAAACAAGCAGGACCATACAAGGAAAATAATTGAAAAGACAAAATGGGAAATGATAAAGGAAGGCCATTGTGAAGCATCATGGTCTTATACACAAAGTAATAAAACCAGGAAGTTCGATTTATCTTGTTTTAATTATAAGATCATTTAAAGTTTTGGAAACAGTTCAGTTGTTGTTTTTACATTTTTTTGATTGTTTTATTTCCGGTTGATAACTACTTTCTTTAATAACACATTTTTTTACCTCAAATATGCATCTACTGAATATTTAAAATAAAATAAACAATTCCCTATGTCTCTTATGATGTTTTCAGATTGTTTCTCATGTGCACTTTGCTATTTAAAAACTGATTCGCAAATATATAAAAAAAAAAAAGAAAAAAAAGAAGCAATTGTTAACCTCATAGGAAATAATATTGAAAATTATCTACAAAAACTTAAATATAAGATATAGTAAGAGTTTCCGAGTAAATAAAAAAATAAAAAATCAAATCAAATCAAATGTTAAATGTTAAATGTTAAATGTAAAAAAGATGAAGAACGGACCAGCACACAAAATACTGCTAAAATTGAATGAGCATACAAGTGAAGAGGGTTTTATCTAGAAACCATCTGGCTAATCCAGCATTTTTATCTGTCCTTCCAGAATAACCAAACTTTCAACTCAACAGCTTAAAATTGAATTGTAATGAAGTTCATCATATCAATAACTGAGTACAACCTATAAAATCAAGTTCAACAAATTAAAATTGAAAAAAAACATGAGATTTAAGTAAATTCTGAATACCAAAATCTGCTGTTCTGCTGCTGAGGTGCTTGTATAAGACTCATCTTGTTTCTGGAAAGCTGTAATTACCGTTAATTAGGGGTGAAAATCCATTTTGTTGAGTTTTAAATTTTTAACTATAATTGATACTGGAAAAAGTGACCGGAAGAGCCTTCATACCTGTGCCATAACTATAAACGTGCTCAGCCTGAAATTATTTACCACATTGTCAGGATGAAGAATAGAAATAATGAAAAACCATTTTGTCGCAACTTTACACATTTGTACGAGTGTATGTGTGTGTGTGTCTGAGAGAGAGAGATACCTGTGGTCTCAATTCTAGTGATTTCTGAAGATTATTGTCATCTATAAGCTTAGAGATCTCTTTGTCCTTCTCCTCAATCATTTTATCAGCCAGATCACAAAATGAATCATGTTCTTCCTACACATCATAAAATAACTCAACACAAAAAGGTAGCTTCTTATCAACATTCTAAGAAAAGATGAGAATATATTATACCTTCAATTTTTTATACTGTAGTTTCAAATCTTCTAGTTCAATTTTTAGATCTGGACAAGGAGACACTTCCTTTTGGGTCTTCACTGCTTCACATCTCACTGCATGATTACCATTCAAAGCATATTCTCATTTCCAAGATCAAAGTACGTGATATTACTTACTAGAAAACAGGAAAATAGTGAGAAAGTATAAAAAGCTATGCATGGTTGAGTACATCGCCAAGTTTCTTCCAAATTCTGAAGGCTTATTTCCCATGCTTCTTTCTCTGATTGGTACCGAGCATTATCAGAATTAAGCTTGATTTCCATGCTCTTTATTTGCTGCTCAACAGTGCTAAGAGCTGCATCTCTGAAATAAATATGAAATTGTAATCTAAGTTCATTAAGTTTTTATGAGTAACGAATATGCAGAACATCAATTTATGTACAATGAAAGCCAGCATTTAAGACAGTACTAAAACATGAAATTAGATAGCTAATGTGCAATACAAATCTAATTATTTAAAAGCTTCCACTTACTGTAATACAAATATGCCAGTACAGTAATTGAAGGGGTCAATTCCAACGTTAAAAGCAAAAATGGAAAGAATTTCTAGAAACAAAAATGACAATAACTAAATAATTTTAAAATAAACAAATAAAGAAATAAATAAGCAATTTTGGATTGAAGAAGAAAAATATCAACATGCATTTTCAGCAATAATGTTACCTGGCAGCAAGTTCTTTATCATGATTAGCAAGAGCATCCTGAAGCTCTTGAATGGCCCTATCCCTTTCGGCAGATACCAACAATATTTCTTTCTCAGCCTCCTAAGGGAAAAGGAAAAATAAATGTTGTGAGTAGCAAAGAAATTCAATGCAATAATGCTTCAATACCAAGTCATTCTTCATTTTATAAAATATGGGCAACAAGTGTGTACTTTTAGGGCTTCCTCCTGCGCTTTGAGCAGTTCATTGTCCCTAGCCGAGGCTAGTTCTGCATCCTTTCTCTGAAGAAGTGAATGAGCTCGAACCTTGTAAGAAGCAAATTCAGTTTCGACGCGGTTGATCTGCATGGTATAAATTGGGATGACAATGAGAGGTACCAGAGTAAGACGCGTGAAAAAGGAGACTAGAGAGAAGCAACAGTGCAGTGTGTTTAAGCATCATCAGCCTATGGTGCAGCAATGTTTGCATGTGCACAGTGTGCTTGGGCTTGTGACCTGGTAAGGCGGAGGCTGGGAACCAAGTGATTTGCAGAAGTTATAAACTATCAAACAAATCTTCACCAAATCTACTTGCAAACCTGTAATTTTAGGACCAAGGCTTTGTTACATTGAATTGCTTGGAACACTAGAATGTCTGTATTGGCAGATCCTTTTAATTGAATTTTTACACCACTTCCATCTTAATTTTCAGATATCATATTTAGCCTAGAGATTCATCAACAACTTCACTATCCAACCAGTACTCAGCCTTTGTGGACTCCTTACAGTTTGGACTTCTAAACTACAATAGAAACTGTCGAAACTAATTTTGGAGAAAGATTTTAGACCAAAAGATTATAGGCTGCGTACATCTTGCCCTCCCTGTACCCTGCTTTAGTGGGAGCTTCATGTAATATTCATTTATTTATTATATAAAAAGGAGCTATTTGCAGATAAGTCAATGTGATAGAATTTCCATAGATGGATTGTGTGATTTTTGACACTCAAAATAGTGCACATTTTTCGTCCTAGATTTCCCAATATTGACAAAGGAGAATACTGTGGCCTAACTCTCAATATGCCATAGGTTTGTTAATGATGCTTTGATCACAATACAATGGAAATGACACACTGGTAATATACAGCCCTCTCGCTGGGGTATTTATGATTGAGGAAGATTATTAAGAAGGTGGCCTCATTGTCAGAACTTCCTCTCCATGTGGGCACATGGTGCTTTTTAGGAAAAAATATAATCCGATGAGCAAGAGGTCAAGCTCATGACCACAGGAACAAGGGCATCCTCTCCATATCTTCCTTCCCCATTCCCAATAAACATGATATCTCATCAGAGGCCAGATATCGAGGATATAACTAAATATCTTCTGACCATCACAATATGTTAGCTAAGTTTGAATTCAGGGAAAAATGTAAATGCTTGGCCAAAATAAAAAGCTGTTCTAAACCTATCATAGTCATCAAACAGACTAAATGGTAGCCCTTTGGCCACCAAGTCTCTCCTAAGAGGACGTCTTGGGTTCCACTCCTAAGAGTGCAATAGGAGGGCAAGATTTTCTTGCAAGGTGTATGGGTGTGAGTTTCAACTCCTCCAAAATGCTAATCTAACAACTAACCACTGACTTTCGCCGATCAAAAAAAAATCAAACAAGTTGGTTTCCTTGTTTCTCCATTTTTTAGTGGTAATGAGAGCAGCAAAGAGAATGATTCGATACCTCCTCTTTTGCAGCCTTAAATTCAGCATCCCTTGTACTTAGCAGCTGAACTTGCACAGACAATTCTAATTCCAGCTGACCTGTAGGTAACTAATTTGTGAAACCTTAATTCAACAAAAATAAGTAACCAAAAATAGGTTCAGCAAAGGAAATAAAAATACTTCTCATTTTAGCTGCTTCAATTTCAATACGTATGCAGTTACTCTCAGCAACCTCCAACTTGGTTTTGAGTGCGTGGGTTGTAGCTTCCCAATTCTCCTTTTCTTTCTCCTGAAATCAAAATGTTCAGGCAAATAAACCAAGAATTTATGCATGAAGGCTAGCTAAATAACTGGAAAAAATATAATAAAATTCATGAAGTTTGTGACCATGTACTTCAAAGATTCTTACATTTCTCTACAACCAAATAACCCAAATCACAGCACAAATGGCACAACCCCAAAGAACTTGTGCCCCCTCTTGTTGGACCCAAAACCCTTATGGTAAATGAAAAGCAGCTAAGCACATGAAGCTAGAACTACCCAATCATCATTTGCCAACAATCTATACCAATGCTATAGCCACAGGAGAATGTAGAAATACATGGTCGATATTTTCCTCATCCCTCTAATACACCACGCCACTTTGGAAGTAGATAACAATTAGGCCACTTCCTCTCAAACATGTCATTGTCATTGGTATTAAGTTCCAAGTGACTCATTGGCCATGCAAAGACTTCAACTTTAAGATGCACTCGCGCATTCCAAATCATCTTGTAAGGGGCAAAAAACTAGAACACTTGGATTCCTCATTGGTATTATTTGCACAAAAAATACTACCAGATCATGGTAGCTAACAATTTAATGCCTAGAATCTGTAAAGGATTTCTTAGGGGAACAACAGTTCAATTTCACATTATTAATGCTATACGACTCATTCCAAGTAACCTTAATAAAAGGCATATGTTTCCTGTTCAGTCACCAAAGTAAAGAACCGAAGACATCTCTACTTGCAAAAAGAGTACGCCCTTTAGAAATGTATAGAATACAGAAGTTCCAGTGTTCAAGGCTCCAAAACCTTTCTATCTAGCAAACCAGGTGCCAACTAGTAAGACAAATGTTAAAAGCATACTTACCGAAAAGACAAGTGTTAAAAGCACACAAAGTCTTCTTCCAGACTCAGAGAACAACAGACCTCAAGAAAATTGTTACACATAGTGTCTTGGGGAAAATAAAAAGGGCATAGTACTTGTCTTTTAATAATATTCAGATTGATCTGGATCAATATATGCTGAAAATATGGTAAATTGACCATAATGCACTAAAAGAATTCTAAACTGGAAAGAAAGGCAAATTATAGACCGCAAATAAAATGACCAGCTCGGCAGCTTCTACATTTAGTAAACAGGATTTACTCAAAAAACTTTAGAAGCCATTTTTATAACTAGAGGTTTATGTATTGACCACACTACATGTGCTCAGCTGTAAGCATGGTAAATATATTCAGTCAAGGAGTAGTTGTATATTTGAGTACTCTAAATATGGCATCTTTACGAATGAGTTAGGGTAGCAAAACGTGACAAAAAGCTTGTGGTGATTTAGGGTTTTAAGTGATAGAAAGAAGGTTAATAAGAATAAAACTGCACCTGATTTTCAGATTTTCAAGTCACTCAATTTTCTGAAAATAGGTATTTCAAGGGCTAGGGCAGCAGCCAATTTATAAGTTTTGAAGTTAAATCAAAGGCCTCAGCTGAGGGGAAGAGGTTGGAGTTTATAAGGTCTCAATATGGTTGAGTTCTTAACTGAAATTTAGGCTGTGAATAGTACCCCTAGAACAATAAATCTTAAATTTGTTGTAAGTTTTGGTCTGTAAATGTTAGGACTGATTTTAGGGTCATAAACAGTGGCTAGAGGTTGATTGACAGAGTGAGAAGAAAAAGAAAGAAAGAAAGAAAGAAAGAAACCAATAGCTTAACCTCGCAGAGGGTTAAACAAATCTCACACAAAACACAATATCAACTTTATTGAAATCTAGCTACCAAATGACACATTTAGCATTTATCCCACATCTGTTGTGAGCTCTTTAGGTGAGTAGATATGGTCCTCAGCCTCCCCAAAAGTTGGCTAGTCCCTTAGGTGTGTGTGATGGGTTGACCCTTACAAAACCCCTGTTGAGTATTCCTGGTGTGGGTACGAATGCATTGCCACTTTTTCAAAAGCATTCATCTAACAACCCTTTAGGTGAGGAGTAGATAAGGTATTCCATCTCCCCAAATTTTAGCTAGTCCTTTTGGGTGTGCGAGGTGGCCTAACCCTTACAAACCGCTATTGGGTCCTCTGGGGTGTGGTTGTACGAATGCATTCCACTTAAAAAAATAGAAAATTTCTAGCTACCAAATAACACATTTGTCCCACATTGGTTGTGAGCCCTTTCGGTGTGGAGTAGATAAGGTCCTCCACCTCCCTAAACGTTGGCTAGTCCTTTTGAGTTTATGGTGTGGGTTAACTCTTCAAAACCCCTATTCACTTATGGACTACAACTACCACTCATGTCTATTGGCTATTGAAATTACCAAAACACCCCCAACTCCTAAATTTAGAGAAAACATAAATAAAAAAATCCAGCAACGTACTAGTTGAGAATAAATGTGATAAAGATCCTAAACACTACCATGGTCCATGGACAATTCTCTTAGGACCAAAAACGCTTTTGCGGGACCTATAGACTTCACTTTAGGCTTCCAAAGCCTAGTATACTTGTCTAACCATTCACTAGATGTGGCATCAATATTTTGGTCAAGGAAGTTACAAACGAAGTCAAAAGGTAAAATAAGGTTAGCAAAAACAATGAACAAGGTAAACTTATCAACCAAAAAAAAAAAAAAAAAAAAAAAAATTGTCCCTAGGCCTGGAAGCCTGGAACTTGATCTTTCAACCAATCAAATCTATCTGAGTTGTTTCAACATACATAACATTAAGGTGAATCTAACAAACAACATAGTTAATGCAATTGAAGGAGATCTCAGTAACTTGCATTAAAGAATCTAACTCATACATGCTTGTGTTCCAGGTGAATAAGCTCTCCTTTTAAAGTTTCCATAGCAGCTCTAAGCCGTGCTGCTTCACCACTTGAAGCTGCATCCATCTCTGCAATCTTAGACTCTTTCTCGACAATTAGGCCCTGCAAAACATATAATGCCCACTTGGTTTCAAGTAATCATCGGGAAATTTTGGATGCATCCAACAAACATCAGCTATAAGAAGAAAAAAAAATGGCACAAAGATCAAGGAGCAAAAAGAAGCAAGGACCCAAAACAAACAAGGAGCAAAGACAAAAAGGGATGTGATCATTTGAGCAAGAATATTATGGATAGAAGAAATGCAAGTAATTAAACTGCTCCTTTCTATTCCATGATATCAAACGAAAATGCACCTTTCAACATTCTGCTCTTACCTGCAAAAAGGAAATTGTTGCGGTTGCTTTGCTTCTATCTGCTAATGCCTCGCCAAGTTGGGCTTCCACACTCTCAATTTGCTAAAAAAGAAATAAAAGACAGGAGGACACTAAGGTTTTTTTTTTTTTTGCAAAATGGAACAGCAGAAAAAGGACTAGCAGAAACACAACTTTACATCTGAGGCATCTGCATGCATGTTTTTTACCTTCTGATGTTTAGCAGAGAGCTCAGCTATTGCAGCTTGCCTTTTGTCATCTGCTGCTTGCAGTAACCCTCTCATGTCTTCCAACATCTGCAAGTAAGCAAGTTAATGTGCAGACATAGAAAACACATTCAGAGATCATGCATCTCTTCCAAGTTCCAAGACACCAAAGCACCTTTATTTAATTATGAATTGATGTTGCAAATTAGCATTTTCTTCGATATAATTGATTTGTGGAGTGAATTTGTAAAGGATGAGAAAATATTCTCAATATAGAGAGAGACCTAGGAGCCTACATTGATATAAAGCTTAAAACTCAGTAAACATTGATATAAGCTCAACTTGTAAAGCTAGGAAAATACAGACCATGGCCATCACATGCAAATCCTACAAATGATTCATTTAAAAATAAAAAATAATAAAAGAAGAAGAAGAAAAGAAAAAATAAAAACAGTATTTGGCTTCTTTTCAAATATAATTGATCAGAGCTCAGGGTTGCATACATAAAAATCAATTTAAATGTGGTTTCAGCAACAATTTTTCTCACATTAAAACGAGAAAATGAAAATTTTAAACTGAGTTTGTTAAGACTATTAACATGAGAGATAAATTCTTTTAAACTTTAAACAAAATAAACGAGTTCAAAATGGAGGGTAAGTGAAAGTAGAACATACATCAACATTTAATCACACTTGCATGGACTCACGAAAATGTCTCGTCAATTTTCTTTCCCCAAATAATAACCCCAAGCACGTCTAGTGTTATCCATTAGGTGTTAGCATGCTTTGAAAGAACTTCAACAAAAAGTTCATCTCTACAAGATCCATAAATTGCAAGGGAAGAAAAAATCAAGCACAATGGCATCTGATATTTTTTCTTCTTTAACACAATGCATACATTAAAAGTACGAGGCAAAGAAAACTGAAAAACATATATCATGTGTTAGGACATGAAAGCAGTTCAGAGAACTTTTTACCAATAAGAAAATTTTATTAACAAAGGAAAAATAAGTTCAAATAAGCTTTATAATTTCCAGTGTTTGGTTCATCTTCTTACAAGCATGTGCAGTGCTTAACATACTTGCAAACACTGAACATATGCAAAACAAACATGTGAAGTGGTTAATATACAGAGAAAGAGAAAACACACATGAACACTTGACAGGTTTTTCTAGTATGCATAAACGCGCAAGCACATCAAATGAGCCTCAATCATCAAACAGCGAAGTTATGGAAGCAAGAGGATCCCTTCCGTAATCCCAAGGCATGTTCAGGGATTTACAATTTCAGCTATATAGATTGGACAAACAAGCAGTTCCTTTTGAAGTATAAGCATAAATATAGTCTGACAATTGTTCCAAAGTTTTTATACCTGCTCTTTCTCCAAAAGCGACTGTTGTAATGCCTCAATAGCATTATCTTTGGGTTGCAATGAACGACGCAGTTCTTCAATGTTGTCTCGAAGTCTGTATATCAGTCACATTGTCACAACGATGATGACAAAATTAAGGACAAACAATTATATAAATCAAGAAAATAATGATGCAAACTTCAAATTAAGAAAATAAATTCAAAACTCTTATCAGCACACAGAAAGATATTAAGTGAGACATGATATTCAAAGAATAGTGGATAAGTTTACTTCCTCAACCATTTTTGAGTTTGAACCCAATATTTTCACATTCAAAGTTTGACAGATTCTTTTGCTGAAGTCCACGAAATTAAAAATACAATCATAAAAAAAAAAATTGATTCTTTACTGCAAATGGAGAAGATATTTACAAAGAAGTAGGTATTTTGGTCCTAGACCAAGAAACAACGACAAGGAATAGAAACACAAAATTTAAATACACTATATCATGGTTTACATACAGTCATGAGGTAGATCAGCGTAGAAACGCTGATTTGGACTACGGATTAGAGTTTCTCATTGGGCGGACAACATTGTTATGCAACTCAACAGATACTATTATTTCAAACAGATTCAACTAATATACAGCACAGACAAGCAGAATCAAATCAAAAGGACTCACAAATGGTAGAATTAAAAAATAAATATAAATAAAAATGAAACAGAATTACTAAATGAGGATAGTTTCTCAATTTATGTAAATTGGTGCAAATTTGCAATGATTGGGAGATTGTACTTATTATTTGCACTTCGTAGTTGTTGTCTGTCCAAATCTATTGCTTTCAGTGCTTCATTTGCTTGTTTCTGCGTGCGATCCAGGTCTTGCTGCAATGATGACTGCTGAGATGATGCTTGATCGGCTTTTTCCTTCAGATCACGAAACTGTGCCTCAAGATCGTCTTTTTCCTGAATATTATCTCCAAACAAGATTTGAAATTAATAAATAAACACAAGCATATCTTTCTTTTAATATTTAATAATTAATCTAAGCTCAATGAAACACAGTTGAGGAATAATATTAAAAATTTAAAGTATTATATTGTTACTCTTCAATTCTATGTTCTGATGTTTGACAACTCTATTGTTCCCTGTAAGACTTGCTCACATGAAATCATCCACATTGTTATCCATTCTAATAACCTTCAAACAGGCATGAAAGAACAATTTATGTAGTATAATGAATTAATTACTAGGGTTATTCAGAGCTGAATGTCTACAAACACAACTATAAATTCAAACTAGTTTTTTGGTGGGAGATTCAAACTTACAAAAAACAATATAGATAGAACCGAAACCTAATGCCACAATGCCTGAATGAGTATAGAGGGAACTGTTTCCCTTTGCCTCACAAATAATCCTAAGGCTAAGCTTAAAAGAAGCCAGAAATTAAATTTACCTTCTGAACCTCTTGAATTCTCTGCTTGGCTCGTTTGTGAAGCCTGTTTAACTTGGAGTCAAGTTCTGCGTACTTCTCATCACGCTCTTTTATTTCTTGCTCCATCTTCTGTTGAGCTACACAAACAAACCATGAAATACATTTTACACTAAGAAAACTTAATAATGTTAAAAAAAATATAAGACTCCATTAGACTGAACAATTTCGGTATAAAAACTACAATTCTTTGAGATGTATAAGGAGTCAGAATGCAAAGCACGAAGTTGAAAGTTGAAAGTTGAAAGTAATCATACTAGGGGTTGTTTGGAATGTCCTAAACAAGTGCATTTTTTGACTTTTTGGACTAAAAAGTTGAGGAAAAAAATATGGTTGTTTGGATTAACTTTTTGACTTTTTATGGAAAAATGTGTATTAAAATATTGTATAAATTAGTGTGTAGTTAGAGTGTAGCAGAAGATTAGAAGGTGACTTGTACGGCTGTCATGCCTGCAAAGGTGGAATAGATGGTAAGAAGTAATTGTCTACTTTTTGGGCATTGCACTGGACAGTGCTATTCGGCTCGTGGGGGCCACCACAGGTCCCGTTTTGATAATCTGAACCGTTCAATGTGTAGAACTCGTCGCATACTATATGCCTGTAAAAAATTACGTTAATCGGATATCGATAGCTATCTGATCAGATTTGTTTTTTTCCAACCGTTAATTATAACATCTTTATTTTTTTATACAAAACTAATTTGATCATGTAGTTATCGATATCCGATCAATGTGATTTTTTACAGGCATATAGTACTCGACGAGTTCTACACATTCAGCGGTTTAGATTATCAAAACGGGACCCGTGATGGGTCCCCACGGGCCGAATAGCAGTGTGGTAAAATTGCCCCCAACTGTGCAACTTTTTGTCACACAACCGCAGCACAGATCTGATTTCGTCAGATTGATGTGTTGGTGAATAGTGATAAAATTAATTTTTTAATATTTTTTTGGGTGAATAGTGATAACTTTTTAACTTTTTGAGTAACTTTTTGACTTTTTGGCTTTTTTGTGACGTGCCAAACTAGGCCTAAAAATGAAGATGCATCTAAACATGTCAAAAGAGAGAGAAGAAATGGATTAATTCTAACCTTCAGCAAGCTTGGTAGAAAGCTCTTGGGCTTTTGCATCTGCCTCCGAGTATTCAGCTCGAAGATGCTTTAAAGCCTCCTCTGCAGCACCTCGTGTTTGTTTTTCTTCCGTAAGTTCTCTATTCATAGATTCTATCTTTTCATGGAGCTCTTTCAAATCTTCAGATCGCCCACCATCTCGGTCCATTGCCCACTTTTGTTGGTTAGTCTCACTAAATTCTGACTGGAAAATTTTCAAGCTCTCAAACTGAGATTTCAAGTACTCATTCTGGAAATTGAGTTCTAAAACCATTTCTACAAGTTCATCTTGAGTATCACTAGTATATGTGTTACTGTCATGAAACCCGTTCTCTTCAGCAAGATTTTCACCACTTCCATTGTTCGTGCCAATCAGCTGTTTGTCAGGTTTTATACCATCTTCTGCGTGATTTTCAATCATCACACCAACATCCACCCCCTCTATCGACATTGTTTCACTATTTGGAACCACCGTGGCTTTTTATACAAGAATTCAACGTTCTTTTCCCATCAACTACAAATGATGATCATATATATATATATATAGATAGAGAGAGAGAGAGAGTGAGTAAACAAAAGATAATCACTCAAAACATTGAAATAAGTCTAATTCATATATCAGTGTGCAAAGATTTTAAAGTTATTACTAACAAAATAACTAACTATCAATGATGCAAAGAAACCAAAGTAAATCAGTACTAGAGGCAGCAATGGTGTCACGTTGGTTGGGTTTACAATAAATGGGTCAACTCAAACAAGACCCATTTATTAGTCAAGATCTTCAACTCTAACCCGAACCATTCATTATACACATAAAAATACATGACCCGAACAAGTTGTGTTGGATTGACAAACACACATAACACAAGAATCCAATAACCCATTTATAACATGCTTAATAATAATTGGTTTTACAATAAAGACAATAAAGATATTATAAAGATTGTTAACAAATACACTATTGGATCGTGAAGCTTCTTTAGTTGAATTTCATTTTGTACATCCATCCGCTCAAAAAAAAATTTGTATCATTAATTCATTTTGAATATTGGGGAAGAAAAAAGAGGCCCCGGGGGGGGGGGGGGGGGGATATTGAGAACAAAAATTAGAAAGAGTTAACAAAAAGCAAACACAGCACTATTGCTCACATCTCCTTGTCAAATCAAGAAAACTATAGAAAGAAAATAAGGGATCTACATATGTTTTTTATAGATTTAAAAAAGTTTATAATACGGTGCCTATAAATATAATATGGTGGATGTTAAAAGAAAAATTGTGACCAAAGGGTATATTGATGCAATAACAGACATGTATGATGGAGTTGTGACTACAAGTAGATCACTTGCATAAGGAACTGGTAATTTTCAATCACTATAAGGTGGCATCAAGGATCAAATTTGAGTCCTTGCTTATTTGCCTCATTCATGGATAAATTAACTAAATGAAAACCTATAGATGCAACAGTAAAAAAGACTAATATGATCAGTATAATATTAGAGGAATGGCAAAAAATTATTCATGTAGCTGACCCTATTTAAGTGGGACATAAAGGTTAGTTTGGTTTGAATTATTCAGCAGTGCCAATCTCAAACACTCAACATTTTATTTTGTTTTGTTTTGTTTTGTGTGTTTTGTCATGCCATTAAATGTGCACTCATAATGCCGAGCTGGCAGAACTGCATTTTTAGTTAATAACAGGACTTAAGCCGTCAAGTGTAGGCATACAAGAATGAATAGTTGAGCTCTGGCTTGAAACAAACTTCTGTATCTTAATACGAGAATCATAATACTTTGCTTAACTCACTGAAATAATATTTATCTTTCATTTTAGTGTCCACTGATACATCAATCTAAAACAAATATATCCCCTAATTCTTCTCTAGAAATGGTTAATTTCATCACATCCGCTGGCTGATTCATCCCATCCCCCAACACTCAGTCACATACATACATTTTACACGAAAATGGTCAATATATATATATATATATATACATTAAACCGCCATACTCGAGTGTTCAATCACAAACTCAAAGCCATATATATATACATATATGCAAATTGAGATGTATATATAATATAACCCCCCAAGCTTCAGCTTTGCTGAACAAGTTCTGGTTTGCCTGTATGTGTATGTGTACGTGTATGTGTGTGTGTATGTAAGTACATGTGCATTAGGGAATTGAATTACGATTTTGAGGTTTCAGAACTGACCAACCTTTGTAGTTGACGAGATCAAATGATGGTTCCGTCAGATCTGTGGACTCCGCCGAGAGGATAAATTGAATTGAATTGGTTGAAACAAAACCCTATTTCACCAATCGAATAGAAAAATAATGAAGGATTTATGCACAGGGAGAGGGAGTGAGAGTGAGATTGAGATCGCGGGCGTCTGTGGAGAACCGGGTCTCATCTCACGCATGCTATGTGGGACAACGATGACTACCGAATATTACACACGCTTCCGTTTCGCAATGCCAAGCTCAAAGTTTTCCAATTGTGACGGATATTTTTGGCAAATGAAAATTATAATTCCTATCAGAATGCAAAGCATACTTTACGTGTGGACACAATTTTTTAATGACAACACGTAGTTAAGGTATCACCAAAGTGTCAGTTGAGTTGTCACGTGTTCTGATTATGATGTTGAGATCATCTCGGCTAAGTTGAGATTATTTGCGAAGATACTAAAATTCGAGATAAGCGAATAAGGGACCAGAGTCCTAAAATGAGAGAGGACTTTAATTTGGGTAAATATAAGATTCTTAGAGAGTTTATCCCAATCCTTCTGGGAGTCCAAGATTAGCAGTAATCCTAAGTTCATTGAAGTTAGGCTTCTATTGGGACTAGGTTTGTGTTGTCTATAAAAGAGAGGCACCCTCATGGGTCTAAGGTATGCTTTTTATGCTCTGTTTAGTGAGTTAAGCACTATTGTTTATCTTTGAGAGATATTTGATTACTGACTTGAGCATCGGAGTGCCCCCGGGTAGACGAACTACTGCCGGAATCTCTTCTTTTCGTTGACAGGTCGTTCGGGTTTAATCTATTCTGCCGGTGCTCTCCAGCTAAGTACTAGTTTGGCAGTGTGGTCAGAAATCGACACACACAATTTGGCGTCGTCTGTAGGAAAGAAAAGAGAATAGATGGCCAACGATGGATAGAAAGAGAAGGTTGGGAACAACACCCCTACTGAGAGTGGGAAACATATTGACCCTGACGTCGAAGAAGATAACTGCAACGAAGAAACTCGTGATAAGAATCACAAAGGAAAGGACGTCGGCCAGGAGGGCAACGTACCAAAGAAATCGGACCGAAGCGGGTATTATAACGATGATGACCTCTAGGTATGGAAAGATAGATACCTGCGGAGGGACGACGAGATGAAGGGAATGGCGAACCTGCAAACGGTCGTCAATTTCATGATACAGAACAACATCATTCAGCCACCGTTCCCGCTACAAGATACGCCGATTCCAGCGGCCAAGAAAGGTGCTTAGAAAGGGGGCAAAAAACGGTTCCTGCAGTCCCTCAGCATAGCGGGACCAAGGGACATTCTCACCAGCCTTCGCGGGAGGTCGGGCATGGAGAATTCCAGAAGACACGTCGAACAAAAGAAACCTGCACCAAAGAACAATGGGATGTTCAGGGGAAGGAACTCTGTTTCGACACGACTAATGGAAGGAGGTCTAAAAGGACTCACAATGACACTGGAAGTAGTGCACCAAAGAGGGCTGGAGAATGATGCTTAGGAGTTGGAATTTACAAGTTAAGATTGGTTTAACACTTGTTGAAATTTTAAGGAAAATATGCAAATTAAAGTTAAACCGAGGTCATGTTTAACACTTGTTGAAATTTTAAAAATTTACAAGTTGAAATTAAACCGAGGACATGTTTAACACTTGTTGAAATTTTGAAAATTTACAAGTTGAAGTTAAACCGAGGTCATGTTTAATACTTGTTGAAATTTTAAGAAAAATTTACAAGTTGAAGTTAAACCGAGGATATGTTTAACACTTGTTGAAATTTTAAAAATTTACAAGTTGAAGTTAAGCCGAGGTCATGTTTAACACTTGTTGAAATTTTAAAGAAAAATTTACAAGCTGAAGTTAAACCGGGGTCATGATTAAAGGAATGAATGATGTAGGTTCCATCACCTCAAGATGCCGAGGTAATAGAACCTAGGGGGCAGTTGTGGGGACATAATTTTTGAATGACAACACGTGGCCAAGGTGTCACCGAAGTGCCAGCCGAGGTGCCACGTGTCCTGATCATGATGTCGAGATCATCTCGGCTAGGCCGAGGTTATCTACAAAAATACCAGAATCCGGGATAAGCGGATAAGGGACAAGAGTCCTAAAATGAGAGAGGACTTCAGTTTGGGTAAAGATAAGGCTCTTAGAGAGTTTGTCCCAATCCTATTGGGAGTCCAAGATTAGCAGTAATCCTAAGTCCATTGAAGTTAGGCTTCTATTAGGACTAGGTTTGTGTTGGCTATAAAATAGAGGCACCCTCATGGGTCTAAGGTATGCTTTTTATGCTATGTTTAGTGAGTTAAGCACTATTGGTTATCTTTGAGAGATATTTGATTACTGACTTGAACATCGGAGTACCCCCGGGTGGACGAACCACCACCAGAATCTCTTCTTTTTGTTGACAGGTCGTTCAGGTTTAATCTATTCTGCCGGTGCTCTCCAGCTAAGTACTAATTTGGCAGTGTGGTCAGAAATCGACACACACACTTTCCAAAATAAATATTTTTGAAAATTAAGTACATCTAAATTTATAGTGGTATAAAATAGGCCACTCGATTCATAAACTTAAATTTAATTTTTTTATCCAAAGATTTAGATGCGAAATTATTATGTTCATAAGGGCATAGTTCTGCACAATGACTAAACTACCTTATATATTTAAAATCACGATGGTTTTTGTTCTACCATCAAACTTGTCTATCTCTCTCTCTAAATCACCTCACTTTCTCTATATGTTCGAAACCTAGTCTCCGAGTTTGCCATGTTCCATCGGTAGTTCGCCCTCATACCGCCATTGACTTAGTCGAGCCAGTTCTATATTCACTCCAACACCTCTGCTAGAGCCACCATCATAAAGACAGGGATGTTCAAATGATGGAATGAGACTACACGCCCACTGTTGCTGATCTGATGTTAACATCTACGAATCTGTAGATCCGTCTACCTTAACCCTAGATCTAAACTACCACCACGCCACTTCCATCACTGTCACCATCTCTCTCTCTCTCTCTCTCTCTCCCTCCTTATCCTCCTTTGTTCCTCTTGAGATTCGAAGCATAACGGTAGAGAGGAGATGTGATGCCCCGAGTCCTTTTAAAGCAAATTAAGTGTATTAATCTATATTTTCTATCTCCTCTAATTGTCTTCGTCATAGTTGAGCCTTTTAAGTTGTCACGACCTAAACCCGCCCCTATAGGTTTGGCATCGTAACCGGCCAGTAATCCGTGATTACCGAAGGCCTGTTTAACAATACTGACAATAATACAATATAATGGGGCTGGCGGAAGCCAATCAATAATAACATACATTGTCCAATGAGCTGTGAGGACCTGAATGGAGATAAACTTTCATGTACATAGCCATATTCATAACCATTTATGCCCATATGCATATATATACAAGACAAAACATAAGTTAGGGAATCAATTCCATCATCTAAAACAGTATTAACATTAGTCTTAAAACATTCTTTTCACTTAACAAACTCAAAAGGGTGAAGTGGAGCCACCCAAAAGCGCCTTGGCACATGCTAGTTCGGAATCTCGCAATGAGGGACAATAGCTGGCTTGACAAAATAAGGGTTCAGGTCGACGCTTCTAACTTTGATCCGGTGCCTAGCCACCTACATATATATAATAAACTGTGAGCTAAAGCGCAGTGAATAACAAATGTGTAAAGAGGTTAAGAATGATGTCATTTACTGTCTTTGAAACAATCGATTAGCATTAGAACACTTCAATCACTATCATTTGTCAATCAATCGTTCGATTCAATCGATTCAATCAATCTTATTCTTATAGGTCATACGTGGTACATCCAATAGCAATAATATATTAGGTCTTAAAAGACCGAACAATCAATTGATAGCCATCAAACAATAAAACTAGTTCCAAGATTTGGAACTGATAGAGATCTCTGTAACAATAGCAATATCAATAACAATAACGATAACACTATGCTATGGATGCCACGAATACAATTCAAAAGAGGATCATTATTCAATCGATAGAAAATAACTGTTTAGAAACAATGTAATTTATTATTCATAGAAGAAATACAATTTGAACATATCTTTACAACATTGTTACTCACAGTGGGCTCCTCGGTATACGTACTAATGGTTCGGCATCCGACCTAAACAAATAAAGTCAAGCACAACACAATTACAATTACACTCTACAATTGATTTAATTCGGTTACTTGTTTGTCTTTCGGTTTCTCTCATTTGATTCTAATTTTTCATTCGGTTATTTCTATTTATTTTTCTTCCGTTCCTTTTTAAATATGGATGACTAGTATTAGGAATAAATTAGATTATTAATCTCCAATTAAAATATGTTTAGCTATGTATTAACCAAACTAATTAAATATAAATAATCTAATCATAAACCAATCCTTATTAAGTTCACTAATTACACAATCAAGCCTAAATTAGGCTCATATACATTAAATTTGCAATTATTCAGTCATGTTTAAATTACTGAATCAGAAACTCATAAATAGCACATTTTGCAATTTCAACTCCATTTTCAAGCAAATCAAGGCCAAAATAATTAATTTTTACATTTATTTTCATAATCTTAAGCCTAACTCAATTTCAATTGAATTTAATTAATTATCAATTAAGGCTTAATTTGACTACATCTAATTTTATGAACCTAAATCAAATTTTTAATTGAATTCTTATAAGGCTCTAAATATCAAATTAAACTCTTTCTTCCATTTTTGAAACTCAATTTCATGAAATATCCATTTTCTTGAACCCAAGCTCTAATTCATGCTTAATCTCTCCTTAAACTCCATGAATCATGTTTGAAAATAAGTTTAGAATCGTTGTTCTCTTGAAAATATGTCATGCATGTAAGGATTATGAGTTAAATTGATCAATTCTTCAATTTTTTTTCACATGCATGCCCTAAGCTCTCAATTACATGAGCAAATCTCCTATTTAAGGACAAATTCAATTCATTTAAGCTTATAACTTGGAAGATGCTGTGTAATAGAGCTTCAATATCAAGAATTTGGAATAATTTATTACCTTAATTGATGCTTTAAGACCAAAAATTTCAGCTTTCTTATGGTTCCTCTTCTTCTTCTTTTCCAATTTCGCTTCTATGAGTTCAACTCACTCTTCCTCTCATTTTCTCTCTCTACGTGGGTCTGTGAGTATGTGAAAAAGATGAACCAAGCACTCTCTCTCTTCCTATGTTAAAAACTGAGTAGTGTTCACATTGTTATTGTCAATAATTAATTCAACTTTAAACCATTAAATCATTCTAATTAAGTTAAATAAAAAAAATCAAGCTATGCAAATTAAATTAATCCACATCATAATAAAATCTCAATTATACTAAATTTAATTATATGAATGTGAACTAGGCTCTAATTGCTTAATGAATTATTTAATTATAACTTGTTAACATTAGCGAATCAGACAGGCTTAATTTCTATTCTCACTTATCTGTTCAATCAAGCAAGTCAATAATTTTTTAAGACAATCAATAGCACTTAATCACATAAACACTCAATTAACAATAAGTATATATTCAAATTAATTTTAATTAATTTTAACTAAGGAGGTGGTTGTCACATGAGCCTTGTGTTGTTATCTATTATTTCTTGTGATTATTCTTGTATGTATATTTTAGTGTGTTCCGAGATATCATCTTGTACTTTTAGGAGTTGGAGTGAAATTGGGAAGGTGTGAATATTTTGAGGTTATCCTGTTTCACTTTCAGGTTGAGACCGCTCGAGTGGTGACATTGACCTGCCAATATCTCGTTTTGTAGTCTGAACTTCTGGGAGTATGTGTTCTTTGCTCGAGCAAAGTTTTTTTATCGCTCAAGCGGTCTTTTGCGATGCGGTAGGGAGATTCTAGAAGTTGGTATTCTTTGCTCGAGTTATGAATTGTTTGCTTGAACGGTTCTCAAATTTGTATTGTTTGCTCAAGTGCAAGTTTGGTCGCTCGAGCAATCTGTTCGCAATCTGCTCCAAAAAATATGTCAAATCACTCAAAAGTTGAGCCCTTATACTATTTTCTTTCACTTTCCACTTCACTCTCTCACTCTATATTAACTCCCATCCTCTTTTCTCTCATCTCTCTCTATAGACCCTCTACTCATTTTATTTACATCATTGATCTCTCCTTATCCATTGAGATTTCGATTATAGTGCCTTCTTTAATTTTGGAGAGCTCATCATAGGCTACGTTGTGTATAGTGGAGATCGGATTTTGACGCCGTTGATTTTGAAACTTTTCATATTTTTCTCTCAAAATCGTGAGATAGATGTGGACGCGCCCCGAGGGCCTTGCTTACCACAGTTTGGACTCAAATGTCACGGTTCTGAATCTAATCCCATAAAGTGCAATGCAAGACCGATAAATCACCAAAGAGTCCAAATCCGGCAAATCGTTTTGGAAAACTGATTTTTAAGAAAGAAGTGCCAAACATGGACTGTTTTACCAAATATAGAGTCGCTACCTAAATATTTTGTTTTTGGAGAAATTTAGGAAACCCTGACTCGTTGCCTAAGGCCACGTGTCCGTCATCACCAAAGTTGCCTCGTCTCGGGAACTTGGGTACGATTGGAGAAGGTCATCTATGAGCACCCCCGCTCGCCCGATCAAAGATCGGCCTGTACTAAACATGATATCTTGTTTTTGAAAACACATGCGTTCTTATTTCGATTAATTAGCTAATCTTACTACGTGATGCGCACAACACACAAGTATAGACTAGATTGCCTAATTTGGAACAAAGCATCGCATATCCGTTTGTTTGAAAATGATTTGAAGTTTGCTACTCGCGAGTAGACTAAAACACGGATTTTAATGAATTGTCCCAATTCGAGTAATCCAACCTTCACCCACAGGCATTCAGGCAGTTGTATCACATAAGCAATTAGCCCCATGGTAAGCATGCTGTCATGGCAAAACTCACACTCATGTAAGATGCTAAAGCATCAACACTCACAGTGTGCTCTGAGCCAAAATAAAGAAACTAGTTAGTAATCATTCATGATCCTAGTTCATGTTGAGATGGCTAATGCAACACAGGCAGAATGCAACTAGAATAGGCTCGGCTAATCTAAAATGGCATATGAGATGCGACAATTCGATACATGTATTCAATTTGGAATTAAAATAAAATGCAGTTAGTATGATGAGCCAAGCCTGGTGCATGTAATACAGATGAATGGATGCAAACATGCGAGCATAAGGATGCTAAATGAAATATGTCCTAAAACTAACCATCGTAAGCGGTTAAGTAAAATGGAAAAAGAAGTTGGGTTGGAAGACATGCATCACACACAAGCACGCTTATTACACAACTGTGCCTTTTCGATGGAGGGACCGAAAGAATAATACAAATCAAATAATTAACTAACTAACAAGCTAATTAATTAATTACAAAACCACTTAACTAATTAAACAAATTAATTAAGCTATGAAACAATAAATCAGCCTCGGGAAGAGGGACAAATGCATGCTTGATCGGCTTCGCTCGGAAATCCATCGCCATGCTATATGTTGCCTCTGTCTGCACTGCTCTGCACCTCTGGAAACTGTGCCAACTTCTGTGACACTTCTGAACTACCTTGGGGACATGCTGAGAGTCCATCGGCCAAGAGATAGGACCATCGACCAAGGAAAACTGGTCATCGATCGAAAATTAGGCTCTCGGCCAACAATTTGTAACCGGCCGGCACTGAAGATGGCCGACCGGCCATCCCTTCCTGCTGACTGCTTCTTTTGCTGCAACAGAGGACAGACAGAGCATGGCAATACATTTGCAAGACAATGTGTGCACAACCACCCTCCCTATCATGTCATGAGCTTAAGGGAGTATGGTTCTCGACCCTCGGACCATCAATCACGTATTTCAATGCATGATGGCCAAAGGAGCCGAATGTGCAATTAATATCAAATGAAATGCACACCAAAACACATAAGGGGCCCCGACCTCTATCATGCTTGATCAAGAGGCAAGTGATGCATATACAATGCTATGCAACCTAAGTATGCAAGCAAGCATGCAAGCAACTCAAGCATGATGCAAATCCAATGCAACATAAGCATGTTAATGACAATGCCATACAAGGCTAATGGTGACAAGCATGCCAAATGCAATGTAACCTAAACAAGTATGCAAGATGCAACATGAACATTCAAGTATACAAGTATGCAACAACATACAAAATGAGACAAGCATGTGACAACATGATAAAGGGATAAGCATGCAGCAAGCATGCAACATACTAGCATGCAACAACATGCAAGGTACTAAATATGCAACAAGCATGCGACAACATGCAAGGCAAGCATGCAACAACATGCAAAGGAAGCAAGCATGCAACAACATGCAAGACAAGCATGTGACAACATGCAAAGATGGACTTAAACTAATATGGACAATTCTCAAATGTGCCCAAATCAGTGGCCAAAGTGATAAAACAAAGACATGAAATACACATACAAACATGCATGCTAATTAGCCTAAAGACTAAGGCATAGAAGGGCAACTCTTAAGCACACTTAAAAGAGACAAATATGAACATGTGACAAACATGTTAAGCTCTGAAATCAGGCAAGGGATGATGCCAAATCAACCAAATAATCATAAGCATAGCGTGCATGAGGCTTATAGCTTAAGACTAGTAAACGGACTTAAGCCAAAGCTATACAAAACAAGGAGCATATGACAAGTATAACCCACAACAGTCCCAAGGCATGCCAAAGTGAGCCTAAAACATGTATTGAATGAGACCAAAACATGTTAGGAAGGTAAGCACTAAACATGAAGCATGCAAAGCTACAAAGGGGTGTTACACTACACCTAATATAACCAAACATGGTATGATTTAAGCAACCAAAATCAGAGTTATGGCATGTCAAAGTAAGCCCCAAAACCCATTTAGATGGCATCCCAAAGACCTAAACATGATGGCATACACAATGGCCCTTTCATGAGGCACAAAATATCAACTCTTTAAAGTATTAAAGGAGTGACAAATGCAAGTATATGAGCATACTATATGGACTGAAATAACATAACAAGTGATGCCAAATCACTGAAATGAGCCAAGTAAAGCATGCTAGTGACTTGGATACTCAAAGCTAACAAGCTAAAATGCATGGTGGCTATACAAAGCATGGCATACATGGTCAAAACAACCCAAATCAGAGCTCTAGCATGCTATAACAAGGCTAAAAGCTTCATGGAGTTGAGCCAAAATCATGCTAGAGTGACAGCTTAAAATACAAAGCATGTTAAGGCAAAAGAGAGGATTGCAAGGCAAATACACAAAGCATACATGGCATGTCCAAACCAATTCAAAACAGTGCTATATCATGGCAAAACAAAGCCTAATATATACTGAAATGAAGCTAAAACAAGCAAAGCATACAAGCTACCAACACAAGCCATTTATGCAAGCATTCAAGACAATAAGGAGAGAGGATGACCCTCTCCTTTTTGAGACCTTAAAACACCAGTGGTGAGAAGGCCAAAACAAGGTAATCTCAAAGCTTAAAAATAAAGCACTAGAACAAGGCCAAACAAGGCCTAAGAGGGGGTAAACTACCCTAAATCAAAAAGTGACCTTAAACAAAGGTCTTAAGCACTAAAAATCAGAACTTTTATCAGTTAAGAGTCAAGCTTAAAACAATACATAAATAGGTCTAAAAGCTTAAGCAAGAATGGAGTATCTAAAGTTTAGTTGCTCACTCTTGTAGAACCTCTTCAAGAACAAAGTTCCAGCAATTTTTCTGAGTTCAAACCCACCCAAGAACACCAAAACCAACTCCCTAGTACCTCAGCAACAAGAGAAAGGTGTATTGCTAGGTGTTTGTGTGTTAAACTAAGACAATACTACACTTTTGAAGCACAAAAATGGAGAAACAAGGCAAGATAGATACAAGGCTATATCTATCTCTCAAAGGTGATTTTCTGAACCTCTGAGAAGGAAGGAGGAGCTCCCCTCTTATAGGAATTCAATTCCAAGGCTTTTTGGAGAAGCTAAGCAAAGGTGTAAATCCCCCCAGTGTATGGAGGGTGTGAATTGTGCATGCCAGCTGTGACAGCTGGCATAAAATATCTACCAAAAGCAAATGAACGGGGTTCGGCCAGAAAATATGGCCGATCAGCCAACACAAGGGCTGATCGACTGAAAAGAGTGCCGATCGGCCAACACTTTTGGCCGGTGGAAAGAAAACAAGGCCGATGGCTTCATGCCTTGGCCGATGGGTTAAGGGGATGGAAAACAAGCCACCCTCTTCCCTAAAAAGCAAAAACACAAGTGCTTGGTCCACAACCAAGCACAAAGCAGTCAAGTTGAGAGATCTTGAGACAAGGCACGCTACCGAGACCTCCGAGAACTCAAACGAACACGAGCATGGATGATCATCGAGTGTTCAAACGATGACGTCCAAGTCTTGAGGACGGTCAAAAATGGGGTGTCTATAATAGGGAGTTCTTTGAGTTATATATATGATTTTAGCATGTCTAGTCATTCCTTTTATGATTATAGAAGTATGATGTGGATTTTTTATAGTGTGGGCTTGTAAATGTTGATGAACATGACTTCTCTTATAAGGATGTTCAAATTAGAAATGTTTTATGAATTTATGAAACTCTTGAAAATATATTGTGAGAAGAATCTATGAAGAATGAAAGAAAAACCTTTTGAGTCAAACCCTAGTTTTGAATAAATTTGGGAAAAAGTGAATTTTGTGAAATATCTACGAAATTGGTGTTAAATTTCTCAATAAATCGATAGAAATTTCTTTATATTGATTGTGTAATGGAGACATCCATGGGATGAATAATTGCTGTTGTCGAAAAAGGTTATTAGCCTTGAAATGGTATACGTTGGGATATGAATGGAATAGTGATTGTGAATATAAAAAGGTATAAATGTCACATGGATTGTATTTTGTTATGGTTTAAGAGAATCATGGAATAATATAAGTTTACTTTGAATAAATGTGGAGATTTATGGAGATATTGTACAAATGAGATACTTATATGTAATCACCTCTCATTTTATGTGTTTGTATCATTTTAAACATTGTTCTATTATTGCTATGCCTTGAAATAAATTTATTGTTTTGAGAAAATAACTGTTGTTATTGAAACGTTTGAGGTAAATACGTTTAGTAAGTCCAGATAGGGGGTTTAATTGGTATTGTTTAAGTTGGCATGAGTGTTCAGGGTGAAAGACCAAAAATACATGCGTAAGAGGTACCACGTGCCTTCTGGTTAGGAGCCGGTAAAGTGAGGATTCGGTAGTGCTTGTTATGTCTCCTTACAAACACTAGCTTATGAATTACTTGAGTCGTATTTATCACTTCTTTGTCATTATTTGAATCTTATAGAGAAAATGGACTTTTGAAATAAACATCGCATGTATTTTTAAAGAAATATAGATTTTTGATATTTGAACATGGTATGGCATTACATTCATGTAAATGAGATTGCTTAACCATATATACTGTGGGTGTTTGGAAAGTTGCTATTTTAGTAGTGTCACGACCTAAACCCGCCCCTATAGGTTTAGCGTCGTAACCGACCAGTAATCCTTGGATTACCAAAGACCTCTATACAAAATAACATATAATTAGGGGTTGCGGAAGCAAATATATAAAATATACATAGTTGTAGCTTGCCTTTTTCGCGCCTCCTTTCAGAAGTTTGAAAGAAGCCCTACAGTTTGGACTCCCATGGTTCTGAATTTAATCTCACAAGTGCAATGTGAAATAGTAAACACCAAAGAGTCCAAATACAGCAAATCATTTGGAAAATTGATTTTGAATAAAAAATGCCAAAATTGAACTGTTTTGCCAAATACTGAGTCGCCACCTAAATATTTTATTTTGAGAAAATATAGGAAACCCATGACTTGTGCCAAAGGCCACATGTCTGTCATCACCAAGATTGTCTCAGTTCAGGAACTTAGGTACGAGAGGGGAAGACCATGAATTGAGTACCCTCGCTCGCTCGATCAAAGATCGACCTTTACTAATCATGATATGATTTTTATCAACATTATATGCTCTTGTTCCAGTTTATTAGGCTAGCATTTACTATGTGATGTGCACACAAAAGGTATAGACTTGCTTGCCCGAATTGGAACAATTCAATTTCATGTTTATTTTTCGAAAAGGGTTTTGATTTTGCCACTTAACAAAGTGGGCTTAAAGTTTGTGAATTTGCCACTTGGTAAAGTGGGCTTAAACGTACATTCATTGAATTGTTCTAATTCACGCAACAAGCCTTCATCCATAGGCATTCTAACATTTTAACAAGTAAGCATTTAACCTCATGGCAAGCATGCTAATCATGGCAGTCACTCACATTCATGAAAGTATGCTAAAGCACAAAAAACTCACCTAATACTCCAAGCCAAGATAAAACAAAAGAGTTAGAAAAATATGCATGATTCCTAACTATACAAGATGGCTAATGCAACATATGCGATATACAATTTACTAGGCTCGACTACTAATATGGCATATGAATCAATTTGATAACATGCGGTCTAAGTACGTATTCAAAGAAGTATTGAAATAACAATGAAGTTAGAATGATGCGCCGAGCTTTGGTGCATGCAATACAAATGAATGGATGCAAACTGTCACGACTCGCATCTCGTACTCAAGGGTTAACTATCGTGATGGCTAGTAACTGAAGTTACCTCCGGCCAATTCTTGAACAAATTAATAAACGCGAGTGGAAATAATATTCAAGTGAGGGTACCAAAATAATTATTGGAGCTTCTATTTTTATAACAAAATTTATTGACCAAAAATGCCGATATTTACATATAAACGTATCATAAAAGTGCTGTATGTGTCTATTCCGCAGCCCTGCGTCTAAGACTTCCCAAAAGCTATTTTTGAATTGCATTGTTTTTTGAAAATTGGTAAACAGCTATAAGTACATGGCATAGTGAGAAATATTATACCAAGAGTATAAGGGACACAAAATAACCATGGATAGTTATGTAACTAAAATATTTAAGATAACTTAGTCTAAATAAATAATTATTTAAGTATCAAAACTGAGATTATGTAAATAAATAACTATAACCACGGTACCGAACATAACATAACAGAGATCACAAGAGTGACAGTCAGAACAGAGGTCCGGATTCAATAGGTGACTCGTACAGATTATAGAGGTGGCTCCCACAATAGTGTAGCACTTATTTCTGCACAGCACTTTACTTCGCACAAGAAATCAGAATGTCAGTGGATCCATGACGGACAGAGGGCCACAAAGTGACCAAATAGAAGCCGATAGTTATTTAAGTCCCCCAAGGCGTGAAACTCCTGTGGTGATACTTACAAAATATAATTGTTTATAAGGTCATTGCCAAATATTCTTTAAAATATAAACAAACATATCCATGTGTTTCATTTTAATAAATAGAGTTTAGAAATTAAACCACGTAACTGAAATATTAATATAATTTATAATAACTTATAAAACATAACTTGTATAAAATAAATATGGTAGGTCAAAACATATATAAAATATATTATGGTAACTCAAGGTATAATATAACTCACCTTAATATTGACCCTTACTACTTTCTTCTTATTTTTACTACCTTCTCGCGGATATTCCTTCGCTTTCATTTTCCTTTCTATTTCCTTTCCTTTCCTTTCCTTTCTTTCTCTCTTATTTTCTTTCTTCTTTTCACCCAGGTTGATCACCTCCTTCCTATTTATAGGGAGGTAACAGCCACATCCGGTCAACACGTGGCAGCTCAAAGATTTGCTCAGGATTTATACTTATCTTAATAAATATTTAAGATAATTACACTTTGGCCCAGTTTTCTAATATAACTATATAAATAAATTAATCCCTAATTAAATTACACTCTATCATATACTAACAGAAAATTAATTATTTATTTTACTACCACACCCATTATTATTATTATTATTATTATTATTATTATTTATTCTTACTTTTATATTTATTTATTTATTATCTTTAACTTTAATATGGCCTAATTAGTATTATAATTACATATTTCTGTTAATTTGGCTCCAAATAATAATCCCTAATTAATCTCATATTTGATAATTCAATGCCAAATTAGATTATGTATTTATTATTATTTATTTAATAATATATTATTACACACAACCATAATATAAAATTTAAGGGACAATTTAAATTTTCGAATTGTTACAAAAACATGTGATATGCTAATTAAAACGTGATGCTCCTAATCTAACCATCGTAAGCGGATAAATAAAAAGAAGAAAGACGTGGGGTTGGAAATGCTAAGTCTATTGAGGAAGTTGACCTTAGTGGGAGTTACCCTCGAAAGATAGAGTAAAAGGAATCACGGGATCCGGATGTAACACCCATGAATATAGGTGAATTGGTTGTCTTTCAAGATAATCAACCCGATATTCTTGAAAATCAACAAATTCAAGAACTTTCACCACAAGAGAAACAAGTCAACACAGAGCCTGTAGCTCAAGTCCCAATTGAGACTACAGAATTAAGGAGATTCTCACGAGCTAGAAAGTCAGCAATTTCTGGTGATTATTTTGTATACTCAATGGAGTCTGATTTTGACATTGGACCTAAAGATAATCCTATTTCATTTTCCAGTGCCATGAATAGGGATGATTCTAAATTATGATAATCGATGCCTTCTCTTTGAGTGAAACCTTTAGCTACGAGTCTGGCTTTATATCGTTCGACATTGCCATTTGAGTCTTTCTTGGTCTTATAGACCCATTTACAGCCAACCGCTTTAACTCCTTTAGGCAACTCGATAATTTCCCAAACTTGATACTTAGCCATAGATTCTAACTCTTCCTGCATGGCATCATACCATAGTTTACAACATTAATGCCCTTGCGCAGGAGGGTTCGAATGAATAAACTAGCTAAGCTAAACTGCTTAACTAATTATTACAAAACTTGAATGAATTAAATTAACTAACTATTCTAAGCTGATTAATTAAGTACAACAATTAAATAATTTAACTAGGCTAAGCTAATTAAATATTTACAACACAAACTAGTTTAATTAATCAATCTAATCTAATTAAATAAGTATAAAACAAACTAATTAGCTACAACTAATTAAGTACAACAAATAAATGACTAAATGCTAAATGCTAATTAAATTGATTAACTAGTCCCAGGAAGCAAGGGAGGTCCATGCACGCTCGATTTCCACCCGAAGAACGTCTACTGTTTTGCTTCCAATTGCCTCTGTTACACAACCTTTGCACTGGTTTTCCACCTCTAGATCAACTCTTCTCTGCTTCACAAGCATTATGCTCAAAATTCACTGGTGCTCGGCAGGCCAAAGCGGCCACTATTGGGGGGTTGCCGTCCAACACTGATGGCCTGCAAGTCAGTAACAGTGGCCGCCCGGCCACTGAAGATGCACTATTCTGTGACAGCCCTCACCTTTGATTAGTGTTAAACTGTGATTGGGCATGATAAGTGATTGATTAAGCTAAAATTCTGAACTGTTTACATGAGTATGTTGCTTAATTGCATTCCTATCTGTTTGTCATTAAATGATCTGTTCATATTTTGATTTCGAATTGCGAATTGAAAGCCTTATCGGCGATCGATTCAGAAATTGGTTAATGTTATATGCTAATTAGGGTTTATGTGATTTTATGGTAGGTTTAATTAAAATTCAATTTGGAATGATTAAATTAGATTAAATAAAGTTAAACTACGTTAGTTTGCATTTTCTACACTTTTGCCATTGAGTGGATTATGCTAGGCCACTACTTCTCTCACCCTTTACATTGTTTAGCATCTTTCTTCACTTTATCTTCTTGACCCAAAACCGTGAGAGAGAGGGAGTGTGAGGAAAGAATTGAATTCAACTAGAACTTTGCTTGAACTTAGAAGATTTGAAGAGGTTTTGCAAAATTGAGCTTCCATACCTAGAATTCAAGACCTAAGGTAGGAAATTCATCCTCTCAATTATGAATTTAAGTTGTTTCTTGCATGGTTCATGGAAATTTGGAGTTTATAGTCAAGAATTAATTTAAAGGGTTGAATCAAGAATTAATTCATGCATGCATGTACACATTCTTGAATTTTGAGGGTGTTTTCATGAGGATTTCAACATGCATGTTCATATTTTGGTTATACTCTTGAAACTCACCATGTTTTTTAGCTCAATCTTGCATTTGGTCATGGTTTTGAGCATTAGAGTTCTTGAGAACTCATGCATGTTAAGTTCTTGTATTGTTTTTCAAGTTCCCTTGAAATTTGTGTTCAATTGTCTCACATTTGGGCTTGATTTTACAAAATGATCTTTAGAAACATGTTGTATTATGAGTTTCTAAGTGCTTTCCAGAAAATTGGCCCAAAAAGATGAGTTTTGGTGTGTTAAATCTTGGTTTTGAGCTTTGGGAGCAAATCTGGAAATTCCAAATTTTGGCTTCCACGCTCGAGCGACCATTCTTTTGTTCAGAGCTCCGCTCGAGCGACGGAATGCTGGCTCGAGCATAGATTGCAAGCCCTCAGGTTTTTGTGCACGCAGACGCACGCTCGAGCGACAAGACCTACGCTAGAGCGAGGAGCTGTGCTCGAGCGGGCATCGAGCGGGGATTTTCAACATCCAGTACTTTTGCATTTTTACAGACCGCTCGAGCTAGAGAGTTTGCGCTCGAGCAACCCCTCTATTTGGGTAAGCTCGCCCGAGCGAGGAAAGCCATGCTTGAGCGAGACCCCTGTTTTCTGAAAAATTTGAAAAGTATTTTAAAGTACATCTTTGCATCCTCTTTCCATCCTAGGCATTCCTAGGCCATGTTTAAGGCATCTTAATGAGGATATTGATGTAGAATCACACTAAGTCTAGTTAAGGGGCTAAGTCATTAATCTCAAGTGTGTAATTTAGTGTGTGTTCGTTCTGCAACTGTGTAGGGTTGGCACACGAGGATGCTGACTAGCCTATCTTTAGCCCAGTACTCTGTGAGTAACAATGCTGTAAAGCTACGTTCAATTATGATTATTTTCTGAACGATTAACTGTACTATTTTCTGAAATGATATTGTTTACTGAATGAATGTTTGTCCTATTTTATGAACTGTACTCATGGCATCCATAGCAACTGACTGCTACTGTTACTGTTACTGCTACTGTTACAGAGATCTCTGTCAGTTCCAATGTTTGGAACTACTACTGTTTACTGTTTTGATGGCCATCAACTGCCTGTTCGGTCTGCCAAGACCTACTGTGCTGTTTTGCTATTGGATGTACCACATATGACTATTATGGTTTCTAAATAACTGTTATGGCATGAAATATGAGCCATTGATTGAACAACTGATTTACTGATACAATTGACTGTTTTAATTACTGAAAGGACATTCATTCTTAACCCCTTTACGCGTATGTTATTCACTGGGCTTTAGTTCATTATTTATATTTATATGTAGGTGTCCAGGCATCGGACCGAAGCTAGAAGTGTCAAGTTAAGCTCCCGTTTTGTCAAGCCAACCTTTGTGCCTCACTTTGAGGTTCCAAGTCTATTCAAGCTAAGGCTGTTTTGGGGTGTCTCAGTTTCACCCTTCCTGTCTCTGATCTGTAATGAATGTTTAAGGCTTGACTGTACAGTGATGGTGAAGGGATTTGGTCCCTAACCTAGATGTTGTGTATGATGTATATATATATGTTTTGATTATGATTGTGGCTTGTTCATAAAAGTCTTTTTGCATTCAGATTTTCACAACTCATTGGACATCTTTTTATTATTGTTAGGCTTCCGCCAGCCCCTTACTCTGTATTACTGTTAAGTAGGCCTTTGGTAATCACGGATTACTGGCCGGTTACGATGCTAAACCCATAGGGACGGGTTTGGGTCGTGACAGAGTGGTATCAGAGCAATATCAAAGCACGAGTTATACCGCACACACGTGTCCAAAGGAGCTATAGGATGTCCTAGAAAAGTAATTAGGGCATTGCATGAGCATGAAAAAGTGTGCGTGGCCACGATATGAATATATGTGCTAATGTGCTTAAGTCCGCAACTTCCAATGTTTATTATTACCATATTGCTTATAGTGAAATGGAGAATGCAAGAAATGCCGATGAATCCGAATCATCCGAGGCAAGAATGGCAAGGTTAGAAAGAACGGTTGAACTGTTGACTGAAGCCTTAAGACAACAACAGAACCAACAGCCTTTACCTCCTCCAGTACAGCCAGAACCAAATGTTAATGATGATATAATTACTTTGACACAGAAGTTCAGCAAAATGAAATCACCATCATTCCAAGGAGGCCTTGAACCACTAAAGGCCGAAGCATGGGTTCTAGAAACTAAAAAATTGTTTGAAGTGTTTCCGTGTTCTGAAGCACACAAGGTATTACTGGCTACCTTCACTTTACAAGAAGAGGCTAGACGGTGGTGGATGCTTGTCCGTGATACCAACAATACCATGACTTGGGCTCAATTTAAGGAAGGTTTCTTTGAGAAATACTTTCCTCAGTGTGTCCGAGACTGCAAGGTAACCGAATTTGAACAGTTGAAACAGGGCACCATGTCAGTAGCTGAATATGAATCAAAATTCACTGAACTCGCCAGATATGCACCACATATGGTGGACATTGATTATAAAAAGGCCAGGAAGTTTGAAGGCGGGCTCAATGTAGAAATACTTGATCGAATCAATGTTCTGAAGTTACTTAAATATATGGATGTTCTTGACCGAGCAATAATAGCTGAGTCGAATGTCGAAGCATTAAAACAGACTGAAACACCAGCGACTGAGTGGCGCGGTAAGAGACAGGGCTTTAAGTTTAAGAAAGGCCGGAACAGTCCATTGAATAAAAAGCAGAACACAGGGTCAATAAACAGTTCTAGTTAGGGAAGTGGTTCCATACCACCCTGCTCCGAATGTGGCAAAAGGCACAAGGGGGTTTGCTATAAAATTTCTGGTACTTGTTACAGGTGTGGTAAGGTGGGTCACATAGTCAAAGATTGCCCGTCTACGTCTCAAGGCAATAATAATGAGGCTGCATCTAGTGCCGCAGCATCAACTGTTACACCGAAACCCAATCCCGAAGCTACTGGAAAGGAGCCTTTAAGGCAAGGCCGGGTGTTTGCACTTGTACCAGGAGACGTGCAGAATACCGAGACAGTTGTGTCAGGTATACTCTTAATTTGTGCCCAAAATGCTTATATCCTGATTGATTCGAGGTCTATACATTCATTTGTCTCGCATGCTTTTTCACGAAAATTGAATAGGCCACTGGAACCCATGAACTGTTTGTTAGCTGTATCTTCACCCGCTAGGGGATCCATGACTTGTGCTTATGTGTATCCTGTATGTAAGATTGTTATAGGGGATGCCCTTTTGTATATTGATTTACTGCCTTTGAATATTGATCATTTCGATGTAATTTTAGGAATGGACTGGTTAACAAAATATCATGCTACCGTAAACTGTAACGAAACAAGTTGTTTTCCGTCCACCTGGATTGCCTGAATTTGTATTTAACGGAGTTGGTGTAGTACCTCCCCCATATCTGATTTCATCCATGAAAGCCTTTAAACTAATTAAAAATGGGTGTAAAAGGTATTTATGTTGCATATTGACTGTACCTGCTGATGCTAAAGCTAATGTGGACAGTATTCCTATAGTCAGAGAATTCCCAGATGTTTTTTCAGATGACTTGCTAGGGGACTTGATTGGTAGGGAGATTGAGTTCACTATTGAAGTATTACTGGGTACACAGCCAGTTTCCAAAGCTCCGTACAGAATGACACCTAATGAATTGAAAGAGTTAAAAATTCAACTGCAAGAATTGCTGGATAAGAAGTTCATTAGGCCCAGTACTTCATTGTGGGGCGCACCAATTTTATTTGTGAAGAAGAAAGACGGCTCAGTAAGACTCTGCATTGACTACCGTGAATTGAACAAAGTAACAGTGAAAAACATGTACCCACTGCCTCGTATTGATGATTTATTTGACCAGTTACAGGGTGCTCAAGTTTTCTGCAAAATTGACCTTAGATCCGGATATCACCAGCTGAAGGTCAAGACAGGGGACATTGAAAAGACTGCCTTTCGAACGAGGTACGGACATTATGAATTTCTTGTTATGCCTTTCGGAGTTACTAATGCGCCTGCTGTATTTATAGACCTTATGAACAGAGTTTTCAAACCATTCCTCGATGAATTTGTGGTTGTTTTTATAGATGACATTTTGATTTATTCCAAGAGTAAGGAAGAACATGAACGTCATTTAAGAATTGTCTTACAGACCTTAAGAGGACAGAAATTGTATGCAAAACTGACCAAGTGTAAATTTTGGCTTGATAATGTTATGTTTTTGGGACATGTGATTAGTAAGGATGACATTTCAGTTGACCCACAGAAGATTGAAGCAGTGGTGAATTGGCCTAGACCGACTAATGTCACTGAAGTCCGAAGTTTCTTAGGCTTAGCCGGGTACTACAGGAGGTCTGTGAGAGATTTTTCCAAAATTGCTCTACTATTAACTCAGTTGACTCAAAAGAGAACATCATTTGACTGGACCGACCAAAGAGAATCAGCTTTCCAAGAGTTAAAGACTTGACTTGTGATTGCACCGATTCTTACCCTACTCTCAAGTACGGACGGATTTACTATTTTCAGTGATGCTTCTTATAAGGGTTTGGGATGTGTTTTAATGCAGAATGGTAAGGTTATTGGGTATGCTTCCCGACAACTGAGACCACATGAAAAGAATTGCCCTACTCATGATTTAGAACTTGCTGCAGTGGTATTTGCATTGAAAATTTGGCGCCACTACCTATATGGGGCAACATGTGAGGTGTACATCGATCACAAGAGTTTGAAATACTTCTTTACACAGAAAGAGTTGAACATAAGGTAGCAGAGATGGTTAGAACTAATAAAAGACTATGACTTGCAAATTTTGTACCATCCGGGGAAAGCTAACACCGTTGCCGATGCATTGAGTTGGAAATCAATTGCGAATTTGGCCTGTTTACTCACCGGACAGAAAGAATTGCTATGTGACCTTGAAAAATTCAAAGTTGAGATTGTTTTGCATGAACAAGGTGGAACATCGGCTGCTATTTCTGCTCAACCGGCTCTTATTGAAGAGATTAAAGAGAAACAACACTAAGATGACTTTCTGAGAAAGGTCATTGAGGAACGGGAATCCAAACCGAGGCCGGACTTTAACTTTGAAAACAATGTATTGAAATTCCAGGGAAGATTGTGTGTACCAAATGATTCGGAACTGAAAAGGTGAATTTTGCAGGAAGGCCATAATTCAAAACTTTCCATTCATTCAGGAAATACAAAAATGTACCAAGATTTGAAACTTAATTTCTGGTGGCCGGGAATGAAGAAAGAAATTGCCAACTTTGTGTCAAAATGCCTACATTGCCAACAAGTTAAAGCTGAACATCAACGACCCATAGGCTTACTTCAGCCCTTACCCATACCGGAGTGGAAATGGGAACATATCACTATAGACTTCATTGTCGGATTACCTTGCTCCAGTAAAGGTATGGACTCAATTTGGGTTATTGTTGATCGATTGACTAAATCTGCTCACTTCTTACCTGTCAAAACAATTTATAATGTAGACAAATTGGCTACAATTTATATTGATGAGATTGTTAGATTGCATGGAGTGCCTGTTGTAGACACCCAATTTTTGACTGTCCTCAAGACTCAGACGTCACCGAATGAGCGCTTGGTGATGTTGCATACTGTGCTCGTTCAGAAGTCTCAGAGTCGCGGCCGTGCGCCCTGCCTCCGGACTTCCGAACTCTCTTCTATGCCTTGTCTCGGTTTGCGAACCAGGCTCGGTTTTCTCTGTTTTCTTTCCTGAGGGGAGGGAGTGGTCCCGTAGACTATGTCTCAGTGGCCGTAGGCTACGTTTTGTGGCCATAGGCCATTTTGCCCATTTCGGAGCCCGGTTCCCGGTTTTCGGGATCGTCAGGCCGTGTGCCTCGGCTCGGGACCGCCCAACCATCTCCGAGTTCTCCGGTTTTTGGCTTGCACCTCTGTTTTATAGTTCCGAGGAACACTGGGGCCTCTGATGCCCACTTCGTGGCCGTATGCCACTTTCGGTGCCTGTAGCCGGTTTTCGGGACCCCGAATCGCGCGGTTTGGGCCCCGAGCATTCATTTTGCATCGGTTTTCTCTGATTTTTGGCAGGAACCTCTGTTTTGTCATTCCAAAGGACACTGAGGTCGCAGATACCCACTTCGCTGCCAAACACCACTTCCGGCACCCGCAGCCCATTTTCGGGATCCCGAATGGCTCGGTTTTGGCCCCGAGCGTTCATTTCTCATTAGTTTTTGTTCAAATTTGGCAGGGTACCTCTGTTTCAACACCAGGAAGATCACTGGGGGGTGGGAGGCCAGCAATTATCCCAGATAGCCAGTTTCGCTCCTCCGGAGCCCGTTTTTCTCACTTCCGGGCCAATGTTGACCACCCTGGGGGTATTTTCTTCCCACCAAAGCCACATATCTGTGATCAGGGGACATGGGAGGACACCAAGGGTATATGGTCGGCCAGAAATTGTGCATTTCATTTTTGAGGCTCTCCTTCAAGCTCTATGTTGTGGCTCCTGCTTCAGAGTTGCCAGATTCCGACCTTGGGGCCTTGATCTACACACATGGGAGGACACCACTGCATGGTGGTCGGCCAGCAATTTTTGAGTTCATTTTTTGAGGGTGGCTGGCCGGCCATGGGAGGTGGCTGGCCGGCCAGGAGGGGTGGCTGGCCGGCCACCTTGCAGAGAAACACCTGGCCGACCGGATTCTTGCTTTCCAGCTCAGTACAGCTGTCCGGATATTTTTGCCAAATATCTCCCCCATCCGGGGGATATTTTGGGAGGGAAAGCTTGGATGCTTTGCCCTCCCCTTTTACACCTTGTTTTGCCTATTTAAAGGAACCAAGGGCTCCTTTGCCTAGGTTAGAAAAAATTGCCTCAAGACATCCCTCTCTCAAAGCTTCATTTCCATAGCCAAAACCTTGAAAAACTTCCAAGTTCCTAGCTCCCCTCTTCATCAACCCTTAGCTCCACCATCAACACTACCATTCCAGCAGCTAGGAAGTGAATTTCAGAGGTTGAGAAGCTACAAATCAAAGCCAAGAAGCAAAGAAAGACAAGTCTTCAAGGGTAAGTCTTCAAAACCAACTTTTAGGGCTTTTTCTTGATCTTTTCTTATACTCTAATTGGTTGAGAATTGGGGCTCCGACCCCTACTGATTTCTTGCTTATTTTGAGCCCCTCTACAACATTGTAGAAGGGCTCAACTTCATTTGGTATTTCTATATGCTAGTTCCTTCAATATTCACCAAGTTTGTCATATTTTTGCATGCTAAAATTGACCTATTTGTGTTGTTTTTTAGGGGTCCGACCCCTACTGCTTTCTTGCTTATTTTGAGCCCCTCTACAACATTGTAGAGGAGCTCAACTTCATTTGGCCATTCTATACACCACCTCTCTTTGAAATCCATTTTAGGCCCTAAATCTTGCATGTTTTGTAGCCTTTTGTGCTTGTGGTTTTAGCTCCTGGTCAGAACTGAGAGGGGTCTTATTTTGACCCCCTTTACATGTTTCATGAAGAAAATTTTGTCATTTGGTGTGTGCTTTGCATATCTCTTGTTATAACCTCTTTTAAGCTCCATTTTGCATGGAATTGTTAGCATGATTTTATTCTGATTTTGGGGTTGCCATAAACTGAATATATGCTTATTTTTGGGCCCTCTTCAGTGTTGTAGAATAAAGTTCTTCCTTTTGAATTTTCTATATACTACTTGCTTTGTAAATCCTCTCTTTTACCGTATTCTTGCGAGCTAATGTTGCCATGCCTATGCTAGCATTTTGGACATGTTTGTTACTGAAAAAATGCCATATTTGGGACTGCCTTGCTACTGTTATTGCTGCCATGATCATATTTTGCATGTATAGCATGGCTATAGGCCATTTCGGGGCTTAATTTCACATTTTCGGGATGATTGCATGCTTCGGGTGTCATTTCGAATTGTTTCGGGGCTGTTTCCCCCTTCATTTAGGTGCTGAAATTCCATTGCTATGCTTGCATATCATTTCCCATGTCATTTCATGCCTTAAATGCATTGCCTCGGTTTGCGTGCCCGCGTGCACGCACTTCGAGGCACCTCTGTTTTATCCGACGGCAGCCTATGTGAGTGCGGCTGAGGCTCTCTCATGTTGGCATAAGCCCATCACTGCATTCTGTATGCCATCTTGTGCATTCCTCGATTTGCGTGTCTGCGGGCACGCGTTTCGAGACAGCTTTGTTTTTTTTTTACCCGACGGCCTCCTATGTGAGTGAGCTGAGGCTCTCCCATGTTGGTGTAAGCCCATCGCGGCATTCCGTGTATCATTTCTTTACATTTTATCATCGCCTCGGTTTGCGTGCCTGTGAGCGCGCGTTTCGAGGCACTTCGGTTGTATTCGATTTTCTCATTTTATCATCGCCTCGGTTTGCGTGCCTATGGGCGCGCGTTTCGAGGCACTTCGGTTGTATCTGATTTTCTCATTTTATCATCGCCTCGGTTTGCGTGCCTGTGGGCGCGCGTTTCGAGGCACTTCGGTTGTATCCGATTTTCTCATTTTATCATCGCCTCGGTTTGCGTGCCTATGGGCGCGCGTTTCGAGGCACTTCGGTTGTATCCGATTTTCCATTTTATCATCGCCTCGGTTTGCGAGCCTGTGGACACGTGTTTCGAGGCACTTCGACTTTATCCGATTTGCATTGCATTATTGCCTCGGTTTGCGTGCCAGTGGGCACGCATTTCGAGGCACCTCATTCTTTTCATTCCGGCATCCTATGTAAGTGTGGCTGAGGCCCTCTTCATGTTGGTGTAAGCCCATCATTACATTTCGCATGTCGTTCCGCATCGCCTCGGTTTGCGTGCCCGTGGGCATGCATTTCGAGACATCTCATTTTTATAGCATTGCGCATACTAGGCTGTATCTTAGTTGCATTTCATGCATATCATGCATATCGCACGGGAAACGAGGTACACTCCGTACTCCGATTCCTCCGCATTCATCCCAATATTGAGTTGTGCAAATCGGCTCCTCGGCCAT
The DNA here is from genome assembly GCA_036172215.1 of Camellia granthamiana. Lineage (NCBI taxonomy): Eukaryota > Viridiplantae > Streptophyta > Magnoliopsida > Ericales > Theaceae > Camellia > Camellia granthamiana. The sequence continues at coordinate 50,732,805 of CM069903.1, read as the reverse complement.
CATGCATCGATATGCGTGATTGGTGGCACGAGGATCGGGACATGCATATATTTGTGAAATACATTGCTGTGCCCTTTTCCTGCTCTCTGTTGCAGCAAAATCCAGAATCAGCAAATTTTCGGAGTCCGGCGCGCATTTCGAGAAATACTGCAAACAGAGGCTAATCGGGGCATCCCAGTGGATTTCCGCGCCAGGCAGCCCAACCGGCGGCATCTATCAGAAGCAAGGCAGTCCCTGGCTTGCACGCCAGTTTTACAGCTTTTATCAATTAATTTGTTAATTAATTAGAATTTTGTAATATTCGGACTGTATTATTCTTTCATTCGGACTGTATTATTTATTCGGACCCTCTGCGCGAGGGCATAATTGTAATAAGTGTGGGTGAGTGTGATGTATGTCTTCCAACCCCCATTTCTTTCTCCCTTTTATTTACCCGCTTACAATGGTTAGATATAGGGCATATTTCAATTAGCATACAGCATGACAGCATGTTTGCATCATTCATCTGTTTTGCACGCATCGGGCTCGGCGCATCATACAAACTGCATCTGTATTTCAATTCCAAGTTGAGTACTTGATAGCTGTTGCATCTCATATGCCATATTTAGAATAGCCGAGCCTGCTATAGTTTGCATCTTTGCATGTGTTGCATTAGGCAATTCCGTGTATTTAGGATCATGCATGATTCCTAATCAGTTTTTTTGTTTTGGCTTGGAGTACTCGGTAAGTTTTATGCTTTAGCATCCTTGCATGCGTGTGAGTGACTGCCATGAATAGCATGCTTGCCATGAGGCTATTTGCTTATGTGATATAACTGCCTTGAATGCCTGTGGGTGAAGGTTGAGTTATCTGAATTGGAATAATTCATCAAATGCTTGTTTTAAGCCCACTAGATAGTGGCAACATCACTGTTTTCTAAGCCCACCTGAGGGTGGCAAATCCGCATTTTAGCCTACCTGCGGGTAGCACCATCAAACCATTTTCAAACAAACAAGCATGAAATGTTTTGTTCCAAATCAGGTAACTCAGTCTATACTTATTTGCTGCAAGCATCACATAGTAAACCTAGGCTAATAACCGGAATAAGAACTCACAATGTTTTCAAAAACAGATATCATGGTTAGTAGAGGCCGGTCTTTGACCGGGCGAGCGGGGGTGCTCACGATGTGACCTTCCCCAATCGTACCCAAGTTCCCGAGCCGAGGCAACTTTGGTGATGACGGACACGTGGCCTTTGGCACCGAGTCAGGGTTTCCTAAATTTCCCATTTTAAAAATATTTAGGTGGCGACTCTGTTATCTGGCAAAGCAGTCCATGTTTGGCACTTCTTTCCTAAAAACCTGTTTTTCTCAAAACGATTTGCCGGATTTGGACTCTTTGGTTCAAGATTTAGAACCGTGGCACAAATCGAGTCCGAACTGTAGCGAGGTCCCTCGCGGGCGTTGTTACAGTTTCTGGCGACTCCGCTGGGGAGTTAGAGAACTTGACTCGAACTCATGATATCTGGTTTTGACTACACTTGTGTGTTTCTTTGCATTGCATTTGCATTGGTGCGCCTAGGACACCGTGTTTGCCATATGCCATTCCCGAACGATTTGCCGGAGGCTTGTCTTGTCAAGTCATGTCCGTAAGGCTGATCGGCTCTGGGCTCTGACAGCATGGGAACACAAACCCCGGTTTTACCGGGGCACCCTTTTTGACCATTCGACCTAGTGCATATTCGGATCCATAGTGACCATTCCAAACTAGGACAGGTTGCTTACCCGTTTATAGGTTGTTTGAAGCCGCTGCGTGCGTAGTGAACCCCTAGTTCCTGACGAAATAGGACAGGGAAACCCTACCCCAACATAGGGGTGTTTTGGCTCTCATTTATCTGTTATGTGCTTGTTAGGATGCGTCTCTACAGGGAATGCATATATCAGTATGAGTTTGGGCATCAGGCCTGCGGGCATCGGTTTATCAGTTTCGATATCAGGCCTGCGGGCATCAGTCAGTTATCTGAGAATCAGTCATCTGCGGATATCCGATTCAGTTTTGGGAAACAGTAATACAGGAACAGTGATCAGTGGTTGAGGACAGTGTATTTCCAGCTTATAAACTGCGTGTTGCATGCCCGACTGTATGTTGTGTGTATTTAAATTTAAGCTGTTATGCTGCCCGTTTTTCTGGTCATTTATTTCCTTTTTGCTTTATTATCTTTTTGTTAGGGCAGTTTGTGGCACGATTGCTTCCGAACCATCAGATATTCCCCAAGCACTTTGGACACGAGGTCGCCGACTTACACGATCCGAGGATCTAGTTGACGGACATCCGGTGTTCCATTCATTACCCCCGGTTATCAGAAGGAGGCCGAGGAAACGCAGTCCATCAGAGCAGAGATTACTGGTACAGCAGCCTACTCTAGTGTCAGACAGTCGGGTTGAGATTCCTGTTTCTGCTATAGAGATACACTTGCCGGTTATTCAGATGGAACAACAGAATACAGCAATGGAGGCGATGATGCGCCAGATGAATGAGAGCATGAAACAAATGCAAGATGATGCTATCCGCCAGGCGGAATTTTCCAAACAGCAGGCCGCTGTCATGGCCCAGCAGTCTGAGTTGATCACCAGATTACAACAGCAGAATGCAGCATCTGCTTCACACCAACTCCCTCCTCCACTAGGGGCGCATCAGGTTCCTCCACCACCCGGGGCCCCATTACCTGAGCCGACATCTACTGGCCAGAATGCCCCTCCAAATCTGCAGAATACCCAAGCTACCCTCCCGAATCCACAGAATGCTCCGCCAAACCCACAAAACACCCAAGAGGACACGGGTCTTCCAACGGGGCTGGCTCCGCCCCCGCTTCTACCACAACTGTCCAAAAACATTACACCTAACTACCCGGACGCTCCATTTGAGTTCGAGGTAGACCAGACAGCTCTGAAACTGAGCAAGTTGGAAAAACTCTTCAAGAAATCACAGGGGGTGAAGGCCATCCCAGACATTGAAGACGGCTATACTGATGTGGCCGTGACATTGCCGGACAGATTTAAGATGCCCCAGATCGATCGCTTTGATGGATCCGGGGACCCCATGGTCCACCTCCGGCTATTTTCAGACATCTTAAGACCAATGGGCCTAACCCGACCGCAAAAGCTTTCCTTGTTCGGTCGGACTTTATCGGGTGTGGCATCCACTTGGTATGCAAAGCTGGAGGATGATGTGAAGACAAACTGGGATGAGATGGCCGAGGCCTTCGTTGCGCAATATTCATATAACACACAGATCGAGATTACTACTCGTGATCTCGAGACAACGAGGCAGGAGCCTAAAGAATCTTTTTCTGACTTTGTAACCCGGTGGAGGGCGAAGGCATCGATGATGACCTTAAGGCCAACAGACAGAGATCAGATCCGGATGATTGTGCGCAATCTCCAGCCGGCATTAATGAAGAAAATGATCGTAGTCCCTTTCCCCACTTTCGCAGATCTACACGATATGGGGATGCAAATAGAGGATGCGATGAAACAAGGTCTGTTTGACCAAGACCGGGATCAGCCCCGAAGAACATTCAACTGGAATACCAATGCAGGCCCGAGTGGCTCTGCCAATACAAGAACTTCAGAGGTCGGAATGGTCACCACCAATCCCCCTCCCCAACCAAGGTCCGCAGCGGCCACACCTTTTTCTGATGCCTCTGGGAGCAGTAACCAAGCTTCAAGGTACCAACCCAGGGGTCAACGAACCTTCTCCCCACTACATATGCCTTTGTCCAAAGTCCTCGGGGTTCTAGTCAGAAAGGGGCATCTGAAACCCTTGGAACCGAGGCCCCCTCCAAATCCACTCCCCCCTTCCCACAACCCAGCCAAATATTGCAAATACCACCAGCAGCATGGTCATGATACCGACCAATGTTATAGGCTGCGTCATGAGATTCAGGACCTCATTGACAAAAACATCATTCTACCTCCCGAGAGACCCAACGTCACAACTAACCCACTCCCAGCACATAACCAAGATCCACCTAAAAGAATCAATCTCATCCAAACTGGGGACGTGTCTTACGACCCTAGTATCTACATTACTCCCTCCCACCTACCCAAGCCGGAGGTGATCCTCCCTGATAGCACGGATTTGTGCATGGTGGACACCTCCACGACCCAACCTGAGCCAAAGGTGGTGACCACCGAGAATGGAACGGGGCAGGCTTCCGAGGAGAGCAAAGCTGTTGAGTCTGGGGTGGAGCAATCTGAGAATTTGGCTGGCCGAGCTTATGATCCGAGTGGATATATCTTGTCAATGAGCCAACCTAAGCTGAGTACGGGGTTGCCAGAGAAGGTTGAGTTGTGTATGATCCGGGGAGATGAACTTGAATCAGCAGGGGATGATTTGACTGTGGCGGAAGAGGGCTTCGCCAACCTTCAATTTTTCAACGATCAGGAAGCGGGTGATGCATCAATTAATTGGTTTGATTACGAGGAGTCAGCGGAAGTCGTCGGGTGGTTGGATGATCAGCCTGACATTGTACCATTTGTGGCCGAAAGGGCCGAATGTCAGAGTGAATTGCCGGAGAGCGCCGGTACGAAGAATTCCGCTCGGGACCAAAACATTTTGAAAACTGAACAACTGACACTGGAGGAACAAGAAAAGAGATGGGTTTCTGAGAGAGCCCGAAAAGCGAAGAACCATGAGGAAATTGAGAGTGCTGTGGGCACAAAAATTGAACATGCTGTGAGCATGAGGGAGGAAAATGCTGAGAGCGCAAATATGCCAGAACCAGACAGGTGTCTGTTGGATGCCGGTGGAATGTGGTGGGAAGATGACGACTTGTATCTTGCCCACACAGACGAAGACTGGGCAGGTGACCAACCAGACGGCACCTGGTACCTCGAGGAGGTAGACCATATGACTAGAAGTGGGCGGTATTTCAAGCCCCCACACCTTGATCAACCCGAGGTATCAGGGAAAGATAAAGAAGCGGAGAAGCAGAAGGAGAAGCAAGTTGAAGAGGAGGCTGTACTGAAGCAGCTAAAGAAAATACAAGCAGACATCTCCATCTGGGGACTGCTTATGGCTTCCAGGGTACACCGGCAGGCTGTCTTATCTGCCATGGACAGAGCGAAACTCTCCATCGAAACTACGCCGGAACAACTAGTTGGTTTGGTCTTCCCGGGAGGAGGTTCCCCGGCATTGACCTTTACGGATAAGGAACTGCCGCCTGAGGGCGTGGATCACAACAAACCCCTCTACATCTCTGTAGAATGCAGGGACAAATGGATTCCGGTGGTACTGGTTGATACCGGATCCGCTATCAATGTCTGCCCGGCCAGGACGGCCTATGCGATTGGGTTAAAGCCTGCGGACTTCACCCCAACTTCTCAAGTGATCAAAGCTTATGACAATACGAGTAGGGATGTCCTGGGGACAGTAAAAATCCAAACCAAGATTGGGCCTGGACAACAAGAGGTAGATTTTCACGTCTTGGAGGTCCCTGCATCTTTTAACATGCTTTTGGGGCGACCCTGGTTGCATCAGGTGAAGGCCGTCTCATCTACTCTACATCAAATGGTGAAATACCCCTATGGAAAGGGAGTAGCCATTGTTTTTGGGAATTCATCAATCCATCCTCCTCCGGAGGTATCTACGCCAATCCTGGAGATTGAACACGGCATGGAGGATATGTTTATATCGGGATTTACTTTGGCTGAGGCCCGGGTAGTACAAAACATTATGGCTGTGAATGAGGGTGTGTATGTCAGCGCTCAAGCCGTCTACCTCATGAACAAGCTACAGCATATCCCGGGGATGGGATTGGGAAGAAGCGGCAGGAAAGGAGTCGCAACGTTGGCCGAAGTGCCACATAATCCACATACCTTTGGATTAGGTTATCTGCCTACCAAAGAAGACTGGGCGAGGAAAGGAAAGGAAATGGCCGGCAGGGCCAGGGCGAAGCAGGCTGGGAAGCCTTTTGATCTAATGCATAGGCCCATTCAGGGTACCCTGAACGGACGCTTTGTCCGGGAGGGGGAGGATTTTCCATTTTACGGCTTCCCAGAGCCGTGGCTGAACGCGGAGAAGAAGCGCGTGCCAGGCTTCGAAATCTTTTTCGACCTGCAACTATCCGGGGATGACGTTGCCACAGAGCAGACAGACCCAACAACTGAGGCTAAGCAGAATAAGGCAGAGGATGCTGAGGGCACAGAATTGGAAATGGGGGTAGCACTGGCATGTCTCCTCTCTGATCCTCTGATCGACCAAGAGTGCTTGGGGGATAACTTTGTGGTTTCCATGATTGGGAATGAAACGGCTGCGAGCCGACCAGCAGCCATCTTGGACGCATCAATCGCACCCTCCCTCATCTGGCAATACGAGGAGGGATTTCTATCCAGCAGCACCGGGTCAGGTAGTGAGCCGGAGTCTGATTCCACCGAGTCTTCTGAGTCGGAATCAGATTCCAGCTCGACTGAGTCTGAGTCTGGTACTCCTGGGGATGTTCACCCGGATGCCAAAGTCCTGTCCAGGTCGTCTTTTTCTTTCTCATTTGAGTCTATTGTAACTGAGGACGATTTGGATGAACTTAATGAGAATCAGGCAACTGTGGTTTCTGAGTATTTTTCTGTGCCCCTGATTTATTGTATCAATTCAGACTTTCAAAACTTTGATGAAAACGAAGAGGACGAAGTTCCTCCGGTTTTACAACGTTTAATTGAGCAGGAGCAAGAGAGATTTGTTAAGCCATTAGTGGACGAAATCATTTCTGTGAATATTGGTACTGAGGAGGACCCGCGGCTGGTCCAGATCGGGTCCACGTTGTCTTCGGAGGAACGCGAGCGCTTAGTCGCTTTATTAAAAGATTTCAAAGATGTTTTCGCGTGGTCCTACGAAGACATGCCTGGAATCGATCCTGAGATTGTACAGCATCGGATCCCCCTTGACCCCGAGGCCCGACCTGTCAAGCAGAAGCTTAGAAGGATCCGCCCGGATTGGGCTCTCAAGATCAAAGAAGAGGTCACCAAGCAAATTGATGCAGGCTTCCTGCTGGTATCCGAATACCCGACTTGGTTGGCCAACATTGTGCCGGTGCCGAAGAAAGATGGCAGGATCCGGGTGTGTGTAGACTTCAGAGATCTGAACAGAGTTAGTCCGAAGGACGACTTTCCCCTACCACACATTGATGAGTTAGTGGACTTCACAGCAGGGCACGCTTTGCTCTCATTCATGGATGGCTTCTCAGGGTATAATCAGATAGTGATGGCACCCGAAGACCGGGAAAAGACTGCATTCACTACCCCGTGGGGGACATATTGCTACCGGGTAATGCCTTTTGGATTGAAGAACGCTGGAGCTACTTATCAACGGGCCGCGACCACAATACTACATGATATGATCCACAAAGAGGTTGAGGTGTACGTGGACGACATGATTGTCAAATCCAAAGAAAGAGAGGGCCACTACACCGCCTTGCACAAGTTTTTCCAAAGGATCAGGGAATTCCGGTTGCGGCTAAACCCTCAGAAATGTACGTTTGGTGTTACAGCGGGAAAAATGCTGGGGTTTCTGATTACACAAAGGGGCATCGAAGTCGACCCTTCCAAAATCAAGGCCATCTTAGAAATGCCGCCACCGAGGACTGAAAAGGAGGTACGCGGCTTTCTGGGTAAAGTGCAATTCATAAGACGGTTTATTTCAAAACTAACCTTGACTTGTGAACCACTTTTTGGCCTTCTGAAGAAAGGAAAGAAGTTCCAATGGGACGGCCGATGTCAAGCTGCATTTGAACAGATTAAAGAATATCTACAGAACCCACCCGTTTTATCACCACCAGAACCGGGGAAACCGTTGATTTTGTATCTGTCAGTGACTGAAACTACAATGGGCTGCATGCTTGCACAAGAATCAGAAGATAAGGTGGAAAGAGCCATCTACTATCTGAGCAAGAAGATGCTGGAATATGAAACCCGGTATACACCGTTGGAAAAGGCTTGCTTAGCTCTGGTATGGGCTACCAGGAAGCTGCGGCACTACCTGTTAGCTCACTCTGTAATGTTGGTTTCACGACTTGATCCCATCAAATATCTTTTCGAGAAACCAGCACTTACAGGTAGGCTAGCTCGTTGGTTGCTGTTGCTTTCCGAATTTGATCTCACATACGTCACACGCAAGTCAGTGAAAGGAAGAGCAGTAGCAGAGTTCCTTGCCGACCACCCGGTTGAGGGGGATGAAGCAGTTGAATACCTGTTCCCAGATGAAGCAATTCTGTATATCGACGATGAAATTTGGACGATGTACTTTGACGGAGCGTCAAATCAACATGGGTATGGGATAGGAGTGTTGCTGATAGCACCCGACAATTCCCGTATCCCTCTAGCCTTCAAACTCCGGTTCAGAGTCTCGAACAATGAAGCAGAATATGAGGCGTGCATTGCTGGTTTAGAAGCAGCCCTAGAACTAGGGGCAAAACGGCTGGATGTCATTGGGGATTCAAACCTTGTTGTGTCTCAAGCTAAAGGAGACTGGAAAGTAAAAGAGGAAAATATGATGATGTATCACCAGACCTTGGACTTACTGATTCCTCGGTTTGAAAAGTTAAGTTTTACTCATCTACTGAGAGAGAACAACAAGTTCGCAGACGCTTTAGCAACTCTATCATCAATGATAGACATCCCGCGTGGAGTCCGAATGCGTCCAGTCATTATCGATCAGAAATTTGCACCTGCCTATGAGTCGATTGCAGCCATAGATGAAGTTCAGGACGAACACCCTTGGTATCACGATATCTGGAATTTCTTGGAGAAAGAAGCGTACCCGTCAGGGGTAAATGCCAAAGACAAAAGGGCAATAAGAAGATTAGCCGTTCAGTTCATCATCTGTGGGCGTAAGCTGTATAGAAGAGGTCATCTGGGAATGCATAAACTGTGTGTTGATGCCGAAGAGTCGAAGCGCTTAATGGAAGCCATCCATGGAGGAGAATGTGGTGCACACATGAATGGGGTAATGTTAGCAAGGAAGATTCTCAGACAGGGTTATTACTGGTCCACCATGGAGGAGGATTGTATTGGTTTCGTCCGGCGATGTCACAAGTGTCAAATTCATGCAAATCGCGTGAACATTCCGCCGTCAAAGTTGTACAACATGACTTCGCCATGGCCGTTTTCTGTCTGGGGAATTGATGTGATCGGGGCTGTCACGCCAAAGGGGTCGAATGGGCATGAGTTCATCCTTGTAGCGATAGATTATTTCACGAAATGGGTTGAGGCCCAGTCTTATGCAGTGTTGAAAGCTTCGCACGTCGCAAAATTTATCAGGAATAACATCATCTGTCGCTACGGGGTCCCAAATGAAATCGTTTCAGACAATGGTTCCCACTTCAAGAAGGAAGTGATAGACTTGTTGGAAAAATACAATGTGGCTTTTCATAAGTCGTCTACTTACCGGCCGCAAACCAACGGAGCAGTTGAGGCCGCCAACAAGAATATCAAGCGTATACTACAGAAAATGGTGGAAACCTACCGGGACTGGCCAGATAAGCTGCCGTTCGCTCTGTGGGGCTACAGGACTTCAATCAGAACTTCTACAGGGGCGACTCCGTATTCATTAGTCTATGGGATGGAGGCCGTTCTACCAATTGAGATTGAGGTTCCGTCATTACGAGTATTGGCCGAGTGTCAGATAGCCGAGGCAGATTGGCAGCAGAACAGATTCGAAGAACTCATGCTTTTTGATGAAAGAAGGTTGAAAGCACTGTACCATATTCAAGGCTATCAACGCAGAATCGCCCGGGCTTTTAACAAGAAGGTTAAGTCCAGGAATTTGAAGGAAGGAGATTTAGTACTCAAGGACAACCGAGCTCCCATACACGACCCAAGGGGCAAGTTCAGACCCAATTGGACTGGTCCCTACATCATCAAGTCAATCTGGTCAGGTGGGGCTGTGGTTCTGATGGACCTAGATGGCTTGGAGTTTTCCCAACCGATCAACATGGACAAGTTGAAGAAATACTACCCTTGAGAGGCTCGCTAGGCCGAAAACCCGAAAGGGCGACCTAGGCAAAACTCAGAGCACAAAAAATTTGAAAATATAAAAACTGAGCTCGCAAGGTTGAAAACCCGCAAAAGGGCGGCCTTGGCAAAAGTTAGAGCGCAAAAGGAGAGTAAAAATACCCGAGCGAACCTGAGCCTGAACTACGTAAGGCTTGATTCCCATCTATGGGATACGTAGGCAGCTTCATCCTGAAGTTCAGCCATAATCTTTTCCCCGATCAACTTTGTCCATATTGATCATCTCAGTCATCTCTATTCATCAGCATTTATCGCAATCTCCGGTACAGTGCTACTCAAACTAGGGGCAACTTTCCGTTGCAATGGGGTGCTGTGGTATCATTTCAAACTAGGGGCAACTTTCCAGTTGCTAGGATCCGGGGTTGTGCATCTCAGTGACAGATCTCAGGCGTGTCCAGTTCTGATCCTTATCGAAAATAGTTTTGAAAAGTTTTAATAAAAGTTGACTTTGTTCAAATTAATCTTTTCACAACTAAGACCATTTTTGGACCAAAGCGGAAAATTTTCAGTACCACAACCTTCAATTTCATTGATTTCAAAACAGAGTTCTCTTGCTCTTGCATACAATTGAAGTTGCTTTTTATTACATGCATAACGAAAACTTGAAAGTACTAATAAAGCAATAAATCTGGGGCATAGTCAAGTCAGGTGTCCCTGCGCCCCCTCCCAGAGCTGGTTGAAGCCTCCGATGCCAACCTAGGCCCAACCTGTGCTTCTTCGTTGAGCCAATCCCAGCACTCGTCAGATAAAGTGCAACTAAAAGTAAGGGCAGGGGCCAGAAGCTCTCTAACTCTCCATGCTGCGGCCTGTCGAGCCAGCTGTGCGCCTCGAACTGGAAATGTAGCCGGATACTCAATCCCCTCTGGTGGACAAGTCTGATCACGGCCAAACTGGCGCAGAATACGGAAAGGGAAATAGAACACACAGTGAGTCAAACCGATCAGTCGAATCCCGACCTGTCGGGACATGCTATAGCTCATTACCGGGAGATTGAGCCAAGGGCAACGCCATGCAATGCGATCCGCCGACAAGTTGCACATCCATTCAAACCACCAGCCCCCATCAAGGGCGTTGACTAGGCGTTGCCGAAAGAAGTAGCCGCGGGCTGAATAAGCGGGACAAGAGTCCACAACTTGCAATTTATCCATCAACCATATCTGGGGAGGGATGAAAAATGAGAGAATAAAGAATAGAGAGATGTACGATGAGAGAAAAGTAAGATGAGGGTTTCGTGAGAAAAACCGAGCCCGAGGGCCGAGTGATGTGAGCAAATGCACATGTGAGCTTGGGTGGGAAACATTACCTGTAGCAGTAGTGGACTCCCTGCAAACCTGGTTGTCTCCCGGCAGTGGAAAGCATCCAAGCCCATCAGTGTCTCGGCCAGAGTCATGGCAATGCAGCTCTTCCCATCCCTCAAGCCCTGAGCGACTTCAATCAAACGGATGCTAGCCCCTCCGGAGCCCGAGACAAACAGAAAATGAGATAGTAAGCACAAGCAGAGGGCGTGCTGCCGGAAGCCTTGCCAATGGTGGTTGCTGCGATCACCAGCATCAGAAAATCGGTAAATCAGGCTCGGGATATCCAACATGCCATCACCAATCAAAGATCTAGCATCATGCGCATTAAGACCGCACATCCGCCCTAAGGTTTGGGCATAGCTAAAATTGAGCTGGGGCAGAATTTCCTCGCCTCGCTCGGACTCCATCAAGGCTTGAAAATCTTCAAAAGTAGGACATACCTCTTGCCCGCCGAAGCTGAAGACGTGCGTCACCGGGTTCCAAAACCTTGCCGCAGCAGAGAGGAAAGAAAGATGCAGTGGAGTCCGGCTTAGCGTGAATAGTGCATTCAAGCCGAAACCCCGGAAATTCAACTTCTCCGAGCCATCTAAAGAAGAAATCCAAGACATGAGATTTTCGGTGAGAAAGGCTTCCATTTTTGAGAGAAAAGGTGATGAAATGAACAAGTTCCAAGAGTGGAGCTTTTATAGAGGGGCAAAACACTATTCAAAGGACACTTGTCAACATTTCGGTGGTTGTGGGAGGGGTGGCCGGCCGGCCACCTAACCTAGTAGGCCGGCCACTCTTTGTTTTCGAATGCGAAATACTTTCGGTCTCGCATTGCGTCCTATTTTGCCCGCCGGAAGAAAGTTTGAAGCATTTGCATGCATCGGGAATGTCGGAGGCTTCCATTTCTCTCAATTTCGGAGACGCTCCGTTATCCAGATTGTCCGTCTGACGTATGTTTTGTTTTGCTTATCGAGTTGTTGTTTTGCTTATCGAGTTGTAAGTTTTGTCGAGCTATCGCATTTTGTGTTTTGAGTGGTTACCTTTTGATTACACAATTTTGTTAAAGTCTTGTCTATTGAGTCGTTGGCATTGTTGTACTTTGTTTATCGAGTTGTAAACTTGCTAAGATTCTGTTATTTCTTAGTGAGTCGAGTTGTTTTGATTTGTTGCGTCGGTTCATTACCTGACCCGGTAAATATATGAGGCACATTTCCATTCAATTCCATTTTTGTAAATGATGCGATGCGATGCTAAGAATTTCAAATACAAACATCTTTTCAAAAGCTGTTTCATTCCATCATGTTTTACAACAAAGCAAAGGTACAAGTTTTACTGAAAATAAAACTGCCTAACAATGTGCAAAGTGCTACAAACTACTAGCTAAAAAGTAGAATAAAGCAGAAAATAACATCAGTGTCCTCGGGAACGAGAATGTGGAGGCCCTCTCATCCTCTTCTGCGGGATAATCTCTGCATCACCATCACCATCCGGATCGGAGCTGTCATCCTCCGGATCCCCCTCAGGCTCATCTCCGCTCCTGGAACCAAGACCAGAGCCTCCCTCCTCAGGAGATGTCTCTGACACGCGCTCTGCGACCTCCTCCTCCTCCTCATCCTCCTCAACGATTGCCCTGCGTCTGCGAGACGACCTTGTTCCTCGAGCTCCTTGAGAAGGCCTAGATGACCCAGCTCCCTGAGAAGGCCTGGATGGCCCAGTACCTCGACCTCTCCAAAAAGGCCCGGGTGGCCCAGTTTGCGGCTGAGCATATACAGGAGGCATCTGAAAATGAGAAGTGCAATACATCAGCTCAAACATAAAAAGCAGGTGCAAGTATAGTATGTGAGTGGGGTGTGTGCCAGATGTGTTCTACACAACCTATCAGTGCTGCAAAATGATAACTACAAGAAAGATGAAGGGTACCTGGAAGCCCATGATGGACATCTGTGCCTCTCTACGCAGGACCATCCCCTCAAGCGAGGCCACCACCCCGAGCATCTGGTCTACGTACTCTCGAGGTGGCTGCAGACACAAGCTCAACTTATCAATAAAACAAGCAACTGCCAAAATGACTGTGTGACAAATGAAAAAGGTAGAACATACCGGTGGTGAGTCAGGATCGCTGACGTATCTGTGACCAGGTACCGGAGGCTCCATAGGGATCGGAATCGGGGAGGTAGCCCCATACTGCCAACTCGTCAACTCAGTCGGCATCTCTGGCCATCCAGGGTGATCAAGAGTCGGAGGGATCGGAGGAATCGAACTGCCCCTACCTCTAGATGTACCGGCCCTGCTAGAAGAAGGGATATCTGTAGCACGGGCGCGACCCGATGATGGTGCGCCAGTAGACCTCCGTGGTGGAGCCCGTACTCCCGACAGGGAGGGCATCAGGTATATGCGGCGATAGGTGGCGTAGTTCCCCTCAAGAAGATGTAATAAAGCATCACTGCCCTGCATAGCACTGCCGACCTCCTCAGGGGATAATCTACCAGCAGTCCGCATGGTGTCTGGAGGCACAGCAGGAGGGTCCTGAGAATTGCCCCCCCATATCTGGCGCTGAAAACGTTCCCCCAAGAACCAAGCCCTGCCGACTGGTCCCTCGAGAAGGAACCTGTACTGGGAACTAGTCGACCCTCCGGGGAACTGATTGTCGAGATCATCGCCAAAGACTGCCCAGGGCTGCCAAGTGATCTGCGGACAACCAGTGCATAAATCAATCAGAAATCAGAATATATAACAGATCGAAGATGAAAATGAAAGGAGCTGAGAGTTCTGAAATACCTCTGTCGCCCGAACAGTGTCAAAGTACTGCCGCAGAGAGAAGAGAGTCTCTCGAGGCCTCGGTAGATGCTCACCCTCAAACATCAATGAATACAGAGTCGTCGGAGGCCCTGCCACCTCCATCTCCGGAGCCAATGTGGGAAAATACACATATACCCATAGCTGAGAAAAGCAGTGTAGAATGTGACTACAGAATGCAAAGTGCGCCGTGTGTGCAGTGAACAAGTAATGAGGAGCAAAAATGTAAATCAAGAGGACAGAATGTACCTCCCAGGCTCTCCAGTAACCGCCAAGTAAATCCCCTCGTGTGCGAGAGACTGCGCTCATGTAACAGTACAGGGTAGCCAGGCCAGCGCCGCCCCAATCATACTGGCCGACCCGTGAGAGGTCTACCAGAGCGCTCAGGAGATATAATCCTACCATGTTCCCTCTATCAGCAAACAAGGTGGTGCCGAAGAGATACATAAGGAAACCGCGGGCATACTGCTCCGCCTCCTCAGGAGTCCCAGGCTCCATCTGTGGCCGCCGAAAATGGGAAGCAAACCAGGAGTATCGGACCCTCCCCGAACCTCTGTCTACAGGCGGATGTGTCCCCAATAGGTGCATCCAGGCAGCCTCCCACTGACCCATATCCTCGTCGTAGGGAATGGGCCCACCGCCTACGTCTAGGCCGGTGAGTACAGCAAAGTCCAGCGGGGTCATGGTCATATCCCCGGTGGCAGAAAAATGGAAAGAATTGGTGGTGTCCCACCATCTCTCCGCCAAAGCAGCAAATAAAGTCCTACTGATGAGGCAATGAGATAACCCTCTGCAGAATGGCCCGAAGCCTGCAAAGTCAACCAATCCCCGGACAGCTTCCGGAAGCTCAAAATACCACTCCCTCGCGGCGACGGAGCCATATCCTCGCACTGTGCGAGAGTGAACCTGCATTTCGAATAAATGCATAGATCAGCAAATGAAGTGAAAATGAGCTGCGTGCAAATGGAATCAAATCAGTGGGCTGTGTGTTCGCTTCAAATTTGGGACTGTGTGTTCTACTTCAAATCAGTGGGCTGTGTGTTCGCTTCAAGTTTGGGACTGTGTGTTCTACTTCAAATCAGTGGGCTGTGTGTTCGCTTCAAATTTGGGACTGTGTATTCTACTTCAAATCAGTGGGCTGTGTGTTCGCTTCAAATTTGGGACTGTGTGTTCTACTTCAAATCAGTGGGCTGTGTGTTCGCTTCAAATTTGGGACTGTGTGTTCTACTTCAAATCAGTGGGCTGTGTGTTCGCTTCAAGTTTGGGACTGTGTGTTCTACTTCAAATCAGTGGGCTGTGTGTTCGCTTCAAATTTGGGACTGTGTGTTCTACTTCAAATCAGTGGGCTGTGTGTTCGCTTCAAGTTTGGGACTGTGTGTTCTACTTCAAATCAGTGGGCTGTGTGTTCGCTTCAAATTTGGGACTGTGTGTTCTACTTCAAATCAGTGGGCTGTGTGTTCGCTTCAAGTTTGGGACTGTGTGTTCTACTTCAAATCAGTGGGCTGTGTGTTCGCTTCAAATTTGGGACTGTGTGTTCTACTTCAAATCAGTGGACTGTGTGTTCGCTTCAAGTTTGGGACTGTGTGTTCTACTCCTAATCAGTGGGCCGTGTGTTCGCTTCCAGTTTGAGACTGTGTGTTCTACTCTTAGCCAGTATGTGCTGTGTGCTCATTTTCGACTTCAGGTTGTGTCTTCGGTGAATCAATGTTTGAGCTGTGTGTTCAATTTCTAACTAATGTGCACTGTGCATTCACAATTATTCAAATATGCCAGGAGTATGAAATGCACGAGAAATACAGAGAATAAAGTGAAATACCTCTGCATCATAGGAGAGGTGCTGCTCCGGCTCTCGTAAAAGAAGATCCCCGGGTACCCGATCGTTGAAATTGGTGAAATGACGAAAGGTGGCTCGCGGAAGCCTATGCACCGCTGGAGCATAACGATCGGGAATGAAAGGGCGGACCCTCGGGGGTAGTGTCATGGGATCAAAATCGTCTCCGGCACCCGGAAAACCTCCACCGAATGGAAAATGACCCGCCATTGCAAGAAATCTGCAAAGAGGAGCAAAAAACGAGCAAAATGAGCCAAAATTGGAAAAAGTCAACAAAAAGTCAACTCTCGGGAAACGAAAAGTCAACAAAAGTCAACTCCCGGAAAAATCTTCCAAATAATGAAACAAAATTACCTCAAGTGGTGAAAATGAGAAGAGAAGTCCCGAAGTCAAAATTTAGTCGCCTCAAAGTGCTTAAATCTGAAGGATTTCGCGAAAACAACTTGCGTGGGAGGCCGAGGGGCGTGTATAAAATGCAGATCTGAAAGAGAAAATGGCTTAGAGAGCAAGAGGAGAGAATTTCACACTTGGGGGAGTGATTTCGGATGGCATTGGAGGTGTGTATATATAGAAATGCTGAAAATGACCATTTTGCCCCTGCTTTGGGCAGGTGACCGGCCGGCCACCTAACCTGGCTGGCCGGCCACTCCTTTTTTTTTTTGCCCCTGGCCGATGGCCTCTCCTAGGGAAGAGAGCTGGCCGACCATGTTCCCCACCCCCTCCCCTACCTCTCTGCAAATTTTGAGGAAAATCGGAGTTCCCGGGACCTGAAAAAGTTGAAGAAAAGTGCGCTTTCTGGCGCCGAATTGCTCCGCTGGAACTTTAACTGCAATTTTGACATGTATCTCCTCATTACTCATCAAAATCAAGGTGTATCCTTTTTAAACATGTTGTGACCTCTCCGGAAGACGAATCAGAGGCCGCGATCGAGTTGCCGTCACCGAAATGCGCGTTTTCCGGCTCAACATTTCATGTCAGACGGGCACCCTCACTTATGTTCGTTTTGCATTATTTGGCTCATAATTTGCGTTCTCATCAATGTTTTGCATGTCATGCATGATTTCTTGATGTGTAATACTCCTGCGCTTGAACATGCGTTGTCGCGCATTATCTTTTCTCGCGTTGTGTTGCATTCATTCACCGGCACTGTGTGTGTCAAACTTTTCGAATCACAGGAATCACATTGAATATATGTTGTTAGCATATTGTTCTTGTTAGATTTCTCTCTTTTGCAGGCACGATATTGTATGTACGGTTCATTTGAGGCTGGTGCGACCAGACGAATCGCGCAGGTATCGTATCTTCTCCGTGTGAGACGCGACGAGAATTGAATAATTCTCCGCATTCCTAACCGCATGAAATGTAGTTGTTGCTTTGCATTCTTGCTTAAAACTGTTGCATGTATTTGTCAATACTTACTTCATTACAGCTTGCTGCATTTGCACGCACATCGAGTTACATCCGGCTTCTTGCATTCCATTTGCATTTTGCCCCCCTTGCCTGAAAGGCACGCCTGCGGGCACACATTTCTGTTTATCCTGTTTGATTGTCTAAGTCTTCGGCCTTGTCAAAAATGGGTCGTCTCTGGGCTTTGACATTCACTCCCGTCATTCTTATGACTTCCGAGTTCTGTCAAAGAGGGGCAACTGTAGACACCCCATTTTTGACTGTCCTCAAGACTCAGACATCACCGAATGAGCGCTTGGTGATGTTGCATACTGTGCTCGTTCAGAAGTCTCAGAGTCGCGGCCGTGCGCCCTGCCTCCGGACTTCCGAACTCTCTTCTATGCCTTGTCTCGGTTTGCGAACCAGGCTCGGTTTTCTCTGTTTTCTTTCCTGAGGGGAGGGAGTGGTCCCGTAGACTATCTCTCAGTGGCCGTAGGCTACGTTTTGTGGCCATAGGCCATTTTGCCCATTTCGGAGCCCGGTTCCCGGTTTTCGGGATCGTCAGGCCGTGTGCCTCGGCTCGGGACCGCCCAACCATCTCCGAGTTCTCCGGTTTTTGGCTTGCACCTCTGTTTTATAGTTCCGAGGAACACTGGGGCCTCTGATGCCCACTTCGTGGCCGTATGCCACTTTCGGTGCCTGTAGCCGGTTTTCGGGACCCCGAATCGCGCGGTTTGGGCCCCGAGCATTCATTTTGCATCGGTTTTCTCTGATTTTTGGCAGGAACCTCTGTTTTGTCATTCCAAAGGACACTGAGGTCGCAGATACCCACTTCGCTGCCAAACACCACTTCCGGCACCCGCAGCCCATTTTCGGGATCCCGAATGGCTCGGTTTTGGCCCCGAGCGTTCATTTCTCATTAGTTTTTGTTCAAATTTGGCAGGGTACCTCTGTTTCAACACCAGGAAGATCACTGGGGGGTGGGAGGCCAGCAATTATCCCAGATAGCCAGTTTCGCTCCTCCGGAGCCCGTTTTTCTCACTTCCGGGCCAATGTTGACCACCCTGGGGGTATTTTCTTCCCACCAAAGCCACATATCTGTGATCAGGGGACATGGGAGGACACCAAGGGTATATGGTCGGCCAGAAATTGTGCATTTCATTTTTGAGGCTCTCCTTCAAGCTCTATGTTGTGGCTCCTGCTTCAGAGTTGCCAGATTCCGACCTTGGGGCCTTGATCTACACACATGGGAGGACACCACTGCATGGTGGTCGGCCAGCAATTTTTGAGTTCATTTTTTGAGGGTGGCTGGCCGGCCATGGGAGGTGGCTGGCCGGCCAGGAGGGGTGGCTGGCCGGCCACCTTGCAGAGAAACACCTGGCCGACCGGATTCTTGCTTTCCAGCTCAGTACAGCTGTCCGGATATTTTTGCCAAATATCTCCCCCATCCGGGGGATATTTTGGGAGGGAAAGCTTGGATGCTTTGCCCTCCCCTTTTACACCTTGTTTTGCCTATTTAAAGGAACCAAGGGCTCCTTTGCCTAGGTTAGAAAAAATTGCCTCAAGACATCCCTCTCTCAAAGCTTCATTTCCATAGCCAAAACCTTGAAAAACTTCCAAGTTCCTAGCTCCCCTCTTCATCAACCCTTAGCTCCACCATCAACACTACCATTCCAGCAGCTAGGAAGTGAATTTCAGAGGTTGAGAAGCTACAAATCAAAGCCAAGAAGCAAAGAAAGACAAGTCTTCAAGGGTAAGTCTTCAAAACCAACTTTTAGGGCTTTTTCTTGATCTTTTCTTATACTCTAATTGGTTGAGAATTGGGGCTCCGACCCCTACTGATTTCTTGCTTATTTTGAGCCCCTCTACAACATTGTAGAAGGGCTCAACTTCATTTGGTATTTCTATATGCTAGTTCCTTCAATATTCACCAAGTTTGTCATATTTTTGCATGCTAAAATTGACCTATTTGTGTTGTTTTTTAGGGGTCCGACCCCTACTTCTTTCTTGCTTATTTTGAGCCCCTCTACAACATTGTAGAGGAGCTCAACTTCATTTGGCCATTCTATACACCACCTCTCTTTGAAATCCATTTTAGGCCCTAAATCTTGCATGTTTTGTAGCCTTTTGTGCTTGTGGTTTTAGCTCCTGGTCAGAACTGAGAGGGGTCTTATTTTGACCCCCTTTACATGTTTCATGAAGAAAATTTTGTCATTTGGTGTGTGCTTTGCATATCTCTTGTTATAACCTCTTTTAAGCTCCATTTTGCATGGAATTGTTAGCATGATTTTATTCTGATTTTGGGGTTTCCATAAACTGAATATATGCTTATTTTTGGGCCCTCTTCAGTGTTGTAGAATAAAGTTCTTCCTTTTGAATTTTCTATATACTACTTGCTTTGTAAATCCTCTCTTTTACCGTATTCTTGCGAGCTAATGTTGCCATGCCTATGCTAGCATTTTGGACATGTTTGTTACTGAAAAAATGCCATATTTGGGACTGCCTTGCTACTGTTCTTGCTGCCATGATCATATTTTGCATGTATAGCATGGCTATAGGCCATTTCGGGGCTTAATTTCACATTTTCGGGATGATTGCATGCTTCGGGTGTCATTTCGAATTGTTTCGGGGCTGTTTCCCCCTTCATTTAGGTGCTGAAATTCCATTGCTATGCTTGCATATCATTTCCCATGTCATTTCATGCCTTAAATGCATTGCCTCGGTTTGCGTGCTCGCGTGCACGCACTTCGAGTCACCTCTGTTTTATCCGACGGCAGCCTATGTGAGTGCGGCTGAGGCTCTCTCATGTTGGCATAAGCCCGTCACTGCATTCTGTATGCCATCTTGTGCATTCCTCGATTTGCGTGTCTGCGGGCACGCGTTTCGAGACAGCTTTGTTTTTTTTTTACCCGACGGCCTCCTATGTGAGTGAGCTGAGGCTCTCCCATGTTGGTGTAAGCCCATCGCGGCATTCCGTGTATCATTTCTTTACATTTTATCATCGCCTCGGTTTGCGTGCCTGTGGGCGCGCGTTTCGAGGCACTTCGGTTGTATCCGATTTTCTCATTTTATCATCACCTCGGTTTGCGTGCCTGTGGGCGCACGTTTCGAGGCACTTCGGTTGTATCCGATTTTCTCATTTTATCATCGCCTCGGTTTGCGTGCCTGTGGGTGCGCGTTTCGAGGCACTTCGGTTGTATCCGATTTTCTCATTTTATCATCGCCTCGGTTTGCGTGCCTGTGGGCGCGCGTTTCGAGGCACTTCGGTTGTATCCGATTTTCCATTTTATCATCGCCTCGATTTGCGCGCCTGTGGGCACGTGTTTCGAGGCACTTCGGCTTTATCCGATTTGCATTGCATTATTGCCTCGGTTTGCGTGCCAGTGGGCACGCATTTCGAGGCACCTCATTCTTTTTATTCCGGCATCCTATGTAAGTGTGGCTGAGGCCCTCTTCATGTTGGTGTAAGCCCATCATTACATTTCGCATGTCGTTCCGCATCGCCTCGGTTTGCGTACCCGTGGGCATGCATTTCGAGACATCTCATTTTTATAGCATTGCGCATACTAGGCTGTATCTTAGTTGCATTTCATGCATATCATGCATATCGCACGGGAAACGAGGTACACTCCGTACTCCGATTCCTCCGCATTCATCCCAATATTGAGTTGTGCAAATCGGCTCCTCGGCCATCATGCATCGATATGCGTGATTGGTGGCACGAGGATCGGGACATGCATATATTTGTGAAATACATTGCTGTGCCCTTTTCTTGCTCTCTGTTGCAGCAAAATCCAGAATCAGCAAATTTTCGGAGTCCGGCGCGCATTTCGAGAAATACTGCAAACAGAGGCTAATCGGGGCATCCCAGTGGATTTCCGCGCCAGGCAGCCCAACCGGCGGCATCTATCAGAAGCAAGGCAGTCCCTGGCTTGCACGCCAGTTTTACAGCTTTTATCAATTAATTTGTTAATTAATTAGAATTTTGTAATATTCGGACTGTATTATTCTTTCATTCGGACTGTATTATTTATTCGGACCCTCTGCGCGAGGGCATAATTGTAATAAGTGTGGGTGAGTGTGATGTATGTCTTCCAACCCCCATTTCTTTCTCCCTTTTATTTACCCGCTTACAATGGTTAGATATAGGGCATATTTCAATTAGCATACAGCATGACAGCATGTTTGCATCATTCATCTGTTTTGCACGCATCGGGCTCGGCGCATCATACAAACTGCATCTGTATTTCAATTCCAAGTTAAGTACTTGATAGCTGTTGCATCTCATATGCCATATTTAGAATAGCCGAGCCTGCTATAGTTTGCATCTTTGCATGTGTTGCATTAGGCAATTCCGTGTATTTAGGATCATGCATGATTCCTAATCAGTTTTTTTGTTTTGGCTTGGAGTACTCGGTAAGTTTTATGCTTTAGCATCCTTGCATGCGTGTGAGTGACTGCCATGAATAGCATGCTTGCCATGAGGCTATTTGCTTATGTGATATAACTGCCTTGAATGCCTGTGGGTGAAGGTTGAGTTATCTGAATTGGAATAATTCATCAAATGCTTGTTTTAAGCCCACTAGATAGTGGCAACATCACTGTTTTCTAAGCCCACCTGAGGGTGGCAAATCCGCATTTTAGCCTACCTGCGGGTAGCACCATCAAACCATTTTCAAACAAACAAGCATGAAATGTTTTGTTCCAAATCAGGTGACTCAGTCTATACTTATTTGCTGCAAGCATCACATAGTAAACCTAGGCTAATAACCGGAATAAGAACTCATAATGTTTTCAAAAACAGATATCATGGTTAGTAGAGGCCGGTCTTTGACCGGGCGAGCGGGGGTGCTCACGATGTGACCTTCCCCAATCGTACCCAAGTTCCCGAGCCGAGGCAACTTTGGTGATGACGGACACGTGGCCTTTGGCACCGAGTCAGGGTTTCCTAAATTTCCCATTTTAAAAATATTTAGGTGGCGACTCTGTTATCTGGTAAAGCAGTCCATGTTTGGCACTTCTTTCCTAAAAACCTGTTTTTCTCAAAACGATTTGCCGGATTTGGACTCTTTGGTTCAAGATTTAGAACCGTGGCACAAATCGAGTCCGAACTGTAGCGAGGTCCCTCGCGGGCGTTGTTACACCTGCGTCCATTGTTTCTGATAGGGACTCGAAGTTTACATTGAGATTCTGGCAAAGTCTATAGACGGCATTGGGTACCGAACTAAGACTGAGTAGTGCATACCATCCTCAGACAGATGGCCAATCAGAAAGAACCATCCAGACTCTGGAAGACTTACTGCGTATGTGTGTTCTTGACTTCCAAGGAAATTGGGAAGGTCATTTACCGTTAGCTGAATTCACCTACAACAACAGTTTTCACTCGAGCATTGGTATGGCGCCTTTCGAGGCTTTATATGGCAGGAAATGCCGATCTCCTATTTGCTGGGCAGAAGTTGGAGACGGGCCTTTACTTGGGCCCGAGATTGTATACGAGACAACAGAAAAAGTGAAACTGATTCAACAAAGATTGAAAACCGTACAAAGCCGACAGAAAAGTTATGCGGATGTCCGAATGCGAGACAGGGAATACGAAGTGGGTGATCATGTTTTTGTTAAAGTGACACCAATGAAAGGGCAGACTCGTTTTGGGGCTAAGGGTAAGCTAGCACCGAGATATGTTGGGCCGTATGAGATTATTGAAAAGATTAATTCGGTGGCGTATCAAGTAGCGTTTCCTTCTGAAATGGAGCATATGCATAATGTCTTCCATATTTCAATGTTGAGCGATTATCTCCGAGATCCTTTCCATGTTATTGAACCTACACGTGTAGTGCTAAGTGATGACTACACTTATGAAGAACGGCCTATTCAGATTATAAATCGACGAATCAAGAAACTGAGAAATAAAGAAATTCCGTTAGTGAAAATGGACTGGCAAAACCATGGTGGCGTTTATGCCACTTGGGAAAGGGAAGACGATATGATGAAAAGATATCCTGAATTGTTCCCCCTGAATCCAGTGTTCTTCCAGAATGAAGGTAATTCGAGTTTGGAGGACCAAACTCTTTTTAAGGAGGGAAGACTGTGACAACCCTTACCTCTGATTAGTGTTAAACTGTGATTGGGCATGATAAGTGATTGATTAAGCTGAAATTCTAAACTGTTTGCATGAGTATGTTGCTTAATTGCATTCTTATCTGTTTGTCATTAGATGATCTGTTCATGTTTTGATTTCGAATTGCGAATTGAAAGCCTTATTGGCGACCGATTCAGAAATTGGTTAATGTTATATGCTAATTAGGATTTATGTGATTTTATGGTAGGTTTAATTAAAATTCAATTTGAAATGATTAAATTAGATTAAATAAAGTTAAACCACATTAGTTTGCATTTTCTACACTTTTGCCATTGAGTGGATTATGCTAGGCCACTACTTCTCTCACCCTTTACATTGTTTAGCATCTTTCTTCACTTCATCTTCTTGACCCAAAACCGTGAGAGAGAGGGAGTGTGAGGAAAGAATTGAATTCAACTAGAACTTTGCTTGAACTTAGAAGATTTGAAGAGGTTTTGCAAAATTGAGCTTCCATACCTAGAATTCAAGACCTAAGGTAGGAAATTCATCCTCTCAATTATGAATTTAAGTTGTTTCTTGCATGGTTCATGGAAATTTGGAGTTTATAGTCAAGAATTAATTTAAAGGGTTGAATCAAGAATTAATTCATGCATGCATGTACACATTCTTGAATTTTGAGGGTGTTTTCATGAGGATTTCAACATGCATGTTCATATTTTGGTTATACTCTTGAAACTCACCATGTTTTTTAGCTCAATCTTGCATTTGGTCATGGTTTTGAGCATTAGAGTTCTTGAGAACTCATGCATGTTAAGTTATTGTATTGTTCTTCAAGTTCCCTTGAAATTTGTGTTCAATTGTCTCACATTTGGGCTTGATTTTACAAAATGATCTTCAGAAACATGTTGTATTATGAGTTTCCATGTGCTTTCCAGAAAATTGGCCCAAAAGGATGAGTTTTGGTGTGTTAATTCTTGGTTTTGAGCTTTGGGAGCAAATCTGGAAATTCCAGATTTTGGCTTCCACGCTCGAGCGACCATTCTTTTGTTCAGAGCTCCGCTCGAGCGACGGAATGCTGGCTCGAACATAGATTGCAAGCCCTCAGGTTTTTGTGCACGCAGACGCACGCTCGAGCGACAAGACCTACGCTCGAGCAAGGAGCTGTGTCTCACGCTCGAGCGAGCATCGAGCGGGCATCGAGCGGGGATTTTCAACATCCAGTACTATTGCATTTTTACAGACCGCTCGAGCAAAAGAGTTTGCACTCGAGCGACCCCTTTGTTTTGGTAAGCTCGCTCGAGCGAGGAAAGCCACGCTCGAGCGAGACCCCTGTTTTCTGAAAAATTTGAAAAGTATTTTAAAGTACATCTTTGCATCCTTTTTCCATCCTAGGCATTCTTAGGCCATGTTTAAGGCATCTTAATGAGGATATTGATGTAGAACCACACTAAGTCCAGTTAAGGGGCTAAGTCATTAATCTCAAGTGTGTAATTTAGTGTGTGTTCGTTCTGCAACTGTGTAGGGTTGGCACACGAGGATGCTGACTAGCCTATCTTTAGCCCAGTACTCTGTGAGTAACAATGCTGTAAAGCTATGTTCAATTATGATTATTTTCTGAACGATTAACTGTACTGTTTTCTAAAATGATATTGTTTACTGAATGAATATTTGTCATATTTTATGAACTGTACTCGTGGCATCCATAGTAACTGACTGCTATTGTTACTGTTACTGCTACTGTTACAGAGATCTCTGTCAGTTCCAATGTTTGGAACTGCTACTGTTTACTGTTTTGATGGCCATCAACTGACTGTTCGGTCTGTCAAGACCTACTGTACTGTTTTGCTATTGGATGTACCACATATGACTATTATGATTTCTAAATATCTGTTATGTCATGAAATATGAGCCACTGATTGAACAACTAATTTACTGATACAATTGACTGTTTTAATTACTGAAAGGACATTCATTCTTAACCCCTTTACGCGTATGTTATTCACTGGGCTTTAGCTCACTATTTATATTTATATGTAGGTGTCTAGGCACCGGACTGAAGCTAGGAGCGTCAAGTTAAGCTCCCGTTTTGTCAAGCCAACCTTTGTGCCTCATTTCGAGGTTCCAAGTCTGTTCAAGCTAAGGCTGTTTTGGGGTGTCTCAGTTTCACCCTTCCTGTCTCTGATCTGTAATGAATATTTAAGACTTGACTGTACAGTGATGGTGAAGGAATTTGGTCCCTAACCTAAATGTTGTGTATGATGTATATATATATATATATGTTTTGATTATGATTGTGGCTTGTTCATAAAAGTCTTTTTGCATTCAGATTTTCACAGCTCATTGGACATCTTTTTATTACTATTTGGCTTCCGCCAGCCCCTTACTCTGTATTACTGTCATTATTGTTAAGCAGGTTTTTGGTAATCACGGATTACTAGCCGGTTACGATGCTAAACCCATAGGGGCGAGTTTGGGTAGTGACATATTCCTTGCTGCAACAGAGAGCAAATAGGGCAAAGAGAGGGTATTCTCACAGGTTGTTTGTACTGTGTATCCCTCTTTATCATCAAATCATCTCAAATGAGTGATACACTTAGCTCTTTAAAACCATCAATCAAACAACTTCATTGCATTGTGGCCAAAGAACCAAGATGTACAAGTTCAATAAATGTACAAACATGACAAAAAACCTTCACCCTATCATGCATGATCAAGGGCAATGGTGACCTTAGAAAATTGGCACATTTTATCACTTTGAGTATGAAATGCCCCAATTTTCTTTATGTTCAAATTAACGTCCGATTTGAACACACCAAAACACAACCAAATACTTATCTTGCACAATTTTAGTTTCTATTTTTATTTACTCATTTTAATTTACCTTTCCATTCTTTAACCAATTAAGTCCATTGGTGAGTAAGTCCTCTAAAAGAGAAGGAAGTGTCAAACAAGGGGTAGTTTAAGGCAAGAGAGAAATGTCATGCCGTTGATAATGAACCCTCAAAAGAGGATTAAACTATTAAGTATGGACCTCAATCTCAAGCTTAAACAACCCTAAGGTTGAAACAACCCTCAAAGAAAATAAAGAGTCAAGAAATGAGGGAGGTTGTAGAGATTATACTTGCTGAAATTAAGCGAGAAGAGCACTAAAACATGTAATCAACTCAAACAAGTGGTGTCTAAAGGCCTAAAACACCAAGCTTGTGAGGACACTTACACTAGAAGCATACGAAATAAGACTCAAATGCAATAACCAGCCAAAAACAGAGGCAAAACAGTCCAAAATGGAGCCTAAAACATGCTAGAATTGAGCTACAAAAGGCTAGAAACATAAGCTAACACATAGAGCTAACTAGGTTAGCAAACAAGGCACAAGGAGGGGAGGCTAACCCCTCCAAATTTGGACTCAAAAGATGATTTTTACCACTGAAATTACTCTGAAATTCGGTGTTCAAAAGCCCAAAAAAAGATGGTTTGAAAATGGGAAACAAAGGTGGAAAGGCCGCACAAACAAGGAATAAAGATGGGTGAACCACCCCCTAACCTTAAATGGCCTAAAACCACCAATTTCAACCCACAAAAATAGAGTTTTTTAAAGCTCAAATCAACCCAAAATCAATGGGAAAAGATAGAAAAACAAGTATGCAAAGTAAGGTAAAAAGGCAAGTATTATACCTCTTGAAGCAAAGATCAACTTTAGGCAACAATTCAAGCCAAAACCACCTTCTAGAGCTCCAAGAAGGCCTCAAGGAACCTCAGCTCAAAGATGATCAACTTTGGTTAAGGAGGTGTAGGCAAAAGTGTGGTGTATGTAGGCTAATATGCACAAATTTGCAAGAGAGAGAAAGAAATATATAGAGAGAGAGAGAGGGATTTTTGCTCCAAAAATTCTAACCCTCAAAAATGGAGGAGGAGACCCCCTATATATAGAAAAACATGCATTTGGTTGAGATATATCCATCCATACACATGTATGAAGATAGAGGCAATTGCGGTAACAGCTGGCACAGCTGTCACCAAAATATCTGAAAATAAGCATTGATGGCCGGCAGGCCACCACCATTGGCCGACAGACCACCACAAATGGTCAGCAGACACAAGGGGTGGCTGGCAGCCTCAAAAAGTGGTCGGCTAGCCACCAGGGGCTGCAAGCTTGAAGGTTTAGTCCAAAACAAGGCATAGAATGGACAGGGTTTGAAGTCTCAAAGAAAAGGGATTCCGCTGAGGACCTTGGGCATGAAAAGGAGCACACACATTCATTATCATCGGCTGTGCAACCAATGACGTCCAAGTCTTGAGGACAGTCAAAAATGGGATGTTTACAGTTGCCTCTCTTTGACAGAACTCGGAAGTCATGAAATGACGTGAGTGAATGTCAAAGCCCAAAGACGACCCATTTTGACCAGGCCGAAGACTTGGACAAACAAACAAGATAGAAAATAAATGGTTATGTCCTCAGGCTGCCTACGTATTCCTTTGCAAGGAATCAAACCAGCGTAGTTCAAGGGCAATGCAAATGATATGCATGCAAAACAGTTTGAAGGTTGGACTTATACGCTTCGCGAAGCCGACCATGTTGAAAACTCATAATCATGCGAGATGATGCATTTAGCAATAACAAATGCAATAAGCAAGAATGAATACAATAAGCAAGATAACAACATATGAATGAGCAGCTTCAAGCTTAAAACCAACACAAGTTTTGATACAAGAGATAAAACACACTTTAACCTTGCCAAAACAAGAGATAGGAAAAGAAAACACCGCTCAGGGTTGTGTTTCACGCATCCTGAGAAATTGAGAACAAAACCGCTTGGGGTCGTGTTTCGCACATCTCGAGAAACTAAAAATTGCCCAGGGCCGCATTTCACACGTCCTGAGAAACAGGGAAAACCACTTGGGTCTACGTTTCATGCTTCAAAAGACACAACACAAAAATCACTCGAGTTCGTGTTTCGCACGTCCCCAGATGAAACCCGCCTGGGGCCGTGTTTCACACGTCCTGAGAAAAACAACCACTCAGGCCCGTGTTTCACACGTCCCTAGATAAAACCCGCATAAGGCCGTGTTTCACGTGTCCTGAGAAACAACTACTCGGGCGCGTACTTCATACGTCCCGAGGTAAGACCCGCCCAGGGCCGCGTTTCACGCGTCCTAAGAAACAACCACTCGGGCGTGTACTTCATACATCCCGAGGTAAGACCCACCCAGGGCCGTGTTTCACGCGTCCTGAGAAACAACCACTCGGACGCGTACTTTGTATGTCTCGAGGTAAGACCAGCCCAGGGCTGCATTTCACGCATCCTGAGAAACAACCACTAGGACGCGTACTTCATACGTCCTGAGGTAAGACCCGTCCAGGGCCGCGTTTCACGCGTCCTGAGAAACAACCACTCGGGCGTGTACTTCATACATCCCGAGGTAAAACTCGCCCAGGGCCACGTTTCACACGTCTTGAGAAATAACCAATCGAGAATGTACTTCGTACGTCCCGAGGCAAAACAACAGAGAGGTGTGCGATAGAAGCACGAAAGTGAACTAGTGCGATAGATGCACAAAGTGAACAAGTATGATAGATGCACAAAGTGAATGTATGCGATAGATGCACAAAGTGAACAAATGCGATAGATGCACAAAGTGAATGCGTGCGATAGATGCACAAAGTGAACGAACCATACATACAATATCGTGCATTTCTTCGAATGAACCGTACATACAATATCGTGCATTTCTTCGAATAAACCGTACATACAATATCATGTGTCTGGTCACCTACATACATAATATAAATAGTGAGCGGAAGCCTAATGAATAATAACGGAGTAAAGGGGTTTAAATGAATGATGTCCAGCATAGATATAATTGTAGACACCCCATTTTTGACCGTCCTCAAGACTTGGATGTCATCGTTTGAACACTCGATGATCATCCATGCTCGTGTTCGTTTTGAGTTTTCGGAGGTCTCGGCTACGCGCCTTGCCTCAAGATCTCTCAACTTGTCTGTTTTGTGCTTGGTTGTGGACCAAACACTTGTGTTTTTGCTTCTAAGGAAAGATGGTGGCTTGTTTGCCATACCCTCAACCCACCGGCCAAGGCTTGAAGCCATCGGCCCTGTTTTCTTTCCATCAGCCAAAAGTATTGGCCGATCGGCACTATATTTGGTCGGCCGGCACTTATGTTGGTTGATCGGCCATTTTTGGTGGCCGAACCCTGTTCATCTGCTTTATGCAGATATTTTGTGCCAGCTGGCACAGCTGGCATCCACAATTAACCCCCTCCATACGTGTGTGTGGAGGGATTTGCCCTTTGTTTAGCTTCTTCAAAAAGCTTTTCAAATTGGATTTCTATAAGAGGAAAGGCCCTCCTCCCTTCTCAGAGTTTCTGAAATTAGGGTTAGAAGAAGTTGTATCTCTCTATCTCTATATCTCCTTATCTCTATCATTTGTGTGTGTATTTGTGACCTAAAGTGATTTTTGTTCACACTATTGCACACAAACACCTAGCATTACACCATCCTTGGTTGCTGAGGTTCTAAGGAGTTGTTGTTAGGGTTCTTGGAGTGGTTTTGATCAGAGAAAGTTGCTGGTGTTGTGTTCTTGAAGGTGTTCTTCAAGGGTGAGCATTCTTGCTTTAGATACCCCTTTCTTGCTTAGGCTTTTAGCCCTTCTTTCTTATTGTTTTAAGCTTAGCTATTAACTGATAAAATTTCTATTTTTACTTGCTTTTGAACTTTGTTTAAGGTCATTTTGAGGTTCGGGGTTGTTTACCCCCTCCAAGGGCTTGTTAGGCCTTGTTTTAGGCCATCCCTTTTGGCCCTTGCTTTGAGCTTTGCATGGCCTCTCTACCTCTGAAATCCAGAGGATTTTCAGTAATGGAGAGGTGGCTTTGGTGTTTTAAATAGGAGAGGGTCATCCCCTCTCCTTGTCATCTTGAATACTAGCATAAGTGGCTTATGTTGGTGGCTTGTATGCCTAGCTTGTTTTAGCTTCATTTCAGCAAGTATTTGGTGTTGTTTTGCCATGATTTACCTCTGTTTAAAGTTGGTTTAGTGGTCTCTTGCATGCACCATATACTTGCCTTGCAATCCCCTCATTTGCCTTAACATGTATCTAGCATTTAGACTACCATGCTTGCATGTTTTGGCTTAACTCCATGAATCTTTAGCCTTGTTTTACCATGCTAAAGCTCTGTTTTTCATTGTTTTGGTCATGCTTGCATTGTTTTGTATAGCTACCATGCAATCTAGCTTGTTAGCTTTGGGTGTTTGAGTCACTAGCATGCTCTATTCGGATCATTTCGGTGGTTTGGCATCACTTGTAATGTTATCTCAGTCCATGTTTCATGCTCAAACACTTGCACTTATTAAGGGTTTTTGTTTTTAGGCCTTTTGAATGGGTCATTGTGTATGCATCCATGCTTAGGTCATTTGGATGCCATTTCAATGTGTTTTTGGGTTCATTCTAACATGCCATAACTCTGATTATGGTTGCTTAAATCATACCATGTTTGGTTGTGTTAGGTGTAGTGTGACACCTCTTTTGTGGCCTTGCATGCCTCGTGTTTTGGCATTATGTTCTAGCTTGTGTTGGCTAGTTTCGAGCTTGCTTTCGGTCTTGTTTGGACCTGCCTTAGGACTGTTTTAGGTCCTCTTGGCCCTTTGGGGCTTGCTTTGTATAGCCATGGTTTGAACCCTTTGGCTAGTTTCAAGCTTTAAGCTTTCTTCCATGCTTTGCTTATGTACTTTGGTCAGTTTGGCACCTCTCCTAACATGATTTCAGAGCTTAACATGTTTGTCACATGTCCATGTTTATCCTCTCCTAAGTGTGCTTAAGAGTTGTTCTACTATGCTTAAGTGTTAGGCCAATTGGCACGCATGTTTGTATGTGTTTTTGTCCTCATTTCCATTGCATTTTGGCCACTGATTTGGACCTATTTGAGAACTGTCTATTTCGATTTAAGACCATTATCGCATGTTGTTGCATGCTTGCCTTGCATGTTGTTGCATACTTGGCCTATTGCATGTTGTCGCATGCTTGAGTTATATCGTATTTGGCATGCCCCTTTTGTTAAGTTGCTTTGCATGTTTGCATGTATTGTCCCTTGCATGTTGTTGCATGCTTGCCCCACATGTTGTTACATGCTTGCCTATCCTTGAATGTTGTCACATGCCTTGCATGTTTGCATGCTTGTTTAGGTTGCATTGCATTTGGCATGTTTATTACCATTAGCCTTGTATGGCATTGTCCTTGACATGCTTCATGTTGCATTAGTTTTGCTTGCATGATTGCATCCCTTGCCTCTTGATCAACTATGATAGAGGTTGGGGCACTTTATATGTTTATGTGCATTTCATTTGATATAAATTGCACATTCGGCTCCTTTGGCCATCATGCATTGAAATGTGTGATTGGTGGCCCGAGGGTCGAGGACTATACTCCCTTGAGTTCATAACATGATAGAGAGGGTGGTCGTGCAAACATTGTCTTGTAAATGTATTGCCATGCTCTGTTTGTCCTCTGCTGCAGCAACACAGCATTCTGTAGGAAAATATGGCCGGTCGGCCATCTTCAGTGCCGGTCAATTAAACATTGTTGGCCGAGAGCCTTATATTTGGTCGATGACCAAATTGCCATGGCCGATGGCCCTATCTCTTGGCCGATGAACTCTCAAAAAGTCCCCAAGGTGGTTCAGAAGTGTCACAAAAGTTGGCACAGTTTTCAGAGGTACAGAGCAGTGTAAACAGAGGCAACATGTGACATGGTGATGGATTTCCGAGCGAAGCCGTCCGAGCACGCATGCATCCCTCTTTTCGAGGCCGTTTTTTACTGTTTTCATAGCTTAATTGATTTGCTTAATTAGTCAAGTGTTGTGTAATAATTAATTAGCTTGTTAGTTAGTTAATTATGTAATTTGTGTTATTCTTTCGGTCCTTCCGTCGAGAGGGCGCAATTGTGTAATAAGCGTGCGTGCGTGTGATGCATGTCTTCCAATCTCCACTTCTTTCTCCCTTTTACTTAACCGCTTACGATGGTTAGTTCTAGGACACGTTTCAATTAGCATTCTTATGCTATGCATGTTTGCATCATTCATCTGTATTGCATACACCGGGCTCGGCGCATCATACTAACTGCATCGTATTTCAATTCCAAGTTGAATACATGTATCGAGTTGTCGCATCTCACATGTCATTCTAGAATAGCCGAGCCTATTTTAGTTGCATCCTCGCATGTGTTGCATTAGCCATTCTAACATGAACTAGGATCATGCATGATTTCTAACTAGTTCTTTCTTTTGGCTTGGAGTATATTGTAAGTGTTAATGCTTTAGCATCATCGCATGAGTGTAAGTGTTGCCATGATAGCATACTTGCCATGAGGCTATTTGCTTATGTGTTATAACTGCCTGAATACCTGTGGGTGAAGGTTGGATTACTTGAATTGGAATGATTCATTGAAATCCGTGTTTTAGCCTACTTGTGAGTAGCAAACTTCAAACCATTTCTAAACAAACGGATATGCGATGCTTTGTTCCAAATTAGGCGATCTAGTCTATACTTGTGTATGGTGCGCGTCACATAGTAATTCTAGCTAATTAATTGGAATAAGAGCGCATGTGTTTTCAAAAAGAAGATATCATGTTTAGTACAGGCCGATCTTTGATCGGGCGAGCGGGGGTGCTTATAGATGACCTTCCCCAATCGTACCCAAATTCCTGAGCCGAGGCAACTTTGGTGATGACGGACACGTGGCCTTAGGCAACGAGTCAGGGTTTCCTAAATTCCCCCAAGATAAATATTTAAGTGGCGACTCTGTATCTGGCAAAGCAGTCCATGTTTGGCACTTCTTTCTTAAAAATCAGTTTTCCAAAACGATTTGCCGGATTTGGACTCTTTGGTGATTTATCGGTCTCGCATTGCACTTTGCGGGATTAGATTCAGAACCGTGACATTTGAGTCCGAACTGTAGCAGCAAAGCCCAAGGGCGTGTCTACAATAACCTCAAATCACTTAATGACAGAAACATAATCATACTCGTTTCAGAAACAGAATCATAGTCATATTCGTATCTTGAGTGGTGTATTTATTAGCATTAAACATATCTCTTTGGTCAAGCTTATTAAGTTCCACATTGGAACTTCCGGTACCAGGTAATATATCTCATACATGAGCCACGGTATTGTCTTCCCCGGGCGAGGGCTTGGGCCACGGTATTGTTTCCTCCGGGCGAGGGCCTCATGACCATAAGCCACAATATTATGTCCCCTAGGCGAGGGCCTCTACTAAGGATACCACATAAACATTTCAAAGAAGTGAATCATCATTCATGTAATCACATAATAGCCTTTTGTATTATTCGAAAACGGTTCATATCATATCATAAAGTTCAAAAAGTATTTCATATCAAACATAACTTTACTGAGTTATTACTCACAGATAGTTGTACAGATAGTTTGGCAGTAAACCAATGGATCAACCACTCACGGCGTGTGACCTACACCAATCATAACAGATACATACACTGTAATACACACTCGAATTGTACGTAACTTAGTTCATTTTCCCTTGTGTGTTTCTATTTCTTATCCTTATTATGGTGTCTTAATCTAAGCCTAGGAATGCCTAGGATGCCAAAAATGCACTTGAAAACACTTAACAAAATTTGCTGAAAACAGGGTCCTCGCTCGAGCGCAACTTCTTACACTCGAGCGAACATGCAAAATGTGAGTGGTCGCTCGAGCGGTCTATAAACCCTTGCAAAAGTGCTGGTTGCTTGATTTTT
This sequence comes from Camellia granthamiana, assembly GCA_036172215.1. Classification (NCBI taxonomy): domain Eukaryota; kingdom Viridiplantae; phylum Streptophyta; class Magnoliopsida; order Ericales; family Theaceae; genus Camellia; species Camellia granthamiana. The sequence goes on along the minus strand of CM069903.1, from coordinate 50,698,606 downwards.
CCGCTTGATACTAGCTCAAGCATGAGAGACATGCCGTCGCTCAAACTAAACTTTTGTTGCTCAAGCAGTTTGCAAAACAAAAGAACTTCTGGGAGCATGCATTTCACGCTCGAGCGTACTTCTGGTCGCTCGAGCAGAAATGCTCGCACTCAGAGTGGTTGCTCGAGTGTAGATTCCTTCGCTCGAGCAGAAGTGCAAAATCTGGAATTTCCAGATTGCACTCCCAAGCTCAAAACTCGAATCTAACTCATCAAAACGTAACTCTTGGCCCCAAAACTTGAGAAAAACAAGTTTAAACTTTGAAAACATTAAGAATTAAAGATCATTTCATAAAATCAAGGCCCAAGAGTAAGTCAATTGGGTAAAATCAAACTTGAAACTTATAAAACAACACCTGGACTTACATGCAAGCACTTTCTTGACTTCAAAGCTTCCAAAACATGATCAATTGGGGCAAATTGATGGAAAACATGATGAAGTTTCATAATTAAGTTGAGAACATGACATGCATGGAGAATTTACTTGAAATCAACTTTAAAAATTACCATAAAATGCACATGCAAGCTCTACTCTTCTTCTTTCCCACTTCCTTAGTTCATTTCATGCACTAATCTTTCATTTTTCTCTCACAGCTTAAATGAGTTAATTACATAATTCAAGGGTTGAATTCCTTACCTACAAGTCTCAATTCTTGGAGTTCTTGAGTGATTCTTTCCAATGACTCAAATTCTAGCTAAGTTGAAGTCAATTCCTCCAAATTCTCTAGCAATCACCCTAGTTGAGCTCAAGTCTTCTCTTTTCTCTCCCTCTCTCACGTTTTGAGCTATGAGGAGTATGGAATCAGAGTGCAAAATGTATTAAAGAAGTCAAAGTGGCCTTATATAGGCTCCACTAGGAAGACTTCATTAATAGCTAATCAATTGACATTATTTATCTAATTTAATCGTTCTGAATCGAATTTCAATTGAACCTACCATAATGTTCTAAAAATTCCAAATAACACATATACCAAGTCAATTTCGTGATCGGATGCCAATAAGGTCTTCAATTCGCAAACGGAAACATATATTTCTACGAGAGACAGATAAAAGTACAATTAATGCAGCACACATGCAATTAATTCAGAATTTGATCTTAATAACTTATTAGGCACATTAAATCAGCACACATGCAATTAATTCAGAATTTGATCTTAATAACTTATTAGGCACATTAACTCATGGATCAACGTTAATCATGGGTCGGAGTTGTTACAATTTTTCCCCCTTAAAGAGTTTGGTCCTCCAAACTCGAATTACCTTCATTTTGTAAAATACCAGGTCTAAAGGAAACAGTTCAGGGTATATTTTCATCATATCTTCCTCTGTCTCCTAAGTAGCATAGGTTCCTCCATGATTCTGCCAATCGACTTTTACCAATGGAATTTCCTTGTTTCTCAATCTCTTGATTCGGTGGTTATCGATCTGTATTGGCCTCTCTTCGTACATATAATCATCTTTCAGAAGCACATGAGTCGGTTTTATCAATGGAGCGGATCTCTTAAATAATCTCAAAGCATTGAGACATGAAAAACGTTATGCATATTTTCCATCACCGGAGGTAAGGCTACTCGATATGTTACCGAATTGATCTTTTTGATAATTTCATATGGCCCAACATATCTTGGTGCCAACTTGCCTTTCACCCCAAATCACGTCTGACCTTTCATTGGAGTTACTTTAATGAACACATGATCACCAACTTCATATTCTCTATCTCTTCTTCGGACATCCGCATAACTCTTTTGACGGCTCTAAGCAGTTCTTAAGCGTTGTAAAATCAATTTTATGTTCTTAGTTGTTTCTTGCACAAGTTCTGGTCCCAACAACGGTCTATCACCTACCTTAGCCCAACAGATCGAAGATCGGCATTTTCTACCATACAATGCTTCGTAAGGAGCCATACCGATACTTGAATGATAGCTGTTATTATATACAAACTCGGCTAACGGTAAGTGGGTTTCCCAATTGCCTTGAAAATCTAGAGCACACATTGGTAATAAGTCTTCCAACATTTGAATGGTCCGTTTAGCTTGGCCATCTGTCTGTGGGTGATAAGCACTACTTAGCCTCAATTTAGTTCTCAGAGCTTGTTGTAGACTCTGCTAGAATCTTGAAGTGAACTTAGGATCTCTGTCAGATACGATAGATACTGGCACGCCATGTAATCTCACAATCTCATTAACATACAAGTTAGCCAACTTATCCACATTATACAACGATTTAACGGATAAGAAATGTGCGAATTTAGTTAAATAATCAACAATAACCCAAATAGAATCCATACCTCGAGAAGAGCGAGGTAGTCCAACAATGAAATCCATAGTAATATGCTCCCACTTTTACTCCGGTATTGGAAACGACAGAAGTAATCCTGCAGGTCGTTGATGTTCAGCTTTAACTTGTTGGCAGCATTTGGCCACAAAGTCAACAATACTTTTCTTCATTCCAGGCCACCAAAAGTTCTGTTTCAAGTCATGATACATCTTTGTATTTCCCGGATGCATGGCAAATTTGAAGTTGTGGGCTTCAGTCATAAGGCGTTTCTTCAAGTTAGAATAGTCTGGCACACAAAAGTGACCCTGAAATTTCAACAGATTGTTCTCAAGTACAAACCCAGGCCTTGGTTTTGAGTCAATTTCATTCACGATCTTTTTCAAAAATTTATCTTGCAGTTGTTTCTTCCTAATTTCTTCAATGATTACAGACTGGGCGGAGATAGCAGCTAAGATTCCGCTTTGTTCTTGTAATACAATCTCATCATTTTCCAAGTCATATAGTAATTCTTTCTGACCAATGAGTAAACATGACAAAGTTCCCACTGACTTTCGGCTCAAGGCATCTGCCACAGTATTAGCTTTTCCCGGATGATACATAATCTGCAAATCATAGTCTTTAATCAACTCTAACCATCTTCTTTGTCTCATGTTTAATTCTTTTTGGGTGAAGAAATATTTGAGGCTTTTGTGGTCTGTGTACACTTCACAAGTCACACCATACAGACAATGTCACCAAATTTTCAAAACAAAAACCACCGCAGTGAATTCAAGGTCATGGGTCGGATAATTTCTTTCATGAGGACGGAGCTGTTGAGAAGCATAAGAAATCACCTTACCATTTTGCATTAATACACAACCTAAACCTTTGTTGGATGCATCACTGTAAATCTGAAACCCATCAGTACCATTAGGCAGAGTTAAAATCGGTGCAGTCACTAATCTAGTCTTCAACTCTTGGAAGGCAGACTCTCTTTGGTCATTCCAATCAAATGAGACATTTTTCTGGGTTAACTGAGTCAATGGCATAGCAAGTTTTGAGAAACCCTTCACAAATCTTCCGTAGTAACCTACAAGTCCCAGAAAACTTCTAACTTTTGACACATTTGTTGGTTTAGGCTAGTCCACAATAGCTTCAATTTTCTGAGGGTCAACGGAGACGCCGTCCTTGTTAATTACATGTCCCAAAAATGCCACGCTGTCAAGCCAAAATTCACATTTGGATAATTTTGCATACAACTTTCTTTCCCTCAAAATCTGTAAGGCAATTCGTAAATGTTTCTCATGTTCTTTCCTACTTCTGGAGTAAATCAGTATATTATCAATAAAGACAACAATAAATTCATCCAGAAATTGTTTGAACACCCTATTCATTAAATCCATGAACGCTGCAGGTGCATTAGTTACCCCAAATGGCATTACCAAAAATTCATAGTGCCCATATCTAGTTCTGAATGCAGTCTTCTCTACATCTTCTGCTGTAACTTTCAATTGATGGTACCCAGACCTAAGGTCTATCTTAGAGAACACTTGTGCTCCTTGTAGTTAATCAAACAAGTCATCTATTCGGGGTAGGAGATATTTGTTCTTGATAGTTACCTTGTTCAATTCCCAATAATCTATACATAACCTCAAAGATCCATCTTTCTTCTTAACAAATAAGACTGGAGCGCCCCAAGGTGAAGTGCTTGGACGGATGAATTTCTTATCTAACAGTTCTTGAAGTTGGATTTTCAATTCTTTCAATTCTGAGGTTGACATTCTATAGGGAGTCTTGAAAATAGGTTGTGTTCCAGGTACTACGTCAATTGTAAACTCAATTTCCCTATCAATTAAGTCCCCGGGCAAGTCATTCGAAACACATCGGGAAATTCGCAAACAACAGGAATAGTTTCCATATTAGCACTATCAAATGATACAGTCAGGATACAACACAAGTAGCCCCCACATCCCTTCCTAAGTAATTTAATAGCTTTCATGGCCGAAATCAAGTATGGGGGAAGAACTACCCTATTCCCAACAAACACGAACTCTGGTAATCCAGGTGGACGAAATATAACAGGTTTATTCACACAGTCAATATATGTATAGTACTTTGTTAACCAGTCCATGCCCAAAATGCAGTCAAAATGTTCAATTCCTAAAGGTAGTAAGTCAACATATAATGTCATGCCATTGATCACAATGTCATATACTGGATACATATATGCACATACTGTAGAACCCCCAGATGGCGTAGATACATATAATAAATAATTTATGGATTCTAATGGTCTAGTTAATTTCCAAGAATAGGCATGTGACACAAATGAGTGCGTAGAACCAGAAATTATCAAGACATATGCATTTTGGGCACAAATAGAAATTATACCTGACACCACAGACTCAGTGTTCTGCATATCTCGGGCACTAGTGCGAACACCCTTCCTTGTCTCAACGTTTCATTCCCAATGTTACCTCTGACATTGGTTCTAGTATTCGACCTAGCACCGAAGCAGACCCTGCTGAACTTGCTGCGGAACGATTGGCGTTATCGAGCCCAAATGGACAATCTTTTATCATATGGCCAACTTTACCACACCAGTAACAGGCACCAAATGCACGGTGACACACTCCCCTATGCTTTCTTCCATAATCAAGACAGTTTGGAATAGAGCCACTACTCTGACTAGATCTGCTAGAAGATCCCGTATTCTATTTCTTATTCATAGCAAATGAACGACCCTTTTTGAAATTGAACCCGGATCTTTTACCTTTCCATTCTGTGGTTGGTGCTTTGGCTTGTTTTAATGCTGCCAAGGTGGCTTCCGCCATTATTGCTCTATCCAGAACTTCTACATAGGTAGGTAGCTTCAAGATGCCTACTTGGTCAAACACTTCCAAATCCAAGCTGCCTTCAAATTTTCGTGCCTTTTTGTATTCAGTATCTACCATGTGTGGCGCAAATCGAGCCAACTCAGTGAATTTGGCTTCATACTCAGCCACGGACATTCTACCCTGCTTGAGCTCTTGAAATTCTGACACTTTCCGATCCCTGAAGCATTGAGGGAAGTACTTGTTGTAGAATATCTCATTGAATTGAGCCCATGTCATATCCCCATTGTTATTTCGGACCAACAGCCACCATCTCAGGGCTTTGTCCTTTAGGATGTAAGTGGTCAAGAGTACTTTCTGAGTTGCGGAGCACGAAAACACTCCAAATAATTTTTCCATCTCTAGCAACTAGGTTTCTGCCTTTAATGGTTCAATGCCACCCAAGAAGGTTGGTGGTTTCATTTTCATAAATTTCTGAGTCAAATTGATGATGTCATTATTGTCCGGTTCAACTAGCACTGGCGGAGGCGGAGGTGGCAAAGGTTGTTGTCCTCGTTGCTGCGTTATGGCTTCGGTCAAGGCCGCAAGCATCTGTTTTATTCTGTTCATTCGGGCTTTAGAAGATTCACTTGTATCATTTCCCCTTGCATTGTCTATGTTGCTATAGAAACACCAAGTACTAATAAACATAGGATTAACCTTGTTCATTTCTTTTAATTTTATTTGTCCAGATTCAATTTCAGTTTTCATATTTACAGACATTAGTATGCAGATGAAATGTCCCTAAGTCTTTTCTAGGACATCCTATAGCTCGTATGGACTCATGTGTGCAGTATAACACATGCTCTGATACCACTCTGTCACGACCCAAACCCGCTCTTATAAGTTTAGCATCGTAACCGGCCAATAATCTTTGGATTACCAAAAGCCTCTATACAAAATAACATATAATTAGGGGTTGCGGGAGCAAATATATAAAATATACATAGTCTATTTAGTTGTGAAGACATACATGAGACAGATAATCTTAAACTTTTACAAACTTACGAGTGACGTCAAAAGATACAGTATTTACACGTCACTCCATGTACATATTAACAAAAATCTTGACCGTAAATCAAAAGAGACAATGCCTATTACATTCACAAAAACAACCACTAAACTTGCTTAAATCTGGAACCTCCTTGGGAAGGCACAAAGGTGGCTAACAAAGCGGAATTTCAGGCCATCAACTTTGAGCCTGGTCGCGCGCCTATTCACCTAAATACATAATATAAATAGTGAGCGGAAGCCCAATGAATAATAACGGAGTAAAGGGGTTTAAATGAATGACGTCCAGCACAGATATAACCTCAAATCACTTAATGAACAGAAACATAATCATACTCGTTTCAGAAACAGAATTATAGTCATATTCGTAGCTTGAGTGGTGTATCCATTAGTATTAAACATATCTCTTTGGTCAAGCTTATTAAGTTTTACATTGGAGCCTCTGGTACTCGGTAACATATCTCATACATGAGTCACGGTATTATCTCCCCTGGACGAGGGCCTGGACCACGGTATTGTTTCCCCCGGGCGAAGGCCTCATGACCGTAAGCCATAGTATTATGTCCTCTGGGCGAGGGCCTCTGCTAAGGATACCATATAAACATTTCAAAGAAGTGAATCATCATTCATGTAATCACATAATAGCCTTTTGTATTATTCGAAAACGGTTCATATCATATCATAAAGTTCAGAAAGTATTTCATATCAAACATAGCTTTACTGAGTTATTACTCACAGATAGTTGTACAGATAGCTTGGCAGCAAACCAATGAATCAACCGCTCACGGCGCGTGACCTACACCAATCATAACAGATACATACACTGTAATGCACACTTGAATTGTACGTAACTCAATTCATTTGCCCTTGTGTGTTTCTATTTCTTATCCTTATTATGGTGTCTGAATCTAAGCCTAGGAATGCTGAGGATGCCATGAGGATGCCAAAAATGCACTTAAAAACACTTAACAAAATTTGCTGAAAACAGGGTCCTCGCTCCAATGCAACTTCCTACGCTCGAGTGGACATGCAAAATGTGAGTGGTCGCTCGAGCGTAAGATCTGTCGCTCGAGCGGCTTGTAAACCCTTGCAAAAGTGCTGGTTACTTGATTTTTCCGCTTGATGCTCGCTCGAAGCTCGCTCGAGCGTAACTTTTGTCGCTCGAGCGGTCTGCAAAACAAAAGAACTTCTGGGAACATGCATTTCACACTCGAGCTTACTTTTGGTCGCTTGAACGGAAATGCTCGCACTCAGAGTGGTCGCTTGAGTGTAGATTCTTTCGCTTGAGCGGAAGTGCAAAATCTGGAATTTCTAGATTGCATTCCCAAGCTTAAAACTCGAATCTAACTCATCAAAACACAACTCTTGGCCCCAAAACTTGAGAAAACAAGTTTAAACTTTGAAAACATTAAGAATTAAAGATCATTTCACAAAATCAAGGCCCAAGAGTAAGTTAATTGGGTAAAATCAAACTTGAAACTTATAAAACAACACATGGACTTACATGCAAGCACTTTCTTGACTTCAAAGCTTCCAAAACATGATCAATTGAGGCAAATTGATGGAAAACATGATGAAGTTTCATAATTAAGTTGAGAACATGACATGCATGGAGAATTTACTTGAAATCAACTTTAAAAATTACCATAAAATGCACATGCAAGCTCTACTTTTCTTCTTTCTCACTTCCTTAGTTCATTTCATGCACTAATCTTTCATTTTTCTCTCACAGCTTAAATGAGTTAGTTACATAATTCAAGGGTTGAATTCCTTACCTACAAGTCTCAATTCTTTGAGTTCTTGAGTGATTCTTTCCAATGACTCAAATTCTAGCTAAGTTGAAGTCAATTCCTCCAAATTCTCTAGCAATCACCCTAGTTGAGCTCAAGTCTTCTCTTTTCTCTCCCTCTCTCACGTTTTGAGCTATGAGGAGTATGGAATCAGAGTGCAAAATGTATTAAGGAAGTCAAAGTGGCCTTATATAGGCTCCACTAGGAAGACTTCATTAATAGCTAATCAATTGACATTATTTATCTAATTTAATCGTTCTGAATCGAATTTCAATTGAACCTACCATAATGTTCTAAAAATTCCAAATAACACATATACCAAGTCAATTTCGTGATCGGATGCCAATAAGGCCTTCAATTTGCAAACCGAAACGAAAATGGAAACAAATATTTCTACGAGAGACAGATAAAAGTACAATTAATGCAACACATATGCAATTAATTCAGAATTTGATCTCAATAACTTATTAGGCACATTAAATCATGGATCAACGTTAATCATGGGTCGGAGTTGTTACAAGTAGGCTATTTTAGTTTTTGGCTATTTTAGTAGGCTAAAATTTTTGTGTTTGTGAAGATGATTAGATTTTTTTATAGTTAGAAGTGATGTTTATGAGAGAAAAAGTGAAATGATTATGGGCCTGATATGACATTTTGTTTTATTAGCTATTTTATCCTATTTTGTCTTTCTGTGAATTTTTGCCTAAAAGATGCTAAAATTTGTCTTGCCAAACACCCCTACTTTGTTAAGATATTTTTACTAGGTCTTGCGCTCACTTTTAGTGGATTGTACAGGAAAGGATGTGGTGATCTCGCCTAGTTGAAGGTGTGGAGCGTTTAGAGGGCAACGGGTTCTCTTTCTTTTTGTGAATTTTTGGCAAGCCAAAGGCTAAATGTATTTGGGTTTGATAACCTTTTGTGTGTAACTAGGTCAAAGCCTTGGAAATCTGTAGCCTTTGAGCATATATTTTGTTGTTATTTATTTACTCTTTATTGTTCCACATGTTATAGATTCACCCTTTTAGGAGATTGAATATATATTGCATGTGAACACTTTCGTATATCTCTCATATGAAATGAAATACTATTTGAGGGAAATTGATCAATCAAGATAGAATCAAGTATCGGTTGGAATCATTATGTCTAATTTATGTCCATTATTTGGGGCCGTTACAGGAGAAATGTGGCAGATCCTCATATTCTTGCTTTCTCTAAATCCTCATAATTTTGGAACAGTGTTGGCGACAGCTCCAGCACTTCGTTAATGATGGCGGGCAACAGAGTTTAGAGGACGGAGAGAGAGAGAGAGAGAGGGCAAGGATATGCTCTTTTTTTTTATTTTTTTTAATTGACTCATTATGCAAAAATGGCTCGGATTTGGATTTGGATTACCAGAAATGTCTAGATCTGGATTTGGATATGGGTTTGAGAGTGAGAGAGACGTGTGTATCTATTTTTTGTTTTTGTTTTTGTTGTTGTTGTTGTTATTGATCTGTAAAGATTTTTTGTTAAACAACTCTGTAATTTTTGCATTGATAATAAAATGATAGATTGTATAGATAGTGATATGATCACACAAACAAACACATTGAGGGCTCTATTTTGCACAAATAACAAAAATAGATTGGATCACTACTTGGAAAACAATTTGAACAAATCACTCCAAAAGGCTTAGATATTGAACAGATAGGTTGAGATACAATCAAACAGATAAGCGAAAAAATTGTATATATAATAAAATTTGGATAAATATATTTAAACAGATAAGTAAACAAAATTGAACAAATAATAAATTTTGGATAGATATTTGAACAGATAAGGGAAAAAAATTGAACAGATAGTAAAAAAATGAAATAGATAAAAAATTATTTGAACAGACGGTCAAAAAAATTCAACAGATAGATAAGGAATAAAATATCCTGAAAAACAACAAAAGCACTTACCTCTCATAATAAATAATAAAAAAAATTTACTAGATCTAATGCCTTACACAATTGCCATATTGAATTTTTCAACAATTTTCTCTATAAAATACACTTAGCTTATCTTTCTCAAAAAATAAAAAATAAAAAAAAATAAAATTTGACCAACAAATTAAATTTTTTTCCAACTCAAATCCTAATATCTTAATAGAGAAATAAATCACCCCTCTATATTTAATAGGATTTTTTTTTTTTAATAACACATAACATTATATTGATTTTTATAGAGTGAGTAATTAATCATATTTAACCATATATTTTAACATAATTATACTAGGTTGTTTTGGACAAAAAAATCATAACACTTTGACTCACGACATACATTTTTATCTTCCACAATAGTTTTGCTGACAAGTAATGTTACATAAATTAATAATTTTTTTTACTTATCCAAACTATAATTTAAAAAAAAAAAATCCATATCTACATCACATTATTTAGAAAAAATACTCATAGATAGGTTATAATTTTTAATTTCTTATTAATTAATCATCTTCCACTAATTATCATACATCATATCCTCTAATCATTCGATATGAAATCATAAATTTTAATTTTTTGACCCATCCCAATAACTTAAATCAACACTAAACTTCGAGGAACAACCAATAACCACTCGTGCAAGCCTGGTTCATTCAATAGTCGGGTTTAAAGCGTAAGGATCCTCTAGAGTTAATCCCCTAGAGTGATCTCCTAAAGTGCTTAATCCGACGGCTGAGAATAAAACTCACCAAAACGACGTCGTTTTGGTGAGTATTTTGAAAAAAAAAAAAAAAAAAAAAACATAGATTCAGGAATTTCAAAACATCGAAGGTTCCTGGAAATGCAAATATGAAATTAGAGAGAGAGAGAGAGAGAGAGAGAGAGAGAGAGAAGGGCGGAGAGTTTCCCATGTCCGACGCGCCACCGTCGCCGCTGCCGTTGCCACACCGCTGGGTCGCCATACTCCAACAGATTGAAAGAAAAAACCATAGGTTCGTTCATCCTCCAAACTTCAAATATTAGGGCTTTGATTCCAAAAATTAGGGAAAAAATAAAAAAATATGTTCTTACGGTTTTGATTTGAGACTTTTTACATGATTTATTTCAAATCTATGCTTAGAGGAACCGAACTGTAGATGATTGGAATCATCAAAGAAATTTATGAATATATATATGCATCTATGTGTAATGGGCCTAAAATGGGCATTTTCAGTTTGGAATGGGCATTAAAATGGGCATTTAATCTGTGTGTAATTTAAATTATATTACACACAGAAATGTAGTATTTAAATTCCAAACATGGGCATCTGTGTGTAATTTAAAATGGCCCTTTATTTGTATAATCTAATCTGTGTGTAATTTAAATATAGTATTTCTCTGGTTGATCATAAAATGGGCATTTTCAGTTTGGAATACAGAGGAATGTAAGAGAATGATATATGTAATTAAGTTTGTTTTCTCATTGATTATGTCTACACATAAATGCTCAGTATAGTTTCTTCCATTCTCTTCCTTTAGATAATAGTATGTAAGAGAATGATATAGTTTCTTCCATACTCAGAATGATATATGAAATACACATCTTGCCCTTTAGATAACTTTAGATAAAGAAATGTTGTCAAAGATTCATAACTTTAGATGAAGAAATGTTAGAGCAAATAATAGGAAAAGATGAGCAATATAATTGAGTTTTTTTTTTTTTAAAACCAAACCCAAGTCATACCAACCAGCCCTGCTTGCACACTGGTGTTCCATTTCTAAATTGCTAGTGTTTCATACAACTCAGTTTCAAGTTTGAATGATGAAATTTTGAAGTATCAATGGAGTAAGGTTCCTCGGTCTATTATTATTTTAGAAGCTGAGTTAATACAAGGCTGTGAATCTAATAAAACTAGTAGCTCCCAATTTCAGAAAATTGAAATCATTTATGGTCCCTAAACACCTAGATAATCCAAATCAGGGACTCTATTTTTAAATCTATCAGATCCTACAAGGAAAATAGGACATTATGACTTTTTGGTGAACAATTTAAGCACTTGAGAAATTATGTACACATTTTCAGATATTTTTCTTTCACGACAAGTGTTACTTATTAAAGATAAAAAATAAAAAAGAATTGTAATTTTATAATAACTGCACCAATAAAATAAATAACAAATAAATAAGAGGTAACCAAAGATCAAACAACAATATGTAAGCATACTTTAGTTCAACCTCAGGTTTGTTTTGCCTTTCAACTTCTTGACAAGGGAAGTTCTGCAACCACCATATAGATAACAAGTTATGACATTAGTAATACAATTGTGAAAAATGAAATGGTGGAAACTTGAAATGGAACACCAGTGTGCAAGCAGGGTTGGTATGTCTAATTTTTTTTTTTTTTTTTTTTTTTTTAAACCAGTTCTAAATTGCTAGTTTTTAAAGAAAAAGAAGTACAAGATTTGGGATGAACAAAATGTAGATATTGGTGTGTCATTATTGTTTTTTTGTTGTTCCATTGTTCTTGTCTAGATATTAACATTGGTGAAGAAGGCTAATTTGATCTCACCTTTATAATATGTTGTTATTTCAGGTTAAAAAATGTCAACATCAAATGCAAGTATGAGTGACACTACTAAAATTCAGTTTAGAAATCGAAAATGTCGTTGCGGGGTAAGAGCAGCATTCAGGATTTCAGAGTCATAGAAAAATCCAAGGATGGTATACTTTGCTTGCCCTTACAAAAGTAATGGATACGGCTTCTTTGAGTGGTGGATGCCTTTACAAAAGCAGCGTGAATGGTTGAAGATGATAATGGAGGAAAGCGATGAAAATTGTAATATCAAGCCTTTAGTCAACGAACTAATTGTATCCAATGATGAGCTGAAAGAGATGGTTACAGAGTTTAGGAAGGAAAGGAAACAAATGGTTGTAGAGATTAGACAACTTCAGGAAAAGTTGCACCACGCCATTGTAATAGTATTAATAGGATTTGGACTTCTTCTTTTCTTGTTTAAATATTAAGCGTAAATTAAGTTTGGATTTGGACTTCTTTTGTCAACTAAATATTAAGTGTAAAATTGTAGACTTGAAATGCACAATGTGGTAATGTTGGTTGTGTAATATTAAGTGTAATGTTGATTGTTGTAATGTTGTTGTAATATTAAGTGTAATGTTGACTTGAAGTATAAGATTGTGTAATGCTGTTGTGGACTAAATATTAAGTATTAATATTGATTGTTGTAATGTTGTTGTAATGTTGATTGTTGTAATTTTGAATTAGTGATTTTTTTTCATATTCCAAATTGTTCATGCCAAATGAACATGAAGGGAAAAATGCAAGTGTCATAGGAATCTCGGATGAATGGCAAAGTTCCTAGTCCAGTTTGAGGAAATGAAACCTTAGAATAAATTCCACACTGTAGTCCAGTTTGAGGAAATGAAGCAAAGTTCCTATGTGTTGTTAACTTTATGAATGTAATATTTGGCAATGTTGGCTTAATTCTTGGATGCAGAGCAGAGATACTGCAACTTGCTGTCACAGATATCAAAATTTTGCAACATGAACAAAAAATTCTGCAAAAAAAATTCTGGAAAAAAATGAGCAACATTTTATCAAAATTCTGCAACATTTTATCAAAATTCTACAAAAAATTCTGCAAACAGAGATACTGCAACTTGAACAAAAAATTCTGCAAAAAATAAGCAACATTTTAACTCTATTTCAACAACATTTCATCAACTGTTCAGCAACATTTCAGCATTATTTGAGCAACATTTGAACCCAAATTTCAAATTTCAGCAACATTTCAACCAAATTTTTCAGCAACATTTGAACAAAAATTTCAGCAAAAAATTGAGCAACATTTCATCAAAATTTCATCAACTGTTCAGCAACATTTCAGCATTATTCAAGCAACATTTGAATCCAAATTTCAGCAAGATTTCAACCAAAGTTTCAACAAATTTTCAGCAACATTTGAACAGAAATTTCAACAAAAATTAAGCAAAATTTCATCAAATTTTCAGCAACATTTCATCAACTGTTCAACAACATTTCAGCATTATTTCAGCAACAATTGAACCCAAATTTCAACAACATTTCAGGGATGGTATCAGCAAATTTTCAGCAACAGTTTCATGAAAGGTTTTCAATATTACATATCCAACAAAAAATTCACAAAAATTTCAACAACATTTCATGAAAGGTTTTCAATATTACATATCCAACAAAAAAAAAACAACGCTGAGATATTGACGTGTGATCCACATGCCCATGCCCACGGCCATGCCCATGACCACGACCATATAGTACCTACAAAAAAAAAAAAAAATAATAATATTACATCAAAGGAACCATAAAATAAAATGGAACTTTAAATGAATGAATGACAAAATAAAAGAGGAAAGGTGAAAAATAAATTACTTCACTACATGTGGGACTATTTAAGGCTTGCGAGTGATAACTACTTGCATTGTTAAGCAATGCCTGATAGGTTCCATGGACGGAATACATCGATGGCATTGAAAAATGCATATTGTGATGAAGAAAACTTGGCTGCAACAATAACAAACACTTATCAATTTAAAATGATAATAGTCACCTACAAATCCCTACTAAAACTTCTTATTAAACTAACTTACATCATAGGCGGGATACATAAATTGAGACGAAGAAGCTCTAACTTGAGGAACACTCGGCGAGAATGGAGGAAGTTGAGGAGCACTTGAAAATAAAGGAGCCGACTGAGGAAATAAGGGAGGTGCTTCAGGAGCACTTGGCGAAAATAAGGGAGAAGTTTGAGGAGTAACAGACATGGAAGTTTGAGAAACATTATGTGAACTTGTTTTATTTTTCTTTGCCAACGCAAGCTCCAAACCACCTTTTGTCTGCCTTCGTCCCTTGCTAGTGCACTCTCTTCTCTTGAGTCCTTTTGCTTGAACTACATTTTTATCCGCTACACCATCCACTTCAAAGTTTTCGTGTCATGTGTCGGGGAGGCTTTCTTGTTGAATAGTATCTGAACAAGGCATATTGAATTTTGCGCTTAACATGGTTTCAATGTTTGCAATTAATTCATTCGTTTTCTCTACCGTCAAATTATATGTTTCCTCACTTTCAGAAGCTCTACACGCTACTGCTCTAAATATTGCCATCAATGACCTATAGCGTGAAGTTTGATGCAATCTTACATCAACCTGAATATCATGCCCACACCTATTTTTCACATTTTCAGATCTTGCTTTTTTAGTCAATCTCTTCAGAATATATTGTGAAGGAATCTCTTTGAATTTGAGTCTTTCTCTAAGGATTTTCAAACAATGACTACACAAAATGCCCTTCATTTCAAACTTCCTACAATTGCAAGTGACTGAATCATCACACTTCTGCCTCACCTTCCTCACCTTTATACCATCACTATCAAGAACCGTATAAGTGGTACTCTCACCATCATTTTCAATTTCTTCAATGTTTACTTCAAGGGACTTGACATACTCATCCTGAAATTCTTCAAAAATTTTATTTATGTAAACATCTGCAGCTTGCTCCATAATCTTCACTTTAATATTCACCCTTGGCAACTTTTGGCATAGAGCATATTCGGCTTGTAACTCTTTGTACCTCTTCTTAGAAAGAACTCGATCAAAATGCATGAAAAATTGCATTAAGTTATGATAAGACTGAATGAAATTCTTCAAGAAAGCATTAAAGGATTCACTAAGTTGGGTGCTACTCATGCCCTCACCCCATGCATTTCTAACATATGGCCAACCCCATTTTTCCTTGACCCCAAATGTTAACTTCAACCAATGATTATCTCTTACTTCATACTTGTCAAGCATTTCCTTCCATTTTAACGTAAACTCTTCCTCATCCTCAATGTCGTACATAAACGTGGATAAAACACTCTTCATCCCTTTATCCTTCACCGCCTTATCCTTGAAGATAGAATTTGCATGCCTTAATGCATTTTGCATCAAATGGCAAGTGCAAAGGCGGTGGGTTGTGTTCGGCATGACAATAGGTATGACCTCAGCCATTGCAGTATCCTGATCCGTAAAAATTGTTTTTGGAGCCTTACTTGACATTGCCTCCAAGAATCTTCTAAAAAGCCATACAAAAGAATCGGCGGTCTCATCATACATCAAAGCTGCACAAAATATCACAGTTTCCCTATGATGGTTAAATCCAACAAAAGACGCAAATGGTCTATGTGCACTATTTAACTTGTAAGTAGTGTCGAAAGTCACAACATCACCAAATTGCCCATAATCCATGATCATCTGAGCATCGGCCCAAAATATGTTTGTAATTTGCTCCTCGTTATCTAATTGGACCGAGTAAAAAAAAGATGGATTCTCCAATGATTTGTCACGAAAATATTGCAAAATGCTACCTGCCTCCCCATATGCTAAACGGTTTTGCCTCTTCGTTCTCAAATAATTTTTTTGGTCCAGTTTTGTGAACCCAAGCGACTCCCTTCCACCAACTTCATTACCCATGAGCTCAAATGCAGCATTAAGATGGATTCCAGATTTTTCGACTAAATCTATTTCGGTTGCCTGTGATGCAGATATCTTCCTTTGGGATGGTAACATATGCGTACATTCTGCTGGTACAAAGATATGATTATGCTGTTCAACAAAATCACTAACAAAAAATTTCTGAATATTCCTATCCCACTTAATGACAAGTCGGGCTTGACAACCAGTCCTCACTTCCTGCCTAGGATTTTTTGTTAATGGATTTCGCTTGTCGACAACCCGAAATCCCTTCTTATTACAAACAAATTGCCTTGAAGTGATTTGCCCCTCTTTGCTCTTGTTCACATAACCCCTTCTAATACTAAAGCCCAACCTTCCTCCATAAGTATTATAGAAATCATATGCTTCTTGTTCTGTATCCAATGTCATGCGAACTCTAGGCTTCCAATCACACTCACCCCCGTCATTCTCATGATTGTTAGGTTCCATATCAATGTGCCAAGTCACTTAAAAAATAAAGAAGTGCTCAATATTAGCATAAAAACTGTAAATTATGTTTGCAAAATAATACAAACTGAATAAGATAAGATAATCAACGAATAACAGAAATTAGATAATCAAGGCAAACAAAAAAAATAGAAATTAACAAGAACCAAATGCCAAGTGCAATAATAAAACAAGAACCAAATGCCAAGTGCAATAATAAAAAAAAACTTGTTCTAAACATATGTAATAATAAAAAAATAAGATAATCAAGGCATGCTCAAGCTTTTTTAAAAAAAGTAAAGAAGACTATGTGCTCAAGCTTTTTTTATCATAGTGACTTGACTTGAGTATGATGTATGAAAAGAATGTGTCTCAAGTTACAATTTTGAATAATGAGAATGGATAGACTGCAAAACCCTTCATATATCGTGAGGAATACTCTGGATAGACCAATTTTGTTTTCTTGAAGTTGCGAGAAGGCTCTGTTAATTTTTAAGTTGAAATGCCATTATTCTCCTTTGTTCAGTGTTCTCTGTTAATAAAACATGTTCAATATACATTTTAGTAAAACATGTTCCTTTGCCTGTTGTTTAAAATTGAGGTAAAATTACTTTATTTCTCACTTGATATGGTCTTTGTTATGTATCACAGTGTGGTTTTAAGATGTTCACTACAGCAGGAATTCATTGTTAAATTTAGAAAAAAAAGGATTATTTTTCTAGGAAATACCTAAACTATCTATAAATCTATATAATTTATATATATAATCACAATGAATATTTGTTCTAAATAATCAAATTCTCCAGGGATTGTTCTAAATCTCTCTCTCTCTATATATATATATATCTAAACTACTGTTCTAAATAATCAAATTCTCCAAGGATTGTTCTAAATCTATATACATATCTAAACTACTGTGTATATATATATAATGTATAATGTATATATATCTATTATCATAGGGATTGAGCAATATTCAGCACAACACAGATGAGGCAAAAAAAATTTGTGTGGTTGAAAATTCTATATTTCAGCAAGATTCAGCAATATATATCTATTATTCAAGGCTGTATAATGTATATATATATATTATATAATCACATGGATTGTATGTTCTAAATACCTATATTTTCTTTAATCGGTTGGAGCAGGGGCGACGGCCACGGCGGCGGCAGGACAGTGGCGACGGCCACAGTGGGGCGACGAGATGTAAGAAGTAGCGGCCTCTCTAACTCTTCTTCGCTTTCTCGTTCTTTCTTTGTTTCTTCCCGCCGTATATGGGGGGAATTTTGAAATCCCTGAATCTGAGATTTTTTTTTTTCTTCAAAATACTCACCAAAACGATGTTGTTTTGGTGAGTTTTATTCTCAGCCGTCGGATTAAGCACTTTAGGAGATCACTCTAAGGGATTAACTCTAAAGGATCCTTACGCGAGTTTAAAGTGCGACTGGATGGGTCAGCCAACCAATGGCCACCTTACTAGTACACGTGGCCTTCTCTAATTAGACAGAGGCACTTCCATGCAAATGTTTTAAAATGGACCTTCCCCAACTATGCCACTCTCCTGGCCCATTTATTTTGGGTGTAATGGATGGGAGGGGATTAGGGTGGAGGTGGGGTTATTTAGTATTGTGTTTGTTTACAGAGTTAGAGAAGGGATTAGGATGGAGGAGGAGATATAGATGGAGGTTGGAAGGGGGATTGTGATGGAGGAGATGGAGGTGGTATTAGAAAAATAGTGAGGGGATTAGAATTTTTTTTATTTTTTTTATATTGGGAATTTTTTTTTAAATATTAGTGTTTAATTTTTTATATTTTTTATTTGTTTTATTATTTTATATAAAAATAATTTAACAATTCCTACACTAACAACTATCATCAAAACAAACACAATTTTACTTAATCCCTTCACTAACAATCCCCTCACTATCAATCCCCTCCATTCTACCTCTGAAAACAAACGGGCCACTAAAGCATTCCCCCGTTAGCTTACTTTTCAAGCTATATATTTTTAAGGGTAAATTATATTTTGCCTCCTAAAGTTGTACCTATTTTTTATTTTGGTTTTTTTAAAAATTGATTTTTTATATTTTAATTTTTTATGTTTGCAATTATTCTCACTTTAGCCTTTTAAACTTGATTTTTTCTATTTTGACCGTTCATGTTTACAATCCTTCTCACTTTACTCCTAAACTAACTTCTATAAAAAAAAAAATAACAAAATCTGTTACGTCACCAATACATCAGCTCCATGTGTGATGTAAAAAATTTACTAAAGATACAAAAAATAAAAAATAGAAAATAAAAATTAGGATCTTTTTTAGTCTTTAGTGAACTATTTTTTCAAAGTTATTTATAAACATTATTACATTATAGAACCATCTAGATGAAATACACTTAAAAAAATAAAAACAAATTTAACTAAAAAAGAAGTTTACTAAAGATGAAAAAAATGAAAATATACTAACTAAAACACCTATATTATTATTTCTGAAATAAAAAGTTTACTATCTGTTTTTTTAATTAGACAGAGGCCTTGAGACGCAAATGTTTTAAAAGTTTATTTTGAAAAGATGGTTATAGCTTTTAACCCATTTTATGTTACATCATCTTTCACATTTTTTACACATTTAAAAAAAAAAAAAAAAAAAAAAACTTTTAACTATCTTACTAAAACAACCCAAAGTGCACATTCGCCACTATGCAACTCGCCCCAAATTATTCCCCATTTATCTTACTTTTCAAACTATATCTTTAAGGATTTGGCTTCACTCCAGTCCATGATCGGACTAGAAGGTGTTGTTGGGCTTGTGGTGGGCCACCACAGATCTTGAGATGCAAATGTTTTAAAGGGCTATTTTGAAAAGATGGTTACAGCTTTTAACCCATTTTATGTCACAACATCTCTCACATTTTTTACATATTTTAAAAAAAAAAATCAAAAAATTAACTTTTAACTATCTTCTTAAAACAACATAAAATGTACATTCGTCACTATGCAATTTAGCTTACTTTTCAAACTATATATTTTTAATGGTTTGGCTTCCCTCCATCTGTGATCGGACTAGAGGATGCTATTAGGCCTCGGGGGGGGCCACCACAGGTCCCTTTTTGATAATATCAATCGTTCAATGTGTATAACTCGTCGAGTACTATGTACTTAGAAAAAATCATGTTGATCGATATTGATAGTTACGTGATCAAATCAGTTTTGTATAAAAAAATGGACGGTGAAAAAATAAACGGTTCACAAAAATTTGATTCGAAGAAATTTGATTCGATGAAATAGCTATCGATATTCGATCATTACAGTTTTTTACGAGCATACAGTATTTGACAAGTTTTACATATTGAACAATTTGAATTATTAAAACGAAACACGTAATGGACCCCCCTACAAGCCCAACAACACTCTCCAGTCTGATCATAGATTGGAGGAAAGTCAATCCCTATTTTTATAATTTACAAATCTAAAAAAAAAACACTATATATTTTTAAGGGTAAATTACATTGACACCCATTGAGGTTTGATCCAATTACTACCTATCCCTTGACATTTTGGAAATTACATTCCCACTCTTGTGGTTAATAGTTTCATTTTATAAACTCCCCTGCTTATATAAAATGTAACAATTTCTAGTAAAAAAACAGAGGAAATTACATTAAAAAAAAAAGTAAAGGAAATGAGAAAAAAAAGAGAGAGTAAAACAAAGCAAAGTAAGTAGTAAAAAAAAGAAAGTACATAAATTCAATATTTTTATTCTGTCTAAATAATTACACTAATAAAAAAATTAGTATAATTCCTCAAACGTTAGAAGTAATATATATTATTCGGAGATGTAAGTGTAATTTACCCGATTTTTAATTACTAAAAGAAACTAAGGCCTCGTTTGGGAACAGGCTATTTTAGTAACTTTTTGACTTTTTACGAAAAGATGTGCAGAAAAGTAGAGAGGTGATGTGACTAGTTTTAGTTGGCTTTTTGACTTTTTGGCTAAAATAGCCACTCCCCAAACGAGGCTTAATATTCAATTATTCCCTCTCCGGTCTCCACCCTTCTTTTCAAAGCTCTCTCACGCCGGATCGCTGAACCACTGCACAAACACGCACACACAACAGTTTCTTTCTGCATCTTCTCAAAACCCTAGAATTCATCAATGGCGAGAAGAGCATCACCACTCCTAAAACGACTCCTCCAATCTTCTTCCGACAATCAAGTCCAGCTAGGGTTGCCTTCAAGGTTCGGCCCTATCCGATCCGTCACCTACATGCCCCGACCCGGCGACGGCTCTCCTCGCCAGGTCACCCTCATCCCCGGCGACGGCATCGGCCCTCTCGTCACCGGCGCCGTCGTCCAGGTCATGGAGGCGATGCACGCTCCGGTGTACTTTGAGAGGTACGAGGTCCACGGCGACATGAAGAAAGTCCCTCAGGAAGTGCTCGATTCGATCAAGAAGAACAAGGTGTGTCTTAAAGGAGGTTTGATCACTCCTGTTGGTGGAGGTGTGAGCTCGTTGAATGTTCAGCTCAGGAAGGAGCTCGATCTCTATGCTTCGCTCGTGCATTGCTTCAATTTGCCTGGACTGCCGACGAGGCACGAAAACGTTGATATCGTCGTGATTCGGGAGAATACCGAAGGGGAGTATTCGGGCCTCGAGCACGAGGTCGTTCCCGGCGTCGTGGAAAGTCTCAAGGTATCGTTTTTATTGTGTTTGGTTGATACTTTCGTGCTGAATTTCGATTGAATGAGCGATCTTGATGGGCTTGTGATTGGTTGATTGGGAATTGTATGGTTTTTGAGGGTTTGGTTGTATAATTTTGAAATGAGATGGTAAAAACTGCACACAAAGAACATAAATGAACATGGAATTTGACTTAATGGTAGATGCATTGCATACTACTGTTGTGTCATACTATGGATTGGTTAAGTTCAGAATTGGCTTATTTGTCCGGTGGACATTACTTTCTATTGGAACCTGTCAATATTGCTTACATATTGCACACTCTGTCTTGGTATCTATCTGTTAAATGAGTGATTTGACTATGTGTTAGTTTGGGATGTGGGTTGGCTTTTTGGCTATTTTAGTTTGGGCTAAAAAGCCTGATGAGCTTTTTGACTTTTTTGAGAGAAAAATAAAAAGATTATGGTTTGGAAGTGACATTTTGTCTTATTGGCTTTTTAGTCTATTTTGTCTTTTTGTGATTATTTCAGCCCAAACCATTTATGCCAAACGAAGCCTATGACTATGCCGAAGATAGCATCTGGAAATGCTGGTGTCTGATGATCTCCAACCCTTCACCAATTTTTGCATCTAATTTGAATAAAAAACTTGATTTGATATGAACTATTACAATCATTTCATCAAAATATTTTTTAAATTTTTTCCTCTTATCCCAATTTTCCCTTTTCATCAAATTCAAAATTAATGAAGGATTTGATAAGTTCTCAATTTGATGAAAAAATGATTCTTTCTTGATTTAATGAACATTTGATGAAAGGATTGGAGATAATTTTTTAGCATTTTTTCATCAAATTTAAATTTGATGAGAGAAAAAGTGAAGGATTGGATGTCAAAGTAAGAAGTACCTTAATTGTACCACATTTAGAGTATGTGGCGTATCATGCTCCCATTCTACTTCCTCGTACTAACATGATCTGCATTCTTGGTAACATTCAACATGTGTTGGGAAGTATCTGATGTGTATTAGTGTTCGACATGGACACACCACCTTATTAGAAGTGTCCGTCCTTCTTAGGGTTTAAGCTATAATGGATTGTCAACCTTCTATTTATTCCTAGAGAGAACAACCATAAATGTAGTGAAATTACTGATTTAATTGATGTTTGTTTTGTGCATGAGGCAAGTTCATGTTTGGCTTAATGCAGCCATGTCCATTCAGAGGTACTTTTTTTAATTGCGAAATGAGAATCATTTATGTTTGTGTCATTTTAACTTGTTTCTTGATGAGCTACATTTTGTTTCCTATGATCACATCTTTTTCCTGAAAGACATAGGGAGTTTCCATAATTTACTTCTTTTTATTTTATGCTTCAGAAGTATATATTGTCTGATACCACTCCTTGATAGGTGATTACAAAGTTTTGCTCAGAACGCATTGCACAATATGCTTTCGAGTATGCGTACTTAAACAACAGAAAGAAAGTCACTGCTGTGCATAAAGCAAACATCATGAAGCTTGCAGATGGTCTATTCTTGGAATCTTGTAGGGAGGTCGCAATTAAATATCCAGGAATCAAGTACAATGAAATTATCGTGGACAACTGCTGCATGCAACTTGTTTCAAAGCCCGAGCAATTTGATGTCATGGTAAGTTAGGTAGTTGAATTTAGTTTTCTTAGTTACTACATGTTCTTATTTAGTTCTGACTTTTTAACTATCTGTAGAGGATATTTGC
This sequence comes from Camellia granthamiana, assembly GCA_036172215.1. Classification (NCBI taxonomy): domain Eukaryota; kingdom Viridiplantae; phylum Streptophyta; class Magnoliopsida; order Ericales; family Theaceae; genus Camellia; species Camellia granthamiana. The sequence continues at coordinate 50,675,306 of CM069903.1, read as the reverse complement.
ATCTTGGCACTCTAGAGGTTTGTGGAGTTTGCAAACTTGATACATAAATAACAAATGTGTTTTGATGGAATACCGCATCCATATAAACATTAGTCTTATCAGTTATTTTAAACTTGGCTTTTTGATTTTTTTATGAGATGAAAAAAGTTAGTGTGTTTGAGATAATTTTTTAGTTGAATAGATGGTTGTGAGGGAAAAAGTGATTGATTGATGTGTAAGATGCGACATTTAGGTTTTTTGGCTTTTTTGTGGCCTTTTGACTATTTTAGCCAAAAAGCTTCTCCCCAAACGAGGCATGAATATCTTCCCTTGTAGATACTTTTTTTCATTTTCTCTTTCTTTCTTTCATCATCTTCTTTTAAAGTTTTTGAACTAAAGTTTCCTTCTTAGTTGTACGAAGCAGGGCGCACAATGGAGACACATAGAAGGGTCTAAGGTTGGGAGCACCTAGGCGAGCAATTATGCAATATATATACATATAATATAAATATATTGCAAGAAATATTTTTGTTTTTTTGTTGTAATATTTATGTTAAATGTATACATTTCTTGTCTGTTAAACATAAAAATAATAAATTATCATTGCAAACCTCACTGTTTATCTCTCATAATATATGGTTTTACTCCTATCTGTAAGTGGAAAGCCAAAATCTAAGATACACATTTCTTCTCCACAGGTTTTCTTTTACTTTGGTATTGTTTTTAATTGGGATTCATATGTTTGAGTGGTTCCATTCCAGTTGAACCCCAATTCTATCTCGGCGAGCTTGAGATTTTGATAAGATTTTGATTTTGAATTGTGAAATCATAGTTTTGGAGTGAAAACATTACCTCCAATAGGAATTTTGTTAGAATGTGTCCCATATCGCCTTGAGTTGCTCATCTGTATTGGTTATAAGGCTCCAATTTCCCTCTCGGTAATACCTGGGTTTTAAGCAGAAATGTGGGTTGGGGTTTTCAATTTGGTATCAAAGCTTGGTTGGGCCTGTGATTGGTGTGCCGTTTGTCCGGCTATTGTATGTTGTGGTCCAGGAGAGTGTGTTGGAATGTGTCTCACATCGCTTGGAGTTGCCCCATCTATGATTCAGGAGGGTGTGTTGGAATGTGTCCCACATCGCCTAGAGTTGTCCATCTGTGCTAGTTATAAGGCTCCAGTTTTCCTCTCCTTAATAACTGGGTTTTAAGGAGAAATGTGGGGTGGGCTTTTCAATTAGTTTCTTGCAACTAAAGTTTCCTTTAGGGGAAATTTTCAGTTTGTCTTATTTTTCCCTTTTCTTTACTGGTTGTCTGATTTTGTTAAGATAAGGACCATCAGTCCGGAACCATGTGTGGTCGAAAAAAGGGATGGTGGAAATATAACTATCACAAGCTGATGCAAATACTCAATACATCGTCTTTTTACTCTAGAATTATGTCTTCTAATGTTGTTGGAGGTGATGTGTCAACATGTATCTGCCTGAAGAGGCTTATTCTCGCTGTCAATCAGAGAGAAACTAGGTGATGTGGGGTTGTTTTTATTTATTTTTAATCCGGATGTGATAACTAAACTGATAAAGGAGAAAAAAAAAAAAAATTTAAAGGTGATAGATCATATTTTTAGTAGTCCTTTTTTTTTTATATATTATTTTTATTGCAATGATTTTTTTTCCCTGTTCTGATTGCAATAAATTAATTCAATAATATATGGTTTTCCTGTTCTAACTGCTTGGAGTCATGTGCATGAATCCTTTTAAGGGCATTAGCTCTATGTTGGGACATATGCTTTGTCAGAAGAATAGGCTACTCTCACTGTGTAGGAGTCCCATATTTTTTTGGGACCTTCCTACTGTCTCTTGGAACATTAATCACTCCTTAGTGGTGCCTTCATTTGTTTTGCTTCACATGACAGAAGCATCTTAGACGAGAACACTCAACTATTTCTCTCTGATTGTTGTCATTTAAATTGCTCATGCTCATACATTCTTATTGTCTCTGTATTGCCTGTTTTCCATCTTATTGCTTTTTTATTTTAGCTACAAACTTGTTCTATATACATAACTGCCCGCTGCTGGACAACTGAAGTCCATAACTGGTGTAGTCATCATGTAGATTTTAGTCTTCTTCTTCTTCTTCTTCTTATTATTATTTAATATATATATATGTATATTATAAAGGTTCAATGGTGATGGGCTACACAATGGTGGGTAGGCTGGGTGGCTCTCCTCTTGCCCATAACATAACCATCCTAGAGACAAAGGAAGGAGTTTTCTTTAGGGCCGGCAGTGCAAGAATTTTGAAAATTTTGAGAGGCCAGCCTTGAAACTTTTGGAGGGCTTATGGTGAAATACATATGAAGGTTTCGTTTATTTGGATCTTTTGGAGCTTTGGGGGGTTCGTGGTCCCCAAATACCTCTTTTGGGTAAGCAAGTGTTTTACCACCAAGTCTCGGGGTATTATTACTTACTAAGAGAGTTCCCCAGTGAAACTGGCTGGCACTTCTATAGAATCTCCTTATCTTGAATCTTGATAGACAGTCTCTTGTCATGTTGCACAGAAATAATTCCCCTTCACTCATCTCACTATAGTTGTACGGGCATAAACTTTTTTTGATTTCTCCATCTGTATGGATCATCATAATTCCTTTTGGCAACATATGCATTGATAAGTGAAATGATGTTATGCCTCAATATGAGGATAAGTTCATCAAATCAAAATTCAGTCATTAACATTATCACTCTACTGGTTGGCTTCGTCTTTGATTGTTTATTTTCCAGAAGGAAATGAGGATTCTTAGCTGAAGAAAAATGCTGGTTCCATTTTGCAGGTGACACCTAATCTTTATGGCAATCTTGTTGCAAATACTGCTGCTGGTATTGCTGGTGGCACAGGAGTCATGCCAGGAGGTACATCAATCAACATTTTCCAACTCTGATTATTCCTGCCTAATTTTTTTGTTATTTTTTTCCCCTTTCCCTTTCTGCTCCTTTTATCGTTTTTGGAAATCCACTTATAGGTGTGTAATGTTATTGTATTGGTTGGAACCCCATGAAAATCAACCAGTGTTGAAAATCTAGCTGGATCGAGTTAGTTCAAGAAAATTAATTAACTCAAGTGCCTGATTATTTAATTTAAGCTAGTGCATCCTTGCTCTTAATTTGAACTATATCTTTCAGTGGAATTTACTGGATGATGCTTATCTTCTGTGGAATTGATTGATGGGTTTTCAGTTATCATACATTAGTTAACTAGACATGTTTCAATAACTAAACATAAACTAGACATGTTTCCCATATGAGCTCTTAATTATTTTTTTTTTTTTAAATAAATAAAAATTTTGTAACTCAACTGCTGTGACATGGCACTAATTGATGGCACCATATGTGAGATCTTCAGGGCACAAATTTCCATTTTTATGTTGGGAGGGGAATTTTTTCCAACCAATGATTTACTTAAACCATGTGGTGCGCTGGGCACTTTTGTCAAATTATTTCAACCATATGAATGGTTAGGGTAAGACTAAATGGCTCCATATAATTTCACTTGTGTGCCGACATGCCCAGATCAATATGGTGGAACCTTTTCCTTGGGTGGTACAACTTCTTCACTTTAAAACCATGCTTATCATAGAAGTTGATATTTTCTTCTTGGCAACAAGACACATATTGTAGCACCAGTTCTGCTTGAGCTTGACTGGTATGAGTGGATTAAATGAAATAGGAACAAGGTTGTCCTTATCATTTTGGACATGAGCCAAATTGCTAGAGAAGTTAGAGATCAGTTCTCTATACATAGGAAAAGGGTAACATTTATAGTTCATGGCAAAAAAGGTTAAGTTGAGGGTAAAAGTAGCGTACAACTTCACCATTAGATTTGTTAATGTCTTTGTAGTATGAGATGGGTGAAAATGGAGTTATTTTCGCTTTCTATTTTTCTTTTTCTATATGACAGCATCTGTTTGCAAGTTTATCAACAGAAGCCATTCATCCATACCAAATGCATACATGTTTAGATGCTTCTAGTACCTGCATACATGTTCATTTCATACAAATATGTACAAATTCTGTTGAAAAACTTTATGGTGAATGTATGAAGTGCATTAGTTAGAAAATAGACTCTGTGCCAAGAATATTCAATCAATCATCTGTTTTTGCTGCAGGAAATGTTGGGGCTGATCATGCTGTTTTTGAGCAAGGTGCTTCAGCGGGAAATGTGGGAAATATGAAAGTACTGGAGCAGAAGAAAGCAAATCCAGTGGCCTTGCTTCTCTCATCAGCCATGATGCTGAGACATCTCCAATTTCCATCATTTGCTGATCGATTAGAAACTGCTGTGAAGCGGGTTATATCAGAGGGCAAGCACCGGACAAAAGACCTTGGAGGCAGTAGCACCACACAAGAGGTGGTTGATGCAGTCATAGCAGCTTTAGGCTGATTGAGAAGATAATCCTCCAGAACTGTTTACCGGACGTGGGGTTCGTACATGCTTGTTTTTCTCAATTAATATTTCACTTGCATTAGTTGCTAGGCTTTCTTACACTATTAATCACTTATTATTATTATTATTATTTTTGGTTTGAATAATCTCAATAATAATGCTTTGCTAATTCAAACAAGGACCTATCAATGGGTCAAATTTTGTGATATTTACTGTTGTAAAAGTTCACTTTGTCTTTCATATTTGGTGATTGTCATGGAGAAGCATGGCATTGGGGAAAATAGGAATTTGGAATGGGTTTATATTGTTACTATTATTTAGGTCTCGTTTGGCAAGCAACACTTTTAACTTAAAAGTCACTAAAAAAAATAAAAAAGCTTATAACTTATATAAAAAAGTCAAAGATTCTATTTTCTCTTTATTTTTTACACATTTTTTCGTAAAAAATTTAAAAGTCATTTTAAACATATTAATTTTTTTATCTTATATTTTAGTCAAAAAGTTAAAAAGTTATTAAAATAGTCTGTTTTTAAATAATTATTGTTTTTATTATGACTTTTGGAATAAATTATTTAATGGATTATTTAATTCGTTGACAACATCCATAATCCTAAAGATGAAGGAAACTGTAGAATTTAGCTGGATCTCGTCAACATCAACACACAGCGATATTTACCAATAAAAGAAAGGTTAAATGAAGGAAGGAGGTGTTTGTTTCTCAATAATCCAAATTAAGGGAGTGAAGTGATATTTCAACGATAATCCAAATTAGGGGAGTGAAGTGACATTTCAAAGAGCAAGGAGGGAGATAACATTGTGATTTGAGAAGTATCTAGAGGTGCTAGTGCAATTTATTAAAAAATAATTATCAGTTTTGTAACCACAAGCTTGGATAAGTTCCGAGATTCAATTAAGTTTGCTCCCTAATTTGAGTTTTGATAGCTGTAACACCTTATGATCAGTGGCAGGCTTTCACTGTAAATGGGGATTAGTTTAGATGTGCGTTAAGTCGGCCTGGACATTATTGGGAAACCCCCAAAAAAGAAAAAAAAAAAATACTAGTTTTGTAGTACCCAATTTTATTTATTATTTTTTTAAGAGGATCTGCACTTGCAACAATGCATATCTTGGGTTCATTTTAAATTCAAAGCTAGTGGAACTTGGGAAAAATCTATGGTACATGAAAGTTGTTTTTATGTATGGTACCTAAATACATGTGAATCATTAGATTTAGATAGGATAAAATTTTAGTCATTAAATGTGTTATGACTAAAAATAGATAGGAAATTAAAGTGATTTTTCAAAAGTTGAAGTAGTTTTAGTTAATTTGGGAATGAAAAATAGATCTAACTTACTATTTATTACAAATATACATACCACTTATCATTAACTCATTTACTATTTGTTATAAATAAACTTACTATTTACATATAAATAAAATATAATTCAACAATATTACCAGTTAGTCAGGTTACCTTTCTTTTGAAGTTATGCTTTCTTTTTTTTGTTTTGTTTGGCAACACATGGAATTAATGACACACTATATATATAATTATTTTTCCTCCATATTTAGTCTCTATCTCTATTTTATTTTAACGTTATGTGACATTTTCCATTTATGAAATTTAAGGTTTTGTTGTAATAACATTTCACCTAGTTAAAGAAAAATATTCAATAGTAAGTAGAGTAGTAAGTCAAATTTAATGAAATATTAAATGAAGTCCCATTGAGTAGTAACTCAAGTTTAATAAAATAGTAAGTGGAATCTTTGTTTGTTTTGAAGTAAAATGTTTTTATTAGAAATATTTTACTCATTCCATTGTTTGGTTGAACAAAAAGTAAGTTTTTGCATCATTTTTCAATAAATAACTAACCTTTAAAAATTTGATAAATCAATTTTTACAAAGTTGACTCTGACTTATTAGCTTTTCAACACATTTATCTTTTTCAAATAAATATGTTAGTTAGCTCACTAAAAAGTCATAAATGACACTCTATTGAATTAAAATTTCTCTTTTAAGCAATAAAATATTTTGAATAAATTATGCAAATGGTCCCTGTAGTTTACACGATGTATCAATTTGGTTCATGTCGTTTCAATTTGCTCGATTTTGCCCTTAATTTAACAGATTGTATCATTTTAGTCCAATAAATAACGGTTGTTAAGTTTGGTGGATAGAAAGTCTGTACAATGTGCCAATTTGGTCTTTGTAGTTTACACAATGTGTCAATTTGGTTCATGTTGTTTCAATTTGCTCGATTTTGACAGAAACCAAATGACACATTGTGTAAACTACATAGATCAAATTGACACATAGTTTGATTTTTCGTCTACCAAACTTAACAATTGCTATTTATTAGACTAAAATAACATAATCTGTTAAATTAAGGGACAAAATTGAGCAAATTGAAACAAAATGGACCAAATTGACACATCGTGTAAACTATAGGGACTATTTGTATAATTTATCAAAATATTTTTGTTTCAAGTATCAACTAAATGCTGAAAAATGAAAACAAAAATATTTTTTTGTGTAAAATACTTTATGTCGAAACAAACGGAACCTAAGTAGTAAATGAAATCTAATGAAATAGTTAGTGAATTCTCATTGTAGGTCAAAGCTACTTACTATGAAGTTGTAAGGGTAGTTTTATTGAATAGTAAATAGTATTTAATTGAGTAATAAGTCAAATTTAATCAAGATTAGAATCACTCTTTAGGTAAAAGCTCACTCTAAGGATTGTTGGTACATAGTGCAGGAGATTATCAATAATGTTCAACTGATTAGATTTATTGCTTAGTTCTTGATTGTAGTATGCAGTAGGCTTATGGCGGCTACTGCTTGGTGGTGGGTGTGTTATGAGTTGTATTTGTGTTTGTTTGTCTGGTTCTTTTGTGTTGGTACCTTACCAACTCCTTGTTAAATTCAATTGATTGATATAATCTGTATTGAATGATCTATTACAATGTTCAGATGACTCTCTTTTATAGAGGAGAGAGTGTTACAAAGGGGCCAAAGGTGGCCGAAAGAAGAAACAGGAAAGCATGCACTAAGGAGACAACATTATTAAAGCTAGTTGGTATTTTACAGCTAATATATATATGCACTAACATATAATATACTAACAGCCCCCCTCAAACTCAAGGAGGATAGGAACCAACCAACTTGAGTTTGGAGAGAGTAACAAAACAGAAAAATAAAATAAAATAAAATAGGATAGGAGACACTGTATAGTCGTGTCAAACCGTTGGTGAAGACACTGTATGGTCGTGTCAGACCGTTGGTGAAGACACTGTATGGTCGTGTCGGACCCTTGTAGCAGCTAACCGGAATCAACGTCGGGACAGTTTACGGAGTCTTGCCGGACCCATGTAGAAGCCAACCGGAATCAATGTCGGGACAGTTTATGGAGTTTTGCCGGATCCATGTAGAAGCTAACTGGAATCAATGTCGGGACAGTTTACAGAGTCTTGCCGGACCCATGTAGAAGCTTACCAGAATCAATGTCGGGACAGTTTACAGAGTCTTGCCGGACCCTTGTAGAAGCTAACCGGAATCAATGTCGGGACAGTTTACAGAATCTTGCCGGACCCTTGTAGAAAATACACTGTACGATTGTGTATATAGGCTGCCAAAAAGATATACATGTATATATATATCGAGCCCTCAAATAGTCGCGCCCTCAAAAGGCGTGCCCAATCTATCAAAAAGGCGTGCCATCAAAAAATGTGCCCGACAGAAATCTTCGAGCGGCGAGCCATCAAAAGGCGCGCCGGACACGCGGCGATGCACATGACCAACAGAGTGTCGTGTCGGCCTCTTCGTCTTTGTCTATATAAACTGAAGCGAAGGCTGAGGCTTGTAAGCATAACAAACCAGCTGAAACCTCTTCGTTCTCTGAGAGCTGTTCTCTAAGAGCTGCAAACCTTGAACCACTCTGTAACATCTGAATCTGAAACACTCAGCAATCCCTAACATGGCTTCTTCTTCCCGTTCAGCTACCCAGAACATAGCCTCTTCTTCCCGTGGTCTGCTCACTCTCTTTCCCGACCTCAACGAGTCCACAAGAGAGATAACCGGTGCGGTTGCCCTTGAACCTCAACCAAGTGCCCCTGGTTTTGCTCCGTTGAACTTTCCTATGCTGTCTGTGGAGCAAATAATGGCTGCACAATCGGATATTGAGGCGAATCATTATACATTGAAGTCATGTGTTGAGACCATGACTGCGGTCACAAACTTGTCGCACCGGCTTCAAAGTAGGACAAATGAGGTGCAACAGTTAAACGCCCAACTGGCTCTGCTCCAGGGCATGTATAAGGATGCGCGAGCAGAGATATGTGTGCTCAAGGCGGAAAACAAGGAGCTGAAGCGGAAGGCCACCGTTATGTTCCGATTTGGAGGTCCGCCATATGTTGCGGTGGAGGAGCATCGGGAAGTGAACGTGCTCAGCGGCGTGGGAAACACAGAGGCAGTGCGGGCACGGGACACCCAAGATAAAAGCAAGAAGAAGAGGTCTGCAGCAGAGTAAAGTCGAAAAGAAAAATCCTTTATGGTTTGTATTTTGTTTCCTTCTTCTTTTTTTTTTTTTTGTTTTTGTTTTTGTTTTTTTGTTTTTGTTGTTTTTGTTGCTTTTTTTTTTTTTTGTTTTAATTTTATGTGGGTGTGTGTGTGATGTATTGGTAATGCTCTGGTATGGCAATGGAAATGTAGGACTTGAATTTGGTGGTTTGTGAATAATAGTCTGTGATGGTATGCTGGCACTTTGAGTATTGGATATTGTTGTGCTTGTGATAAAAGAAAATAAAATAGAATAAAATACAAGAGGAAGAAACGGTGGGTATGGTGGTAAGGGGGAGAGACACACGCTGGACACACACACAGAATATACAGGACACAAGAAAGATAAGATAAAATAAAGAAATGTTGGGTTGAAAATGTTTTGGGTCAAAAGTGGTGGTGAAAGGCACAGGAAAATTTAAAAATAAATAAAAATAAATAAATAAAGAAGTGGTGGAGTGATAGGTCAAAAGGTGGAGTAAAAAGAGAAAAAAAAAGGGCACATGGGTTGGGTATATAAAATGATGGGTATGATGGGTTATATATATATACTGAGAGAGTGGGGAACAGGTGTTGGTGATGGTGTGAAAAGCTTGAATTGAATTATGAAAGGTGATGATGATTCATCCCCATGTGAAATGGCATCCGTTTGGTGAACCACTCTCCAAGACCCAATACTGATGTCCCAAACCATGATGACATGAACATGCCAACCAAGAAGATGGATAAACACAACTGGTGTTGCTGCAAGTGCTGTTTGGCTTCATGTGGGAGAATATTTTCTCATAATTATCAGCCTGTGCTGTATCAGAAATCAAGAGCAGCACCAAATCATTGCCAGATATTGTCTCCCATATGTCACCGAGGGTTCCATTCTCTTCACTAAAACCAGCAGCTCGTGCCTCAGCAAAGGAACGAGAACCCTTCCTAAGGCCAATCTTGACCACAATGTCTGATTTTGCTTCTGCAAGAGAATCCCTCAGATTCTGAGCTGGAGCAGGGCCCTGTGAACCCCAACCAATAACACCAATTTGCTTAATGCCCTTGAAGGCATCGGGTAGCAAAGGAAACAGATCCTCCCTCTCACAATATACTCGTCGTGACTAGCGAGAGTAATTTCCTCCTTTTTGAAGACTGAACTGTCGAAATCCAGCGAAGTCAAGGGCTTCATCGCGGGCATAGAGACCATGCGAGCTCCGAGAGCTGAGCCCAACCCTATTTCTAGGTAAAAATTGAGCTACTTTAAAGCTATCTTCGAAGACGAAGACGAGAGAAACCCAAGATTGAGAGGTAGGGTTTTGGAAACTGGCTTTAGGGTTTTGGAGGACGAAGATGCAGAACCACCACCAGTAGCCACAGAGGCAGAGAAGAAATCTGCAAAATGTGGATTCCAACGATGCATCAGCAGAAGCAGCAAAAAAATTCTTGGAAGATTGAACAAAGAGGACACTCGTGAGTTGGCCACATTAATTTTGTTGACCAAATTTCTAACACTCAGTGAATACAATCTGGAGCTTAAACTGGATGCTACACCAGTAGTTTGCAAATCAGTAGAATAGAAGCTGGGGTGATGATAGACCAGAATGTAATGGAGTTGATGGAGGTTTTAATTGGTTGAGGTCCGGCGGGCGGTCAAGGCATGATTGCCGCCCGCCGGAAGGCGAAGATTACCAAGAGCTTAACCTATAGCTCTGATACCATGTTAAATTCAATTGATTGATATAATCTGTATTGAATGATCTATTACAATGTTCAGATGACTCTCTTTTATAGAGGAAAGAGTGTTATAAAGGGGCCAAAGGTGGCCGAAAGAAGAAACAGGAAAGCATGCACTAAGGAGACAACATTATTAAAGTTAGTTGGTATTTTACAGCTAATATATATATGCACTAACATATAATACATATAATATACTAACACTCCTTTGGTCTTGAGCTAGCAAATGATTAGGTGATCTCTTGGTGTTAGTCTAGTTGAGATTAAGATGTTTCGCTATGATACTTGTTGCTTTTGTCCTCCCCTTTATTAATGTATCCAACTATATTTCATATGTTTTCATCAATAAAGTTTCCTTTTTTGTTGATCCAAAAAAAACAAAAAAGTCAAATTTAATAAAGTGTGGAGTCTCATTGAGTAGTAAGTGTAATTTAATTGAGTAGTAAGTAAAATATAATAAAATAGTAAATGGAGTCTCATTGAATAGTAAGTGACGTTTCATATTGAATAGTAAGTCAAGTCTAATAAAATACTTAATATTCATTTTCACTCATTTATTTATCATATTACATCTTTTAACTCTCATTATCTATAATATGTTATATTATTGTAAAGTATAAATTGAAAATAAAATATAATAAAATAATTTAGAAAGACCTCTCATTTGTCAATATTTATTAATGATAATAAATGAATAGGTGTACAATAATTACTTTATTTTACCTACTACACTTGAAAGCATTAATTTCTATATAAGAATAGGTAATTAGAAAAATATAGAACAACTCTTAACTCATTTGTATACATAATGAAGAAGATTGTATTTTTCCATATTTTTTCACAAAGAATAAGTTAAATATGGTGATTTAGATTTTACAAATTGAAGACAATTTCCAGTTACTAATTTATCTATGTCTCTATCTCTCTTTTGTTTGAACATTATGTGATATTTTTAATTTTATAAATTTTAAATAATGTTTTATTTTAACATTATTTGATGTTTCTAATTTATTACTTACTAGTTATTGTGACTTTGCTTACAATTTGTTTTCATCCTACTTACCAATCAATAGTAGGAGGGTTTTATTGAGTAGTACTCATGTATGATTGAGTTGAAAGCAAGTTTGATGGAGTAGTAAGTAGAGAATCAATAAGTAGTAAGTAGAGTCTCGTTAACTAGTAAGTAGAGTTCAATTCAGTAATAAAGCAAAGTCTAATGAAGTAGTAAGTAGGGTCTCATTAAATAGTAAGTGAGGTATAATTTAGGCCTTGTTTGAGAACATGCTATTTTAGTAACTTTTTGACTTTTTGAATAAAGTATGAGGTAAAAAAAATTTAGCATGTTTGGAACGACTTTTTAATTTTTTACGAAAAGATGTGCAAAAAGTAGAGAGAAAATAAAATCTTTGACTTTTTGATAATGTTATAGACCTTTTTGATTTTTTTAGTAACATTTTGACTTTAAGCTAAAAGCGTTGGATGCCAAATGAGACCTTAGTAGTAAGTCAAGTCGAATAATTAAATAACAAGTGAGACTTAATAAAGTAGTAAATCAAGTCAAATGAAGTGGTGTCTTATTAAATACTAAGTCAAGTCTATATTTTGTTTACTATTTTAAAATTCATATTTATATTTATTACTGACCATTCATTGTGACTTTACTTACAATTTGTTTTAATTCAATTAGTAATGAAGTCTTATTGAATATTAGTTATGTTTGATTAAGTAAAGTCAAAAAGCCAAAAAGTTACTAAATTAGTCAAAAAGCCAATAACTCATATAAAAAAGTCAAAGATTCTCTTTTCTCTCTACTTTTTTGCACATCTTTTCGTAAAAAGTCAAAAAGTCATCCTAAACATACTAGTTTTTTTTAGCTCATATTTTAGCTAAATAGCCAAAAAGTTACTAAATTAGCCTGTTCCCAAACGAGGTCTCAGGTTTGATGGGATAGTGAGTGGAGTATCAATGAATAGTAAGTTGAGTCTCATCGACTAGTAAGTGAGATTTAATTGAATAGTAAGCAAAGTCCAATAAAATAGTAAAATCAAAAAATTATAAATAAAATCTGAACTATCATAACATTTATAAATTAAACTTTTACATAATTAACTCAAAATAAAATTCTGATTAATTAAATTTGTAGTATTCTTCAACTGCTTTTATCCATCCAATCCTTAACAAAACGACGACATATCAACATGGTATACCCATTTGATTTGATTCTCCGAAAACTCACCGCCACTGAACACTGTAAATCATCTCTCTCTCTCTCGAGTTGAGATCTTCTCATTGGCTCTCTCTTTGCGTCTTTATTTGTAACGGTGGATCTCTTCTTGTCTTTTTATTTATAATTTTGAATATATACTTTGAATTAATTTAACAATTTAAATTTAATTATTTAAAAATAAAAAAATATAAAGTTAATTAAACAAGTAAGGAGATAAGGAGATAACCAGCAGAGGATGTCAGCTGCTCTCTCTCTCTCTTCCCCACCATCGCCATGAATCGCTTCCTCAAGAACTCTCTCTCTCGCTTCATTGGTAGTGTGAATCGAATTCAACCAATACTTACATCCATTCAATTTTCTCGTCAATTTTCCGGAAATCTCGAACAGGACCCGTGTGAATCGGTGGAGGGTCTGGTCCGATGTCCAGCTAACCACGTTCCTCTCTCTCCCATAACCTTCCTGGAGCGATCTGCAAAGGTTTACAGAGACAGAACATCGCTTGTGTACGGTTCCGTGAAGTACACTTGGAAGCAGACTCATGAGCGATGTCTCAGACTCGCCTCTGCTCTCACCCTCTTGGGGATTTCCCCTGGAGATGTTGTAAGTTTGCTTCTTTCACTTTCTTTGCTTTCTGAATTTCCACTTGCATGTGCAAATGCATTTTTTTATTCTGATGCTTCATTGCTTGTTTAGTTTTTGCTATGATTTTGTTCCTCTCGTGAATTAGTGGACGAAGTGGTGCTCAATGGCAGAGCATGTAATTTAGTTTTCTGATTTCATTTGATTTCTCAATGTTTGGTTCTAATACGTGTTGAAATTCAGTGGAATAGTAACAACAAAGACTATTTGAAGCAAATTGATTAAGTTATTATGTACTGATATTTGCTTCAAACTTAGTTTGATTTCTTGGTGGATCAAATGAATACTTGAACGCAGTGTTTGGGTGGGGGATTTGGGGAGGGATTTGGAAAGGGAAATGGAAAAGGTATGTGAAACTAGGTGAAATATAGGTATATTTTATTCACATTTCACCTACCTTTTCTATTTCCCTTCCAAATCTCTTCTCAAATCCTCCAAACAAACATAGCAGAAATGTACCTTCTTTATGAAACATTGTATTTGTCAGTCTGATATCCACACGGTAATAGATTCAGAAGAAGAAATGGTTTTTATCATCACTGCCAGTGAATTTGAATTTGGTTCTCATTGTTTAAGTGACTATATTATATTATATCCATTCCAGGCCAAACAAAACCATTTTTATCTTCTTGATATGAATTTGAATTAAGTTTTTTTGGGGATAATTAAACAGTAAATTTTATTAGAATAGAAGCATCAAGATAATGAATTTGAATTTACCAAGCTTTGACTCTTTCGATTCCATTATCAGTACAGTCTTCTCTCTCCTCAGGAGCGGAGCCTGGGCCAAAAGGAATGCAGTGGTTCCCGCTGGGTGGATGGTGGGTTGGGCCGGGTTTAGATAACTTGAATAATCGTTTACAACAATGATAGAGACCACTAATTTTGGAGCTCTAAAAAGACCACTAATGACATGGCACTCAATAAAAAAAAAAAAAAAATACAACACCAAGGCCAAAACACCAAATCATTCATGGTGGAGCCTACTGCCACATCATTAGTGGGAGCACTAATTAGTGCTCCCACTCATTTTCCAATCGTTTAATATAGGACAATTGTACCAATAAACAAATTATACAATACCAGTGATGGTCTCAATTTAGACATGCTAACCACTTCTCATTAGCCCATATAATTATTTGAATGTTAGTCAAGGTGACTTGGATTCATAAGCTTCACAAGCAGTTCAATTGAAAAATTACAGGAACCACACATGAGACCAATGTAGTTTCTCTAACAAAATTTCACTGCTTTAACATACGAGACCAATCAAGTAAACTATATTCCTTGTTTATTGCAAAGTAAATTTGGGTTGTTTGATTTTGGAGGAAAACCATTGTACAAAGTGGGTTTTCCAAAATTTTGATGGGGCCAAATTGAGTTTGGGGGACCATTACAGGTGGTTCAATTTTTTATGAAAGGTAGCCCTTACATAAAAGTGGGCAATCTCACGGTTCTGAAGTCTGTACATCAATCAGTTGTCTTTTGCCACTTAAGAGGCGGGAGCCTATACTGTGAACAAAGTTTATGGAAAAGAAATAATTACTGCATATTAGTGTTTTCGACTTCCTTTAGAACACATTAATCCAAACTGGTAAACTGTTTTATAGCGGCAAGGTTTTCAACACAAACTTTTAAATTTCTTGTCCATGTGCATTAATGAAAATCAAAATTCTCGAAGTCGATAGCAATTTACTTCTTGTTCACTATCCTTTTCTGTTCTTCTCTTTTCCAATTGCACTATATCATATTCAATTCTCTGTACGTTTCTGCGTGGCATATCCTATTTCTTCATTTTTAAATTTCCAAATCTTCGAGTAGGTAGCAACGTTGGCCCCTAATATTCCGGCAATGCATGAGCTGCATTTTGCGGTACCAATGGCTGGAGCAGTTATTTGTACACTTAATACACGCCATGATTCAGCTATGCTGTCAGTCCTACTGAGACATTCAGAAGCCAAGGTCATTTTTGTAGATTACCAGTTACTTGAAATTGCTCGTGGAGCACTTGATCTTCTTGTAAGTACAGAATCAAAACTTCCTATTTTAGTGTTAGTTCCTGAATCTGACGACTCATCTCAAACAGCTATTACTTCTGATACTTATGAATATGAGAGACTCTTGGCAAGTGGACATACAGAATTTTCCATAAGACGGCCAAGAAATGAATTGGATCCTATCAGCGTAAATTATACTTCCGGCACGACATCACGTCCCAAAGGAGTTGTTTATAGTCACAGAGGTGCCTATCTCAATGCCTTCGCGACGTTTTTTCTTCATGAAATGGGCTCAATGCCTGTTTATCTTTGGACAGTGCCTATGTTTCACTGCAACGGGTGGTGCCTCATTTGGGGACTCACAGCCCTCGGTGGCACTAACATATGCCTTAGAAGTGTCTCTCCTAAAGCCATTTTTCAAAATATTGCTGTCCACAAGGTGACACACATGGGTGGTGCACCTACTGTCTTGAACATGATTGTAAATGCGCCTTCAAATGACCGATGCCCACTTCCCCACAAGGTTGAAGTAATGACAGGCGGTGCACCACCTCCTCCACAGATACTTCTTAAGATGGAGGAGCTCGGTTTTGGACTATCTCACTTGTATGGACTTACAGAAACTTATGGTCCCGGGACATCTTGTGTATGGAAGCCTGAATGGGACGCTTTGCCTCAAGATGAACGATTAAAGCTAAAAGCACGACAAGGAGTTCAACATCTTGGTCTAGAAGAAGTAGACATTAAAGATCCTATCACCATGAAAAGTATACCGGCTGATGGAAAGACGGTTGGTGAGGTTATGTTCAGAGGAAACACGGTAATGAGTGGATACCTCAAAGATTTGGAAGCGACGCAAGACGCTTTCAGGGGTGGGTGGTTTAGAAGTGGCGATCTTGCTGTGAAACACCCCGATGGGTATATAGAAGTGAAGGACCGCTCGAAGGATATTATAATCTCTGGGGGTGAGAACATTAGCAGTGTAGAGGTAGAGATGGCGTTGTTTAGTCATCCGGCTGTGCTTGAAGCTGCGGTGGTTGCTAGACCGGATGATCACTGGGGTCAGACGCCTTGTGCCTTTGTGAAGTTGAAGGAGGGATTCAGTGTCGATGCTCAAGAGATAATCAAGTTCTGCAGGGATCGTTTGCCACATTATATGGCACCCCGGACAGTCATTTTTGAAGATCTTCCTAAAACTTCAACTGGGAAGGTGCAAAAGTTTGTTCTGAGGGAGAAGGCAAAAGCTTTGGGCAGCCTTTTCTAAGTGGAAAGAATAAACTTCCCTTGTTGTTCTTTTTACTTTTTAATTTATAAATATTTATGGTGGTGAAATGGAAAATTACTGAATAATTTTTTCATGTTCTCGTTCAGGATTCATTCACTTGACAGAACCAGAAGATGGGCAAATATGTGATTCTTCAAGATTCCACAAATAGTATAGCTGCTTCATGTGAATTTTACTAAATATATATATATTTTGGGAGAAATCTTCCAAGAACATCTTAAATCAGTAACAAGTTTTCAATAACATCTAAATGCAAATGAAAATATAGTTCCAAAATACATTTGTTTAAATTGTTAGCAAACTAATGCATTTTTTCAAACATCTTAAATGCAATCAAAATTCCAATAACATAATTAGTCCCATAACTCTAATGCCAAAACAAGATGACATATTTTGCAACCAACTAAAAAAGAAGAAAAAGTGATTGAAACAATTTGCTATAGTTATAAATTAGCATTTGCTCTAAATTTATTTGACACACAATTAAAACCATTACCCCTTTTTTTTTTTTTTTAATTTTTTATCAGAAGAGGAATTTCCATTAAAGTAGCCAAACGGCACTTACAAGGAGAGGAATCCATCCAAAAAAAAAACTTACACCATCAAAGGAAAGATGAAAATCAAAGAAAACAAAAGAGTAAATCTATGAAGAATACCCAGTTGCACAACAAGTGTTTGTGCTTGTACTGCAAGTAGAGGTCAACAAATGACTGTAGAGCATGTCGAGGATAGATCATAGATTACAATCACAAAGTGGGTAAGTTATACCAAACAATGATGGATTCCAGAGTTAAAACCAAACCAAAATAAAACAAAAACAAAAAGAAAACCAGAAACTCAACCTCAAACCGGATCTCTAGCAGATTTACACCAAACGGGATAGAGGAGAAGAACCCAAGAGGCCGGTTTGTGGAGACAGCTGATCCGGCGAGAGGTGGCAGATTTGGTATCGATGTGGTGGTGGCAGCGCCGGCGTGAAGCAAAGAGGAGGGAGACGGTGGATTTGGTGAAGGCTTCTACTGGGGTAAGGTAGAAGGGAAAAAGAGTGAGGAAAATAGATTGAAAATCCACCACAAGGGGAAAAACACCTCACAAAGAGGGAGAAGATGGAGAGCAAAGCTTCCAAAGCTTATTGACTTGAAATGGCAGAGAGAACGGAAGAAGAAAGCGGTACAGAGGAGGAGAGATGCGGTTGGAGGCCGGAGCCCCCCTCCTCCACCCCCAACGGCGCTCAGAAACGGAAACCCTAGAAGGACAAAAAGGGATTGAGAGATTTATTTACACAATCTTGGAAACATAAAACTTTTACAAATACAATTATATTTCAAGTACAGTCTACAAATCATCTATCCCACTCTCTGTATCATCTTTTGACATAACCAATCTTATATTACTACATCACCAAGATCAATGATTAGAACATATAAAACAAAATATGGTACAAAAGTGGAACAAGATGATTCATTCATGCCGTATATTTCAGTGTTCAATGCCCATTCGAGTGAGAAAGGCTGCCCATGGCTTTAGCTTTCTCTCTGAGAACAAATTTCTGTACCTTCCCAGTTGAATTAATTGGCAAATCCCCAAAAATGACGCTCCGTGGTACCATATAGTGTGGCAATCTATCCCCACAAAACTCGACAATCTCTTTCTCACTTGTACTGAACCCTTTCTTCAACCTTACAAATGCACAAGGTATTTCCCCCAAACAATCACTAGGCATTCCAACAACAGCAGCCTCCAGCACCATAGGATGACTAGCCACCACTGCTTCAACCTCAAGTGTGCTCACACTCTCCCCTCCAGAAGTTAATATTGCATCTACGACACGGTCTTTCATTTGTATATACCCATCTGGATGCCTGACTCCGATGTCCCTGGTCCTATACCACCCGCTTCTGAAAGCTTGTTGAGTCGCTTGTACATTTTTAAGGTACCCCAACATCATAGTATTGCTTCTAAACATCACCTCCCCAATGGTTTTCCCATCTGGTGGCACACTTATCATCGTCTTCGGATCCTTTACATCGACACCTTCCATCATAAGGTTGTGAATCCCTTCACGGCGTTTAATCATTCCATGGTCATTATCTAAGGGTACTGATATCACTGGACCAAGGGCTTCTGTCATTCCAAAAGCATGAGAAACATTAAATCCCAATTCCCTAACTTTGTTCAGAGTTTGAAGCGGTGGCAATACTCCAGCGATTATGACATCTATTTTGGAAGGAAGTGGTTGTTGGTCACTGGAGCCTGCTTCCGCAATCATGTTCAAGATGGTGGGTGCACCGCATAAATGTGTCACCCTGTGAAGACGTATCGCATCAAAGATGACTTTTGATGTGACATTTCTGATGCAAATGTTTGTGCCACCTAAAGCTGCCACTGCCCAAGTAAAGCACCACCCGCCGCAGCGAAACATGTCCACTGTCCACAGAAACACGGGCATTGCTCTCATGTTGCTGCGAAAAATTTCAGCTAGAGAATTGAGATAAACTGCTCTGTGGCTATACACCGCGCCTTTAGGCTTCCCAGTTGAGCCAGAAGTGTAATTCACTGAGATTGGTTGACACTCGTCGATTGGATGAAGAATCTCAAAATCATTTTGTCCCATTTCGAGTAGCCTATTGTAATCCAAGCTACTTGGTGGGAGGTCTGTTGTTGTGTGATTGCACTCTGGTATGACAACAATTAATGGTGGTTTGCCTTTGGAATTGCATAGGGAGAGAGAGTCTAGTGCTTTGAGGACAAGTTCAAGAAATTGATAGTCGATACATATGATTTTTGCTTCCAACTCTTCTAATAATGATCCTATCATGGGGGCATCAAGCCTTGTATTGAGTGCTGAAATGACTGCACCAGCCATTGGTACACCAAAGTACAACTCATATAGCTCTGGAATGTTTGGCGCCAAAGCTGCAACCTTCTCAAGTGATAAAATAGGAAATGGCTCCGCTCCATACCGCTATTCTCTATATCTCTCCCTACTCTATTTCGTGGGTTCCATCCTAAGCTCACAACGATAATCTGAATTGTTCATCTTGTAATTTTTACAGTAAAAATTGATTGTGTAAAAAGTTAATTTTCTCAAATATCACTAGACATATGATCAAATTATATATATTTTTTTAATGGACAATAACGATGTGTTTAAATTTAAACCGTCCGTTTTATAAAATAAAATGTGATTTATTCCTCTCTTTGTCAATATTCGGTGAAGTTGATTTTTTGTATAAAAAGATTTTTACGGCAAGATTTATGAGATGAACGGTTTAAATTAGTGTTATGAGCTCGGATTTGGAAACTACAAAATAAAATATTGAGGAATATGAAGGATAGTGGTATATGGAGAGGAGATATTCCTGACAAGGGACGAAATAAGGGATCTCAGAATCATATATGGATTCCTAATAAAGTTGTATTTAAGTAAAGCAAACAAATGTTTGACATTGATGCAACAGAGTGTAGAAGTAAACACAAACAAACGCAAAATAAGAGAGATTCTATAATCAAATTATACGAATTTTACTAATAATCAAATCTTATTTTAAAAAATAGAAATCTTAACAAGCCTATGAGTATCAAAAGAAAAAAAATGTTAAGAAACTAATGCCCCAATCCCGAGGAGTTATGTAACTTAGGGTTTAAGAGTGTGTTCCCTCTATATTTAGATAGCAGATTTAACTCTCATTAGATGCAATATGTTCCTTGGGGCCATGCCTGCGGGCTATGTCCGAGTTTTGCCCGATCGACATAGAGGGGGTGTTTTGTGTGAGTTTTGGGATTAGTCGAGGTGCACGTAAATAGTTTACTGGCCCCAACACACCCGGTCATCAAAAAAAAAAAAAAAAAAAAAAACCTAATGCCCCTGTTTGGCAGCCGATTTTCTGGTTAAAAAAAGTTGAAAAGTCATGAAAAAGTCAAAAAGTTAAAATGTCATATTATACATATCAATCAATCACTTTTTTCTTTTACAACTATTTACACAACTAAAAAAAATCATTACAAACACACTAAATTTTTTTCACCTCATAAAAAAGTTACAAAAAAAATTAAGTTACCAAATGGGCACTAATTATAAGTTTTGCAAGTAATCTTAGTTCTTGTAGATCAAGTAACCAACAAAAAAATAAAAACATCAACAAATAAAAAACTATAAAACTCTAGACTTAAGTAATAACAACAAAGACACTAAAAAAGTTAAATTACTAAATGGGCACTAATTATAAATCTTGCAAGTAATCTTAATTCTTGTAGATCAAGTAACCAACAAAAAAAAATTAAAACATCAACAAATAAAAAACTATAAAACTCTAGACTTAAGTAACAATGTCAGTCAAGTTCTAATTTTAAAATCATAAAATAGAAATATTTAGTTGTCAAAACCGCCACATCATACATGAATTTAATAAAATAGGCACTAAGTGCTGCCAAGTTTCTCATCAAAATAATTCGAGGTAAGTGGTGACGTTAAGATCTGTTTGATTAGCATGATTAATAATGAGAAAACTAATAATTCATAAAATTAATATATGATTGGTTATCTAATTGGATTATTGAGATAACAAATTTTCTTTTGTTAACGTTTGTTTTGATATGAATATGGAAATATATATTTCTAATTATAACCAACTAGGCTTAGCCTAGTTGGCTACCATGCATTCCTTAGGACTTAGTCCCAAGGAGGTCATGGGTTCAATTCAATCCTTAGGGAGTGCAAGCACTTAGGTGTTTTGTCGAGGGTGGGGAGATTTTCTCTCATAGGTACTAATCTAACAACTAACATTTGCCGATCAAAAAAAAATATATATATATATATTTCTAATTTATATTTATTTTGCATTATTAATTATAGGATTAAAAATCATCAAGTTTGTTGGATAAAATATCTATCAAAATCTAATTCAAAAATTATAACTAAACAATAAAATGTGAGTATCGTAAATTAATAATATCAATTATATATATTATAATTCATTCAATCAGATATGCCCTAAACTTATGACATTTTGGCTGTCATCATGTTATGCCTCCTCTCTGTATTTAATATTAATATATTCAACTATTCAAGGTCTATGAGGTTGCAAGCTGACATGATACAAATTAGCACAAGTTTGGATGTATGTGGGAATTATTGTGAATTTTGAAATTGTTATTTTAATCTTTAATTTAAATATATTTTTTTTTCCATGAAGATGTCCATTTACTTTCCATCTCATATTGATCTCTCAGTCTTTTTCTTTTTACAGTGCATTGAGCAGTTTTGCGTCAAACTAACCCCTTAAATCAATTAAAATTTAGCTTTGAGAAATAAAATCTGTGTAGAAACTTATAGAGTTCAAATTTGAGGATTATATATATATATTTTTGCAGAATATAGTGTAGTTGTGTAATTTTTATAGGTATAATTTGTATATATTTAACAAAAGAAGATGAATAGGATATTATTATTATTCAATTTTCAAATTTTAATTTAGCTATATAATTGTCCCCATTCTACAAAAAATTGAGTGATTGACTATAATATCATAATGTTTTGAGGTTTCCCGTCCAATTAAATTCATGTTTTGTGTTCTACAAAATTTTTCATATAAGATGATATAATTCTTTCTTTCATTTCAAATTAAAATACATTCTCGCAGTTCATCATTTAAAAAAATGTCACTATCAACTCAGTTTCAATGAGAGTTATAAAAATTCATACTTGAGTTATGGTTTAGTTTTTAAATAATTTTCCAATATTCGGTTAAAAAAATAAAGGAATCATATTGAAGATATACGTAACTTGGCTATTTTTCTCTCATCATCACATGACTCATGCATGATGCATGGTGGAAGAGAATTCAAATCAACCCAAAAAAAACCCAACAACATGGACCTTGATGATCATATTGGTTTGACTTTAGTGGTGCCGTGGACGAACTGTTATTTCATGTCTATGTGCATGACTAAAAGTAAGTTTGGAGACCATTTAAAATAATTAAAAAATTAAAAAATCATTATTAAAAATTAACACTTTTTTTTTTTCTATATTTTTTTATTATATAAAAAGTCAAAAATTCAACTGAAATAGTAATTCCTAAAACAATCCTAAGCGGTGCATCAAAAAAGGTATAATTGATATAAATGATGAGTTTATCATTTGAATATGATTTTTTTTTATTGATTTATAACATACACATTGAATAAATTTTAGCCGTCGATTGCCATGGCGTTGACTAGGGACGAACCCATGGCAAGGATCAAGAGATAAATATTTTTTTTCGCCATATACAAGTCCACGCGTGTGCACATACATATATGTCTAATCTAATATATAAATTATATATATACATAAAAAAATATATATAATATTATAAGTAATTTCTAATAGGATGATGAAACTTTTTTGGTGTCTTGACGATCTTAACTTCTTGTTCAAAACAATGGAGTTGGATATATATGGTTATTTGTTGAATTAAGTTGATAGATATTATGAGTATAAGGAGATTGAGTGATAGAATTATTAGTGTGTTAATATTAATTGATTGAGATTAAATTTATAAAATTATATAAAAACTCCCACTACATAAAAAACAACTTTATTATTTTTGTAAAATAGAAACAAAATAATTTTTTTATCTCTAATCATACTACCAAACATCCTAGGTGTGTGAGGATT
This sequence comes from Camellia granthamiana, assembly GCA_036172215.1. Classification (NCBI taxonomy): domain Eukaryota; kingdom Viridiplantae; phylum Streptophyta; class Magnoliopsida; order Ericales; family Theaceae; genus Camellia; species Camellia granthamiana. The sequence goes on along the minus strand of CM069903.1, from coordinate 50,651,809 downwards.
CATAATTTCTCAATCCCATATTATTATTATGCCTATATGACTCATGGATGAGATTTGGAGATTCCATTGGAGTTAAACCATGACAGTTCTAATCTCAATTCTTCTATTAGTACTCACCTCCGTTTATTTGGGGAGAACATATTTTATACGGAAAATTTTTTCGAAAAATATTTTGCAAAGAAAATATTTTTCTATGTTTAGTGGCGGTGATGGAACGAAGGTGGAGATAGAGGTGGTGGTGGTGTGGTGGTGTGGTGGTGGGGTGATCGTGACAATGATGGTGGTGGTAGCCGTAGTAATGGTGGTGTGGTTGTGAAGACAAGAGTGATGGTAGTATGGTGACATTGGTGAAATTTTAATTCGGAAAACATTTTTCACATTTTAAAAGTGAAAAACATTTTCTGTTTAAATAGGTTTGTTTTCCATTAGCTATGGAAAATGTTCCGATTGACTTTCGTTTACTATTATATCAAACACTAAAAAATACGAAAAATATTTTTCAAAAAACATTTTCTATCTAAACGAATGGAGCATAAAGTTATTCATATTCAACTACAGATTAAAAATTTAAAATTCAAACACAGCTAAAAAATGATTTCAATAACATGATGAAAGGGTCATGTTTTGTGCATTTCTTAGTTTGTTTGAGTGGTCCTGTTTTAGTTGGTGACTTATCAATCTCGGTTTTATGCTAGTATATGATTGAGTTCGTGTGTGAGTGTCAATCTAGTTGGGATTGACACATTGGGTATGATACTTGAGCACTTGCCCTTTTCTTTCTGGGTAATGTTAGAAATACTAAATTTTCTATTAAATAAATGACCAAATGTCTCATGTATGAAGTCCACAAAAATGTGAGGTCTACGCCTATGTGAGACATTTAATCATTTATTTAATAGAAAATTTTAGAGTCTATAGCATTTTTCTTTCTTTATTGATGTACCACTTTGTATCACCTTGTATTACTTTGTGGTTATCAATAAAAAAAATTTTTGCTGATAAAAAAAAAATAAAAAATGATGAAATGGCGGCATTTAGAAAAACTTACGACGTCACCGCGGGAGATACCCAACTGAGAGAGAGCAGATGCGAGTTTGATACACCTTTGATGAGTCTGTCTCCATGAGTAGGTTGTTTTGCCATGAACAATAGAGACTTGATCACCATAGACAAAAGCAGCTCGCTCTAAGAAGCTTATAGGAGAGAGAGGCACATAGTTGGCTGAGCATTGCATCACTCCCTCCATTTGGGTTTCCTTCTATGCCCGGTAGTTGTCTTCAGAATGCTAGATTAACGGAGTATATATAACGCGTGTTCCTATTTTTTTGGGTTTGGCTGTTGGCCTAGAGCTCACTGCGGATCCTGTTTTAATAATTTGAACTAATATATACAACTCCTCGATTATTATATATTTATAAAAAATCACATTGATCGGATACCGATAGTTACGTACTCAAAGTAGTTTTGTATAAAAAAAAAAAAATAGACGATGAAAAAATAAACGATTGACAGAAATCTGATTCGATAAAATAGCTATTGATATTTGATTAACGTGATTTTTTACAAGCATATAGTACTTGGCGAGTTTTACACATTGAAGAGTTCGGATTATAGAAACGGGACCCGTGGTGGGCCCCCACAGGCCCCAACAATACCCTTCAGTCCGTCACGAACTGGAGGTGACGGACTGGAGGAAAGCCGATCCCTATTTTTTTTTTTGATTTTTGGCACTAGAGTCATATGTTCAATTTAAAAACTTTTAGGTAATAGTCTTAAGAGTATTTCCAATGTGTGTACCTATTTAATCTATCTAAACATTACTATAAGGAAAAAGTGGCAGACCCCACTGGGGGTGACCCCCAAGCCCCCAGTGGGGTGTGAATGGCCCAATTTTTTTTTCTCATCCTCTCCCCGCCCCCCACGTGTATGTGGGGGTGGTGGGGGTGTGCCCCAGCTGGGAGTCTATAGCAAGGTTCTTACTATAAAGTATATGTTTTATTTTACTTATCAATTTTTTTTTTTTTTAATCATGCTTATTATTTTAGCTATTTTAAAATAGTATTCAGTTGGTTTGGTTTGAATTTTCTGAATTCACTTTTCAGAAAATTAAAACTTTTTGTTTTTCTTTTTTTTTTAAATTTTATATTTTCACTGAATTTTTTTAATGTTATAAGCAAATTTTTTTTTTCATTTTTAGATACATCTAACATAAATACACTTAAACAAGATAATATTTGTGAATTTAATTTTTTTTTACTAAATATCAAAAATATAAAAAATACGAAAATTCTATACATTTTTCGTATTCTTGTGTATTTATTAATTTTTTAAAATATTTTTTTACAAGTGTTTTACTTTTTAGATATATCTAAGTAAGTTGCATCTAAAAAAGTAAAAAAAAATTACTTAAAATTTTAAAAATATTCATTAAAAACAAAAAATATGAAAAATAAAAAACTTAATTTTCAGAAAATTGAATACAAAAAATTAAAACCAAACACAGAAATAATGTTATAGAATGCTACATCAGCAACAAGGATAGAGGGAGATGATCATAAGGATTGATTACATTTTGCCTAGTCTTTGAAGACTAATTACATGTAACTAGTGAATGTGAGTTGAGCCAAAATGCTTAATTATATACTTAATGCATTGGAGTTAAAAAAGTGAGTTATGCTAGGCATTTGATTAATAAGTATTATATGCGTAATGGGTTGGAAATACTCTAAACTCTATTCTTTTGAGGTAAAAAAGACAATATAATTTGAAAGATAATATTAACTCTATTTCGTGTCATCTATCTGTCTACATATCATTTCTTTATTTATCCATATCACATATCTATCAGCCTAATCTATCTATCAGTGTATATCACCACCACCACTAATCACTATCGTCGATCACTTCTGATGACCTTTTCGACGACAATGGGATAAAAATAAAAAATAAAAAATATTTAAAACAATATTTTATCATTATCACCAAAAAAATTCTAATCCTTGAACCTAATGACATATTTGTGTAAAAATAAACTTATCACTAATATATATTTTTTAATGTCGTAATTTAAAAATAATTTAAATTGAGAAACACATTTTCAAATATCGTGAAATTGGTTTAAAAACTTTCATGATTGCCTAGTCATACTCAATTACCATATTAAAATGTTAAAAAATCTGGGTTGAGATAGACAAAGACGTCACTGAGCTTATTGCGGCTAGTTTCATTTTATAAAACGTATGTAATGAGAAAATATTTTACTCTTAATACATATTTAAAAATATTTTAAAACATTTTAATACATGTTTTCCAACACGACCTTTAGATTTGGTTTTAGCATTTTTTCTTCCCTTCAGATGGAGTTACATGTCAAGAACCAAGTTCGCTTTCCGTTCACTTTTTGGATTGGGAGAACACGTTGACATGACTGTGGCCTGATATCCAATTTATTTTGATGTTTTAAATCATTTAATTTGTAAAATCTACTGAAAAGATCATTTAAGTGAAAAATTAACTTAATTAGATAAAATTTTCTTAAAACAATTTATGGTAAGTATATTTTGAAAAATAGATTTTCTATTTTTCTTGTACAAAAATAATGTACTTACTGATATTCCATCAACTTGATTCTTTGTGTGTATAATCTGCTCAAAAAATTTTACTAGTTAAATAATTCGGATCACCAAAATAAATTTCAGATTGACCCGATCCATTCAAACTGGACCCTTAGCTTAGTATTGACAAATCTTAGCCTAACATCGGTGTTGGTATCTTGTCTCCCACATTTTTGTAGTCCCTTCATCTGCTTCGTTTTCTGACCAAACCCTTGAAGTACAACCTAAAAGCCTTGCTATTTGGAACAACCATAGAAGAAGAAGGAGAAGAAAAAGAAGAACCCTCATCATACAATCCGTTGTTGTGATCACTAGTATGTGGCAAAGAAGACAAAGGGGAGTGGTTGTGGCAGAGAGGCAGGAGAAGGGTGAAGGAGAGGTAAGGGAGTGGTTGTAGCAGCAAGATGAGGTGAGAGATGGGATGTTGGGGTCAACGTTGGCCCAAGGTTTGCAGCAATTGGGTGGGGGAGAGGGGCAAAAAAGTCATTTAAATCATGTTTTTAAAATCATTGTTTGAGATTCCATATGCATTACAATAAATTTTGATTCCTCCCTTTTTGCAATTTTTTTAAACATTTTTTTTTCTTGTAATTTTTCTTCTTTCAAATTCATATTATTTCTTGAAGTGGAAGTCCTATTTTTAAAACATAATTACAATATTTAAATTATATTTTTAAAACACGATTTTATGTTCTAAATTTGAAAAATAATAGTTTAGAATAATCTAAATAAGTGTATTTTTTGACTTTTTGTGAAATATAGATTGAGTATGGATTGAGTTTGAAGTGATTTGATGAAGAGGTGATATGACTTAAACAAAACGATATAATTTAAATAAGATAATGACTTTTTAATTTTTTAACTTTTTAAATTATCACAAACAAGTTTAAAACTAAATTTGGAATATGTCTTTTAAAGTAAGGTAGATTCGATTAAAAGCTACCAAGCTCAATGTGTGAATGATTGCCGAGTCAGAGCCATGAGTCATGTATTAAAAATGTTGAAAAAGGGTGTGCCGTGAGATAGACATTCAGTTTATTGCGGTCAGTTTCATCAGCATTTAGCTTATTGCGGTCAGTTTCATCAGCATTTGGCACGATTGTTTTGGGTGTATTTTATAAATTGATTTTTTTAATTTATTTTAAAAATATATGGGTCTGGCTTTGGTCCAGTCCGCCATCGGACTGGACCGTGCTGTTGGGCCCGTGGAAGCCCACTATGGGTCTTGTTTTGAAAATCTGAACCGTTTAATGTGTAGAACTCGTCGAGTATTATATGTCTGTGAAAAATCACGTTGATCGGATATCGATAGTTATGTGATCAAAACAGTTTTGTATAAAAAAAATGGACGGTGAATAAATTAACGGTTGATAAAAAACTGTTTTGATCACATAGCTATCGATATCCGATCAACGTGATTTTTCACAGACATATAGTACTCAACGAGTTCTACACATTGAACGGTTCAGATTTTCAAAACGGGACTCGTAGTGGGCCCTCATGGGCCTAACAGCACGGTCCAGTCCGATGGTGGACTGGACCAAAGCCAGTCCCAAAAAATAAAGATGTAATATGATTAAAATAAATTAATAAATCAACAATCAACTTATTTATAGTGTTGTGAAATGGGGCCTCAATTTCATTTTTTCCCCATTAATATATGAGGTAAGAATATTTTTAAAATAGATGGTCATTTTGGAAACAATGGTAAAAAGTCAGTTTTTTGGCTTTTTAGTTTTTTTAGCCAAAAAAGCAAGCTTTTTGACTCAAAATAACCCAGCTTTTTACCAAAAAAAGTCACCAAAAAAGTCAAAAAGTCAACTTTTTACAAACTTCCCAAAACGCCACAGAGTTGTATTTGTATGGAAAATACTGATAATTATGAGAATAAATGTAACAATAATTTTTATTTATTATACTGAGAAGAGTGAAATATTAAGATGGTAATATTCTACTTTTTAAAATTTTGCTAATTTTTTTTATCAGAAAAAGTCAATTGTTAATTATTAGATTAACTCCAATGAGAGTTGGCCTTCCCACCAGCTATGGAATCTCAAATTAGTATATTTATTGAAGAAAAATTAACTATTGACACTAAACAACTAATATTAATTTCTACCCGAAACTTTTTATTTTTATTTTTTATTTTTTTAATAGTATCGTATCCATAACATATCTGTATCTTGAAGCTTCTTAGTCTTTTGTTATAAGGGTATGTAGTGATGTCCGAACCAGCACCACTCTGGCAACAAAATGATAGTTTTAAAACAAGTTTGAGTTTTTCATTGGTAGGTAGACCGGCGCACTTCAAATGGAGAGAGAAGAATTTCGGAGAACATGGGTGGAACTACTGCTTCATTTTTTTTATCGGCAATTTTTTTATTAATTAATTTATAAATAAAACATTGAGGGCTAGTAATAAATAAATAAACAAATAAACAAAACATTCACATCAATAAAGCAAGGGCAAGTGCTCCCAGCATCATAATAACACTCTCCGATCCTAACTAAATTGACACTAAATATTAAGTCAAATCATCTACAAGTACAAGACCACATATTGGCGAAAAACTACTACTTACATGAAATTAACGTGTATACATAAAGTAGTTTTAGTTATTATTATTATTTTTATTTTATAAACCGGGTATTTAAATCAATTTATACGCACCTCAACTAATACCGAAGTTTTGAAATTAAAGTTGGTTTGTCAAACATTAGTTTTCAATCTTGAGTTTTAGGTAGTATTTGATAGATTTAGGGAGGCTGTTGTGCTGGGCACAATAGCCATTATTGTGCAGTCAAATAAGCCCATTTCGGCGCTCATTTTGATGATTCGAACCATTTATATTTTAGAATACATCGAGTAAAACATACTTACAAAAAATTAAATTAATCGGATATCGTTAACTTTTTCATCCACTTTATATCTATAAAAATAAATGACAATTGTGATTTAAAGTAGTAAAATGAATACAAATATGAGTGATGAAAGGGTTAACAATATCTGATTAACTTAATTTTTTACAGGTATGTTTTACTCGATATACTCTAAAATATGAATGTTGGGATTATCAAAATAGGCTTTGAAATGGCCCATTTGATTGCACATCAGTGGTTGTTGTGCTCCCAGCACAATAGCCACCCCAAATCCGTATTTGATGGGCTAAGATTTTCTCAATTATTTAATGGTTGTGAAATAATTATAACAATTTATCATTATTTTAATTTAAATAGAATCATTACAAACTCTTCGCTAATGTAATGAAAATCCTTTATTATAATTTTGAAACGGAGAGAATCACAATCCAATTCATTAAATAAAAGAAATGATTATTTTTCCAAAATATTTATTTCTATATTTGATTGATTAAAAATATAATATATATATATATATATATTTTAAATAGAATTATCATTAACCATTCTAAAATAATGATAATTTCTTAGAAGAGTTTAAGAAATTATCATTTCATTCTATTGATCAAATTCCAATAAACCAAATAGATTAGTGAAATGGGTATTACAAATGTCAGTCTTCTTGAAACAATTTCCACTCCAACAAAAAGGCTTTGATATAATGTAGAAAAGTCGGCTTCTAATTTTTTTTTAAAATCAGTTGGCTAACAGCCTTCGACTCCATTTCTTGCTGAAAAACGTTAATTCTTCCTTAATTTTCATATAAAAAACATTAGGTAGTAATTTAATATTAAGAAACATTTAAAAAAAATTGTTTTAAAGTATTGTCACATTATTTTATTTATATTCACGATGTGATGACATATAAGACAAGAAAATACAGTTTTCATAACGACTTTTGTAACGAGCAACAAAGTTCGTCGTGGAATGACAACATTTTGTCATGACAAAAGGGATGTCGTTACTACAATCCTTAAAAAACAGAAAGAAAGAGGAACAAATTGAAAGACAAAATGTATAGTCGGTGGGAGAGAGGGAGAATGTCATTGTCAAATGGCGACATTGTGAGTGATGGCGCCATTAGCGCTGTTGAAGACATATTTTAATTGTAGAGGAAGGCGGCTGTGTTGGTTAATTAATTAGGTTCCTTTACACCAAAATGGAAGGAGGTAAGAATGGCAACATTAGCTCCTTTACTTATGGTACTTTGATCATCTCTATCTAATTAATGACTTGTATGGTCAACCATTGGAATAGAGTTGTGGGCAAATTGAATAATGCTATATATACCAATTAGTATACTAACTAGTACACTAATTGATACTACACCAGGGCAAATTAGGTTTAAAAAGAAAAGAAAAATTTAGAATGTTGGGTTGCCTCCAAATGTACCTCAAAAATATTGTTAGACACTTTTTTATTTCCCAAGACACTTCATCTCAAAATTTGAATTTTGTTTTTTTTTCCTCTTTGAATACCCTAGTTAATCCCTACTCTACCCTCACCTATCCTAACCACTTTTGCTGCCCGATCCCCTCCTTTTGTTCTCTTTCTTCATTATCATTATCTTCTTCTTTGTCTTCATCTTTCACCTGGAACTCAAGATCTAAAAACTCCTAGATCTAAGGTCTGTGGTAAGGAAGGCAGGGGTGTTGGAACAATTTTTTGTGTAGAGAAAATAAAATAGAAATAAAAAAATAAAATAAAATACTTACAGTAATGTTCTTGTACCAGAAAATTCGAACAAAATCTTTTGATCAAGTCGAGTGTGTGACACTCTGTCTTAAGATAGATTTGTCGCCGCATAGGTGCTTATGGATTATCGCGTCTATCTTCTAGAATATAATGATCAGAGAACACAGATTGTAGCAGCTCTATAAACAATCTACCTTGAGAATCAAACCTGTGTTCTATAACTCTCTGAAATTTCTATAATCTAATATGAAGAATATATATGCAGGAGAGAAGAAAAATGGAAGCACAAAGAATTGGATGATTGAAACTGCTGGAAATGGTCTATATTTATAGGCATTGTGGTGCTTGTTCGGAAGGGTAGAAAAACCCTCCGAATAGGTGCGATCGGAAAGATGAAGAAAGGTGACCGGAGAGGTATTGTTTCGCATAGGAATTCGAATTTTGAATTTGGCGCAAAAAATTTGAATTCATTCTGTTAGAATTTCAAATTTTCTCGCAAGAATTTTAAAAAATTCAAATGAATTTTGTTCAAAAAATTAAAGTTAGGACCCGACTTGTGTGGTGATTTGGGTTAAAACCCACTTTGTCCATAACTCTTCTCCTTATAAAACTTGGGGTGCCCCTTGGGGCTCAATCCAAGTAAGTCAACCTAAAGCTATATACTCACACAAGCTCTCTTAAAATTTCAATATGGGATAGCCAATTTAAGGAAACCCACATTTGACTCTTCAACTTCCCATTTTACGAACCCAAAAACGACGTCAACTTCCCATTCACTCATAAATGGTTTTAACGAATTGTCTTCACTGTGTGACTTGCCACGCGACAAGAAACACATCACCTTTTTGAACTCACCCCAAAAGACGCGTGGGCCCCACTTAAATTTGGGCTTAAAGATGGCCTAAAATAAGCTTATAAAACCATAAATTTCCAACAATCCCCAACATGAATAGAATTGATGGAAAGAAAATGCAACAACATGATGTTTTACATAGAGTACATAATTCGGAGATATTCTGCAAAGGATAGGTAGCTTTTGACTTTGAACTTTCCCTTGTGAGACACTATTGGATTTACTAGCTAATCAGTGAACATGATGTCATGAACTGTTCAGCTATTTGTGTAAACTTAGACAATAAAACTCACACATCATATTTCCAGACATAGTTTGGTTCTCACTATTGTGTTCATTTTGGTCTTGGACAACCTGGTATTTCATGAGTGCTCTAGAGATTTGTAGCTCTTAGAAATCTCATAGAACCGACCCAGTTCACACTCATATAGGTGATTCTTATGAAGAGTATCCTGCCATACTCCACTAGGTATTTCTAGATATAAGAATCATTAAAAGTATTACTTATCCTAACACGTTGCAGACATCATTTATTTCATCATAGAAATGGGTAAGAGTTTGACTCTCCAGTGGTCCTTATGAGTCATACACAACTCGATTGTCCCTTTGAACTTAAATCTTGGGATCTCCAGTCAACTAGGTTGGGTTGCCGTTGTGGTAACTCTTATTTAATAGGCTTAAGTCTCATTCCCCTCGATGAATTCTCAACCAACTCTCTTGTTAACCCTTTGGTTAGTGGATTCACTATGTTGTCTTTAGACTTCATATATTCAATGGAAATAATTCTATTAGAGAGTAGTTGTCTCACAGTGTTATGTCGACGACGAATATGTCGTGACTTACCGTTATAGATATGACTTTGTGCTCTACCTATTGCAGATTTATTATCACAATGTATGCATATAGCAGGCATAGGTTTCGGCCACATTGGAATATCTTTAAGGAAATAACGAAGCCATTCTGCTTCTTCTCGGGTTTTATCTAAAGCTATAAACTCTGATTCCATAGTAGACCTAGCAATGCAAGTCTATTAGTAGACCTACCAAGGGTAAAGACATACCCACTGATGGATTTTGAGTCTCCAGTATCCGATATCCAATTTGCATCACAGTATCTTTCAAGTACCACTTGATATCTAGTATATTGTAACCCAATATTACGAGTAAATCAGAGATATCTTAGAACCCTTATAATAGCTTTCCAGTGTTCTACTTCTGGATTACTCGTATATCTACTTAATTTACTTACTACGTAAGCTATATTTTGGTGAGTGCAGTTCATCAAATACATTAAACTTCTAATAATTTAGGCATACTCTAATTGAGAAATACTTTTCTGTACATTCTTAGAAAGAAACAAATTAATATCCACAGGTGTTCTAGCAAGATGATTATCATCTTTGCTAAATTTGTCAAGTATTTTCTTAATGTAATGTAACTGTGACAAAGCATATCTTTTTGATATTTTGGTAATTTTCATACCAAGAATTACATTAGCAATCCTCATGTCCTTTGTGTTAAAATGTTTATTTAACATTTTTTTGATAGTTTTAATCATGTCATTATTAGTACCTATGATGAACATATCATCAACATAAAGACATACTATAACATAACTTTTGTTTGTGTTTTTAATATAAATACATTTGTCACATTCATTAATTTTAAACCCATTTGACTTTATTGCCTCGTCAAATTTCTTATGCCATTGCTTTGGCGCTTGTTTTAAATCATGTAATGATTTTATCAATTTACACATTTTCTTTTATTTTCCTGGAACAAAAAATCCTTCTGGTTATTCTATGTAAATTTCTTTATTTAATTCACCATTTAATAAAGCGGTTTTCATATCCATTTGATGAATTTCTAGATTGTACAAAGATGCAATGACAATTAGCATTCCAATGGATGTTATTCTAGTAACTGGTGAATATGTGTCAAAGTAATCAAGATCTTCTTTTTGTTTATATCCTTTGATCACAAGTCTTGCCTTGTATTTGTCAATTGATCTATCTGCTTTCATTTTCCGCTTGAAAATTCACTTGTATCAAAGAGGTTTACAACCTGGTAGCAAATCCACCAGTTCCTATATGATTTTGCAAGATAGATTCAACTTCGTTATTTACAGCCTCTTTCCATAAAGGAGCCTCTGGACTAGACATTGCTTCTTTAAAAGTTAAAGGCTCATTTTCTAACAAAAATGCTAGAAAAGCTAAACCAAAAGATTTTAAGGTTCTAGCACGTTTACTACGCCTAGGTTCCTCTTCTTCATTTTGATCTATCTCTTGTTCTTGTACTTGATCTTGTTTTTAATCATGACTAGTAATAGCATCTTAAGATCTTTTGTTAGTACTATGTCTAGTTTTATTAGGAAATACATGTTCAAAGAATGATGCATTTCTAGATCCAATAATAGTGTTTACATGCATTTCTGAATGTTCTGATTTATGAATCAAAAACCGATATGCACTACTATGCTTGGAATAACCAATGAATATGCAATCAACAGTTTTCAGACTTATCTTAGTCTTTTTAGGACTGCGAATAGCCACTTTAGCCAAACATCTCCACACTTTTAAGTATTTGTAGGATGGTACTCTCCCATGCCACATTTCATAAGGTGTTTGATTCACTTTCTTTCGGGGTACTTTATTAAGAATATAATTAGTAGAAAGTATTGCTTCCCCCCACAAGTTCTGAGGCAATGCAGAACTTATTAACATAGCATTTATTATTTCTTTTAAAGTTATATTTTTTCCTTTCAGCAATTCCATTTTGCTGAGGTGAGTAAGGAGCGGTGGTTTGATGAATTATTCTATGTTTTTTTACAAAACTCACTAAAAGGTGATTCATATTAGCCACCTCTATCACTTCTTAGAATTTTAATTTTCTTACCAAGTTGATTTTCAACTTCATTCTTATATTGAATGAAAGTTTCCAAAGCTTTATCCATGCTTCGAATTAAATAAACATAACTATATCTAGTATAATCATATATGAAAATAATAAAATATTTTTTCCCACCTCTAGTTTGAATTAATTTAAAGTCACAAATGTCACTATGAATTAATTCAAGTAGTTCCGTACTTTTTTCAATTGAATGAAAATGAGTTTTAGCTTATTTTGCCTCAACACAAATTTTACATTTATGACTTGGATCAATTTCAAATTTAGGCAAGCATTTCATATTAATTAATCTACGCAAAGATCCATAATTAACATGTCCTAATCTACCATGCCATAAATTAGAAGACTCAAGCAAGTAAGAAGAAGATGTAGTTTTATTAATCATAGGAGAGAGACAATAGTCATTACATTCATTTTGAAAAGGCCATCATTCATGTAACATTTTCCTACATACATCTCGTTTTTAGTAAGTACAAATTTGTCACTTTCAAAAACTAGCCTAAATCCAATTTTGCTCAATAGAGATCCAGAAACAAGATTCTTGCGAATGTCCAATACATACAGCACATTGTTGAGGGTAAGTTGCTTTCCAGATGTCATCTTCAGAATTACCTTTCCTTGTCCTTCAACTTTAGAAGTCAAGGAGTTGCCCATGAACAATTGTTCTCCATTGTCCACCATTGAACAAGAGGAGAACATCTTTTGTCGGCACAGATGTGACAAGTGGATCCAGTGTCCACCCACTATTCTTTCAGATTTCTGATCAGGTTGACTTCAGAAATAATGGCTAAAAGGTTTATGTCATCAATACCATTAGAGATTCTGTCCATTTTGGTGACAATGGCTTGAGCAGGTTTCATACTTGACTTTCCTTTACCTTTGCGTTTGCTGCGACAATCTTTGGCCCAGTGTCCCTCTTTGTCACAAATGCTGCATTTGCCAATAAACTTGAATTTCTGGGTGTTCCTTCTTTTAGACCCTTGTGAGGAACTTTCTCCGGAGAATTTTCGTTTATTTGTTTTTGGTGCATGTTCTACCATATTTGCTTTAGACTCCATAAGATGCTTACTAGCCTGCTTCTCAGAAATGCGGTTGTCCCCCTTAATCCTCAACCGCACAATCAATTCTTCAAAAGTCATTTCTTTGCGCTTGTGTTTGATGTAGTTCTTGAATTCCTTCAGGCCTTGTGGTAATTTTTCAATTAAGGAAGTAGCTTGGAAGGATGCACTGAGAGACATGGCTTCTGCATGAATGTCATGCAGAATAAGTTGGAGATCTTAAACTTGACTGATCACAATTTTTGAATAAATGATTTTAAAATCTAGAAATTTTCCCACCACGAATTTTTTCGAGCCAGCATCTTCTATTTTGTATTTTTTCTCCAAAGACTCCCATAATTCCTTTGCTGTCTTGATAGGGCTATAAACATTGTACAAAGTATTATCAAGCCCATTCAAGATATAGTTGCAGCAAAGGAAATCCGCATGTTTCCAAGCATCGACTGCAACAACCACTTGTCAGTCGGTTTCATCCTCTTTTAGCACAGTGTGGCAACCCCCAAAATGTAAATCATGATTTCAATTAATTAATTATGTGTTAAATTTTAATTGAGAAATGAGCCATGTGATTAATTTGTACATATTTGTCTAATTCAAAAATATCTGTTGAGATTATTGTCTAGAATTTAAAATTGATGGCCTATATGACGTCAGAAACCGAAATTGATCAGTTTATTGTGATCAGCGTAATTTTTAGAGTCTGTTGTGAAATTTAATTAAAAATTGATTCAGATCGAATTAATTAGATTAAATTCAATTAAATGAAGCATGAGTGAATCAGTAATTTATACAAGATTAAATTAAATAGCAGGGATAGGCAATTAGAGCCTAATTCATATTAGTGTGATTAAATTTAGTTAAATTTAAATTAGATTATGATGTAGAAGATGAGAATTGAGTTGATTTAGTAGATTTGACTTATTAATCGAAACTTTGGATTAATTAAGACATATAGAACTTATTAGTGACTATTCATTAGCTCAATTCAATAAAAGATGAGTCTTGAGGGAAAGAGAGTAGTGGGTTTTGTGAGGAGTTATACAACATCAAAGAGAGTTCTATAGAGAGAGAGAGAGAGAGAGAGAGAGAGAGCTCAAGAAAGGAAGAAAACAAGAGCAAGAAGAAGAAAAGCTTTGATCTCCATAAATTCATCAACTCAAAGTAGGAATTCTCTTCTAATTTCATGAATTTGACTTGCTATACTCATGAACCCATGGAATCTAAGTTTAATTAAGAAGAATTCAAGCTTAATTGGTGGTTTTATGGAGTAATTTGAAGTAGAATATATGTATGAACAAGATAAGGTAGAAAGTGTAAGAATGAGTTCAAGAACATGACATGCATGGCATATTTCATGAAAATTTCCTTCATACATTAGAGTCCTTGCATGATTCATGAAATTGGAGAGAAAACTTCAATGATCTTGAAGTTTGAATTCAAAGTATACATGTTTTGTAATTTTCCATTTTAATTGAAGTTTTGATCCTTCAATTGACAATTGAGTTCATAATCTTTACATGCATGACTTCATTCTTGCTCAAACATTTGGAATCTGGCATGGTTCCTCAAATTTGAGGAGAAAATCTCAAGAATTTTGATTATGGAACTCAAGATTGCGTGGAATATGATTTTGTATTTGACTTCAAGAGTTTGAGTTTTTTTGCATAGAATTGAGTTTTGGTTTAAAGCTGTGATTTTTGTTTTAAGTTAATTATGTTAAATTCAAGTTGTTTTTAAGAATTTTGGGCCTTGAAATACATAAAATTGAAGTCAAATTTTGAAAAGCTTGAGTTCCAAATATAAATGAAAATTTTGAACTTGTGTAACTCAGTTTCGCACATGCGGCCTGGAGCCCCGCACGTGCAGAAAATAGAACATAGAGGCTGAACATTCTGCTTTAATTGCACGTGCAGCCCGCACGTGCGGCTTGGGATTCCGCATGTGCGGTTTTTAGGATGGTTTCGGTTTCATTTTCACTCTATTTTTCCAACTTCTGGGCCTTCGTTAGCATGGTTTTCACATGTTTTTACGTTCATATGCATTTCATGGACATAAAAGAGAATAAAGAACATATAAGACTAACCGAACGCATAAACATCAAATAGGTATATGACCTACTGAACGAATTGAATGTAAATTTGAGTTGTTGTGCTTGAATTTGGTTGTGTAGGTCGGATGCCGCATCTTAGTCACGTATTTCAACGAGCCAACTGTGAGTAACAATGTTGTAAAGTCATGTTTAATTATAATTATTTTCTGATTGTTAAAATGCACAGTTTTCTGAAATGATAATGTTTGTTGAATGAATGATTGTCCTATTTTATGAACTGTAATCGTGGCATCCATAGCATTTGTTGCTGCTACTATTACTACTACTATTTCAGAGATCTCTGTCAGTTCCAATTCTTGAAACTACTGTTTACTGTATTGATGGCCAGCAAATGACTGTTCGTCTTTAAGACCTACTGTATTGTATTGTTCTGCTATTAGATGTACCACGTATAACTGATACGATATGAGATACTGATTGTGAAAATGGTCTACTGATTAGATTGACTGTTTCAATTACTATAAGGACATCATTCATAACCCCTTTATACAGTTGTTATTCACTAGGCTCTAACTCACTGTTTAATATATATATGTAGGTGATTGAGCACCGGACCGGACTTAGCGGCGTCGACCTGAACCTCGTTTTGTCAAGCCAACTATTATGCCTTACTGTGAGGTTCCGAATAGTCAAGCTCCAGGGCTTAATTAGGTGGTTGAGTTCACCCTTTTATTTTTGTAACAAAGTGTTTGAATAGTACGGAGACAAGTGTTATATATGGTTATGACTGTTGATAAGATTGATTTGTGTTATTGAGATTAAATCCCTAAACTATGGTTATGTTTTAGAACAAAGCTTGATATGGACTATGTGAATATCTATTTAAGCTTGTTTGCTCATGTAAGTTCTCACAGCTCATAGGACGATGTTTTTTATTATTATTTACAGGCTTCCACCAGCCCTTTTTACTGTATTACTTTTAAGCAAGCCTTTGGTAGTCTCGGATTATTAGCTAATTACGACACTAAACCTATAAGGACAAGTTTGGGTCGTGACACACAAGAGCATCCTCATGAAGGAAATGCTCCAGATTCAATGTAGTAAGGTAGAACGGCATTTTCTGGTGCTATATTTTAAAATCAGTTCCTAAGAACTTTTCTGGCTTTTCCTCGTGATTTATCGGGACTGTCACAACAGCAGGAGTGATAGGGGCAGTCGCAACACCGGTCAGATTAGAGGTTTGAGGAGTTTTAGTAGCCATGAATTTTAAATTATAAAACAAAATTATAATTAAAATTTTATACTACACAAATAATTAAACCATAAAACATAGAATTTAATTCTGTTCTGTAAAAATAAAAGAAATAAAATTGTAAACTTTATTTCCAATTAATTTGAAAATAAATTTTTATTTAAACAAATTAATTCTACACAGAAAATTATTTCTGAAAAACAGAATTAATTTCTGATCAACTTTACACAGAACAAAATGATCTCAAATTAATATTCTGAAAAAGTCAATGATAAATAGTATATTACTATTTGTATTTTCCAACCAGAATATTATTTTGTAAAAAAAAATGTGAAAAAGAAATAAACGAAAAATTATGTATAAACAAAATAATTCAAATCTGTCTTAAAATCGTTATAACAATCTTCAGTGTAGAAAAAATGAAACTGAAATAACAAAAATAAAATAGTTACAGTAATGTTCTTGTACTAGAAAATTCGAACAAAATCTTCTGATCAAGTTGAGTGTGTGACACTCTGTCCTTAAGACAGATTCGTGACGCACAGGTGCTTAAGGGTTATTGGTGTCTATCTCCCCAGATACAATAATCAGAAAAACACAGATTGTAGGAGAACTACAAACAATCTGCCTTGCTAATTAAACCTGTGTTCTATAACTTTCTGAAAATTCTATGATCTAATATGAAGAATATATATACAGGAGAGAAGAAAAACGGAAGCACAAATGAATGAATTGGATGATTGAAACTGCTGGAAATGGTCTGTATTTATAGGCATTGTGGTGCCTGTTCGAAAGGGTAGAAAAACCCTCCGAACGGGTGCGAATTTGAAACTGCCTAAAAGATAAAGGAAGGTGACTGGAGAGGCACTGTTTCAGACAGGAATTCGAATTTGGCGCAAAAAATTTGAATTCATTCCGTTAAAATTTCAAATTTTCCCAAAAGAATTTAAAAAAATTCAAATGAATTTTGTCTAAAAAATTAAAATTAGAACCCGACCCGACCCTCGACTCACACCACGCGCCCGCCCGAGCGACGGTGCGCACGTATGTGTGTGGTGGTTTAGGCCAAAGCTCACTTTGTCCATGACTCCCCTCCTTACAAAACTTGGGGTGCCCCTTGGGACCCAACCCAAGTAAGTCAACCTAAAGCTTATATACTCACACAAGCTCTCTTAAAGTTTCAATGTAGGACAACCAATTTAAGGAAACCCATAGTTAACTCTTTAATTTCCCATTTCACGAACCCGAAAACGACGTCAACTTCCCATTCACTCATAAATGGTTTTGACGAACCGTCTTCACTGTGTGACTTGCCATGCGGCAAGGAACACGTCACTATTTTAGACCCATCCCTGAAGACGTGTGGGTCCCACTTAAATTTGGGCTCAAAGATGGCCCAAAATAATCTTATAAAACCATAAATTTTCAACAAGGGAAGGGGGGTTCGTTGAGTGAGGGAGGGAAAGAGGAAGGGAAGGTAGAGGGTCACCGTGAGAAGAAATTGTAAAAGAGAAAAGATGTGACGACAATAAGAAATGGATGAGAAGAAGAAGGAGAAAAAGCAAGAAGAGAGGAAGTGGCAACGATAGAGAGTGGAGAAGGTAGAGCCGATGATAAGGGGAAGAACTAAATGGGGTTAGGGAGGGGATGGTCGGAGCTAGTGTTAGGATTTGTCCATTTAGTTTAAAAAATATTAGGTTGTCCATAAAAGTTTTTTTTTTCTTTTTTTTTAATTTTTTTTTTAACAAGAGGATTTTAGTGACAAATTTTAAAATGTTGTTAATAATTGTACTTTTGGTGACAATATTTTTATACAAAAAAGTTATTTTTAGAGAAAAGTTTTGGTCAAAAAATGATAATTATTCATTACTAAATATCCAATTTTGTCACTAAAAGGACAACAATGATAATTTTTGGTTACTAAAATATTTGGTCCCAAAAATTTGATTTCGTCCCTAATTTTTTGTGTATAAAATCTTAATTTGTTGTAGTGTATTTTTCACAAAGTTTTTTACTATTGTCTAAAAATATCGAAAACATTTTACAAAATTATTTGAAATATTTTCAAATTTTTTTCAGTTTGTGTTTGGTTTATGAATTTGGAGAGGGAAAGAGAAAGAAAAAGGGAAAATGTGTGTAAAACGTAGGTGAAATATATACTTTATTTACATTTTACTTATCTTTTTAACATTTCCTTTCCAATACTTCTCTAAAGTCATGAACCAAACACAAGGTCTCTTTTGGCAAGAGATTAAAAGTAGCTTTTTTGACTTTTAACCTATTTTTGTATAACATTATCTCTCTATTTTTTGTACACATTTTTCTTTTTTAAAAAAAACCAAAAAATTAACTTTTAACCTATTTCCCAAAGCAACATCATCCTTGTGTTGAAAACGTGATAAAAAAAAATTCCTTGTATTGAAAACAACTTTCCGTGTGAGAGTTTTTGACAAGTATGAGTTTTTGATAAGCTTGTTTTGCTGCTGCTTCTTCTTTTGCTTCTTCTTCTTCTTTTTCTTTTTGGTTTGTTTGTTATAAAGTTAATGTATTAGTACCAAAAAAAGAAAAAGAAAAAAGAAAAAAGAATTAAAAAAAAAAAAATCCCTTTTCAAAGACAGAATAAATATTTCTTAGAGAAAGACAAAATAAATAATTATCTAAAAAAAAGACAAGCAGGTTACCGTTGTAGAAGATAAGTAAGAAAATAATATAAATGATTACTTGTGGAAGGTAGGATTCTTCTCTATAGGGAAAGTGAGATGACATGTCCATTTCTTTACTCTGTTAAGAGAAACCAAAATGTTAGTGATAGCCCCTGAACATGATTGGTCGGGGAGGACCATTCGACAATCAAGTCAGAATAATGTTCGTTCATGAAAATTTGTATTTAAAAGAGAGTTCTTGAATTACCTGTGGTTTGGCTTCTTTGTTTGACCTGCTTCACCTTTGGTAGTTTTCCTAACTTAAATCCCTTTCATTGGATCAATATTCAATTCGAGAGTTTTGCCCGTTTTTGGATCTGGTTGGGTAAGTGGCTAAGTTGTCTTTATCTCTGATCGTTGGATCATCTTCTCATGGATGACTTAGATCATGTCAGATGTTAGGGGCCAACTTGCTAAGTGTTATGTTCGTCTGATCAAGCTGATCGGACGGTTGTGCCGTCTAATAAGCTTAACCCATGTCTCTGTATTTGCTGCTTGATATCTCTACCGTTAGATGAAGATGAATCCAATGACTCCCTAGCGTTTTGCTGATCTCCTTCTAGAATGAAATCTTTATTTTTCATTTCTCCGACGTGCTCAGCCACGCGCCATTGTTCTACTAACTGTCTCTAATGGACTCCTTAGAAATCTATCTAGGCATTTCCTTTCCTTTAGGCTGCATTGCCTAATTACTTTTGGGTTTGGGCCAACATTTTATCCCTCCACATTACTTTACCCTTATAAAATAAATTCACCATGAGAACTGATACCACTTTTCAAAGATAGAATAAAAATTTGAGATTTTTGAAATAAAATTTTAACTAGATGGGGTTTTTAATAATTTATAATACTTATAGATTTATATTTATTTTTATAATCTTTTTAGGGACTAAATAGATTTTGATTTATATACTTTAGAGGCTTAATATGTCATGACCCAACACCGATTGCTGAGGGCTGGAATCGCAACTTGCGAACTAATTCTAATTTTAACAAATTAAGTGATGCAGGCACAGGCACAGGCACAGGCACAAGCACAGGCTTAGGCGAAGGCGAAATAAAAGTAAGAAAATAAATAAATCAATAATTAACTTCATCACTTATTTTATTATTTTAATAAAAGGAAATACACTATCGAGCTTTTATTATTTTATCATTTGATGGCAGATAATTATTATAAAATAAAAAACAAAAACAAAAACAAAATGACCACATTAGGTCTTGTGTTAGTCCCATTATACGAGTTTATCACTTTTCCTTATACGTCATCACCTGAAAGAGAATAACAGTTACAAGCACATGACAGAGTAAAAAATATTATATCAAGAGTATAGGGCACAAAATTACTATGGATAATTATTTAGGCTAAAACATTATGCATTATTTAATTTGAGCTGAACAAATAATCTTAAATGATTTTTAGAATATAAATAACGTGATGTTAACCACGGTACAAAATAGAATAAAACAGAGGTCACAAAAGTGACAATCAAAACACAGGTCAATGGATCCACGACAAACTGAGGGCCACAAAGTGACCAATCAGAGGCCAGTGGTTATTTAAGTCTCCCAAATCATAAGACTCCCTGTGGTGATACTTATAAAAATAAACATTTATCTAATCATTGTCAAATAAATTCTAAATTTAAACAAATCATATCCATGTGTTTCAATTTAAGCAAATAGGGTTTATAAATTCATTAACGTAATTAAAACATTAATATAATTTACAAAATATGAATTGCATAAAATAAATTGTAATAACGCAAGATATACATAAAATATTTTATGATGACTCAAAATATAATATTACTCACTTTACTATTGATTCATACTTCCTATTTTCTCTAGCTTTTCGAGACTCCTTTCTTTACTACACTTTCCTTGATTTTCTTTCTTTTGTTGCCTTCAGTTTTGTTGCCGCAACTCGCTTTATATACACAAGGCTAGGTGATGACTCACCATTTGGTGCGTATCTTCATATAATTATATAGGTTCAAAGTTATCTTTACTGTATAGGTGACTTATCCAGCTAATGCCACATCTCTCTCTAATTACCTTTTGGCCCAATAGTTTAAGTAATTATTTTTTTATTACTTTTTTTTTATTAGTTAGTATTAACGCGGTGTTAAAATTAAGAAAAAATTACAGAAATAGTCCCTATAATTTACTCGTATTTTCATTTTGGTCCTTGCACTTCTAATTATTTCAATTTTGCCCATGCAGCTTGGTTTTTGACTCGAAATGGTTCAATAGTTAACAGTGGTTAGACATTTGGATAGAAAATCGATGTGTGCAAGGCACGCACGGGCCAATTTTGACTTTCTTGAGCAATTTTGACTTTCTTGAGTGTTTTTGAATCAATTCAATTTGTTTAATAGATGTTTTATTTAATTTCATTATTATCATTTTTTCAAATAAATTTATTTAAAATTTTAATTAAAAAAATAACATATATTTTTATTGATATTTTATTTGTTTAATTTTTAAAAATAAATTTATTTAATTGTGTAAAAAATAAAATAAAATAAATTTTTATTTAATCTAGCTAAAAATAATTAAAATATTAAAGATAATTTTTAATCTAGCCATAATTTTTAATTTATTATTTTTAATTAAATTAAATTTATAGTTTATATTTTTTATTAATATCTAATTTTGAATTAACAGCACTAAAAAAAATAATTTATAAATTATAAATTTATTTGTCTTATTTATAAGGCCATAATTTATAATTTATTATTTTTAATTAAATTAAATTTATAATTTATATTTCTTTATTATTAATATATATTTTTTATGAATCCCCCGAACTATTTGGTTGGATTGAATGTGTATCCTGTATTTATTTTCTTATGGGATTAAATGTCTAGAAAGGACTATTTTTAGTGAATCTAATGTTTGGTTAGACGAACTGGATAAGGATAAATGTGCAAAAAATTATTTTACCATTTTTCAGTTGTTTACTAAGTAATAGCAATGTTAAACATATCTTTAATATTTTAATTATTTTTAGCTAGATTAAATAAAAATTTATTTTATTTTATTTTTTACACAATTAAATAAATTTATTTTTTTTAAAAAATAAAATAAAATATCAATAAAAATATATGTTATTTTTTTAATTAAAATTTTAAATAAATTTATTTTAAAAAATAATAATAATTAAATAATGAAATTAAATAAAACAGAAAGTCAAAATTGTTCAAGAAAGTCAAAATTGTCCCGCGCATGCCTTGCATGCGTGGAATTTCCCTACTTTGTCTCTATCCATCATTCTTATGAACTGTCACGATCCAAACCCGGTACCCAGAGGTTCGACGTCTTAACAAGATAATAACTGAAGTCATAACAAATTAATAGTGTAGCGGAGTAAAATAAAAAGGTACCCAAATCTTTATTTAAGTATAACAAAAACATATATATTGGAGCTTCTATTCGATTGCAATACCAGGGCTGTACTATGACTACAAAGTGCCTTGTGCCTACCCCATGCACTGGTCTTGACACATTACTTGAAAGTGATTAACAACTATAAGCACATGACAGAGTGAGAAATATTATACAGTGAGCATAAGGGTATAAAAGTTACCATAGATAATTATTTGGTTACATAGAGATTAGTTTGGTAACTAAAATATATAACTAATTTTAAATAATAGAAGCAGAATGCAGAAATTACAAAAGCAAATAATCATAACCACGATACCGAGCCGAACAGAACGGAACAGAGGTCAATGGATCCATGACAAACAGAGGACCACAAAGTGGCCAAACAGAGGCTAATGGTTTTTTAAGTCCCCCAAGACATGAGACTCCCGTGATAGTACTTACAAAACATAATTATTTATAAAATCATTGTCAAATAATTTCTAAAAGTTAAACAAACATATCCATAGATTTCAATTTAAGCAAATAGAGTTCAGAAAATAAATTATGTAAATATAAATATAAATATAAATATAAGTTATAAAACATAACTTATATAAAATAAATTATGATAGTTCAAAATATACGTAAAATATATAATAATGAGTCAAAATATAATATAACTTATCTTAATATTAATCCCTACTATTTCTCTCATATTTTCGCTGGCTTCTCACTACTATTTTCTTTCTATTTTTGTCTCTCTTTTTTTTTCTTTGGTTTTGGGCTTCGTATTCACCCCTTTATACTCGAATCTGGATCCTCGGTAGCCTTTTCCTGTAGCACGTTCCTGTAGCGCCCCAAAACGACGTCGTTTTGGGGCAACCTTGCAAGAAAAAAAAAAAAAAAAAAAAACACAACCGAGCAGAACTTAGACCATCTCTCTCTACTTTTACATGCTCTGTTTCTTCCAGAACCAGAGTATGAACTCTCTTACTCTCTCCATCTTCTTCTTGTTCCTTTCCATCATCTCACTTTCAGAAAAAAAAAAAAAAAAAAAAGAAGAACAAAACTCAGAAAGGGGTGAAGAACCCATTAATGGCGTCGAACACAGGAGGAAAATTTTTGATTGAAATTTTGGGTAGGTAAGGGCGATGAACACAGGAGGAAAATGGATTTGATTGGGTTTGAAATTTTTGATTGAAACCCATCTCCCACAAACTCCCCCAATACCAGCAGCACCAACAGCAATGGAGTCCTCCACTCTCAAACCCCTCCTCTCACCCCAAAACCCCCTCTCCAGATCTGAATCCAACCCCTACCCAACAACCTTCGTCCAAGCCGACACCACCACATTCAAACAAGTCGTCCAAATGCTCACTGGATCTTTGGAAACCGCCAAGCAAGCCTCCAAACCATCGTCCTCCGCCGCAGATCAGCCGCCCTCCAAATCCTGCATCCCACCAATCAAAAGCACAGGTCAAAAAAAACAAGGATTTAATACCTTCTTCCCCAATTGGTAAGCAAATCCTCCTCTTTCTTCCATTTGAGTTTGCCCAAATTTCAACTACTATCATTTCCAATCACAACCCATTGTTGTTGGTATCAATCACCATCATCATAATTTCTAGAGAGAAATATACTGTATGAACTTTGTTTGAGATGGGTCTTGAAAATTTCTGTATAAAACCCTATGTTTCAGGTGAAATCTTGAAGACCCAGAAGGAGCTTTCTTTCTCTCCCTTTCGATACCGTGAGTTTTGAGGAGTTGGGCTACTTTTACGGCAGATGGGAGATTGTTTGCTACTCGGCCGTAGTTGACTCTGATGGAACCTCCATCTGCAAATGTAGCATCAAAATGTTAAAAACCCAGATAAATTAAAGCTTTATAAAACACATTGTGTATGTACAGAAATTAAAAGTGAAGCCATTTTTACCTGAAAGTGAGATGATGGAAAGGAACAAGAAGAAGATGAAGAAACAGAGCATGTAAAAGTAGAGAGAGGTGGGTCTGAGTTTTGCTCGGTTGTTTTTTTTTTTTTTTTTTTTTTCTTGAAAAGTTGCCCCCAAAACGACGTCGTTTTGGGGCGCTACAGGAAGGTGCTACAGGAAAAGGCTACCGAGTGGTGACTCACCCCCATAATTAATCACTCTAATTGATGATTCATGCCACCTATTTCATAGGCTTAACAGATGGCCTATCTTATATAGTCCAACTCATGGCACACCTTTCACTATATTACTATTTGGCCCAACTATTCTCCTAATCTCATAGGTGTATTCATTTGGCCTCAAATAATATATTAATCACATATTTATAACCCAATGTCAAATTAGATTACATTTAGCACATATAGCTATGTAATTGAATATATTATTTTATATATTTATTTTATTATTATTATTTATTTATTTATTATATATATATATAGTTTTCTTTTTATTTATTGAGAATTCCATAATTAAATCTGAATAAGAATTAATTAAATGTAAAATATTATATGTGGCGGGATCGTCACATGAACTTTTTTTATTCATGGGAAAATTGGTAATTTTACATAAAAATCTAAAAATTGAAAAAATTATCAAACATTGCACGAGTCAAAAAGTTAACAATGTATCAAATAAATTAGTTTTTTTAGTATTAAATTTTTATAAGTTGATTTTGAGTCAATAAATTATGTTTTAGCTAAAATTTCAATAAAAACTATATTTTAGCAAATAGACAAGTTACTTCATTACACCTCTATTTGGTTGAGTTTTAGAAATTATGTTTTGAAGAATATTAAAATTTGAAAAATTAGTTTGGTAAAAAAATAAAAATATATATTATTTTCATCTGATTTTTTAATTTTGGGTAGGAAATAATTTTTAATATTTTTAAATTTTATTTTTGATATTTATTTATATTCAATTAATTTTTAATATTTAAAAAATAATAATTAAAAACTCAACCATATTGTGCCATGTCAGCAGCATAATGCTTCAAATAGTGGGTTTCATCCCGTGCGTGCAAGGCACGCGCAGGTTTCCATCCAAAAAGCTAACGGCGGTTAACTATTAGACCATATCAAGCCAAAAACTAAATTGTAGGGACAAAATTGATGCAATTAGAAGTACATGAACCAAAATGAAACCACATGTAAACTATAGGGACCATTGCTGTAATTTGCCCTAAAATTAATTAAACATTTGGGGTGTCATATAATAGACTCAATTGATAGTTTAGAGACTAAAGTAGACAATTTGATGATAGTTTAGGGATATAAAGTGTGAGAAATTTTTATATTTTATTAACATTTCATTTACTTTTTTTATATTTCATTTCTAAATTCCTCTTCAAAATTATGAACCAAACACAATTTAAGAGCATCATCCTTGTATTGAAATCACGCTTCCACATGAGATTTTTTTGACAAGTTTGTTTTGTTTGTTTTGTTTTTTTAAGTTAACGTATTAGTACCCCAAAAAAAAAAAAAAAAAAAAAAGGAGAAAAGAATAAAGAATAAAAAAATCTCTTTTATTTTCATCTCTCTACAAAAAATAACATGATAAAGTTAGCTTAGATTTTTGTGTTTTGAGGTGAGGAATATTAGAGACTCATATTTTTAAATTCATAAATTCACTTATAATAATGTGATAAGAGAGTTAGATCTTATATCATTGAATTTGTAATAAATTAAGAGTCGACACATATCATACTACATTATTATAAATATAATTATGAAAATTTTTTGAGAGTTTCAAATATTTTTCATTTTGAGGTGGACTAGGCTAAATTGTTTCATAATATTTTATTAATCATTTCTCACGACTGCATTAAAAACAACTATGAACAATGAAATTCACTAAACAATTGTAGTTATGCAGAAATTATTCCATAGGTCAAGAAAATCACATGATTATGTGCTCATTGAATGAGACCATATCATTTCTCTACAATTTTTTTGTTTTGTTTTTAACGTCATGTAATTCTTAACCCTCTTATTATTAATTGGACACGCCCAGTAGCAGAGTCAAGAAACTAAATCAGAAAGGACACTTATTGATTACAACTTTAATTTTTTTTTTCTCATAACCAACAATAAGAAGATAACAATAATTTTTGAATTAATATTAAATACAAAAACTTAAATAAATTATTACAAAAATATTTCACATAAAATTTTACAATTAACTTCGAGTAAAATCGAAAAGAAAGTATTGTGTGTAACTAGTGTATCAAGGACACTGTAAAAAAGTCTTATATTTAAGTCTTAAAATAAATTATATAATGGTAAGATAAATCAAATTTTTACAAAATTTGAGTATAAATTTAATATAATAGTGATATCACGTCTTTTTTGACATATGATATTACCAATTAATAGTAAATCAACATATGAAAGGTGAACTCAAATATAACTAACACTCTAGTAATTTTTACATATATATAGTGAGATTAATTATATTTGTATATCAATAATGATGGATATTACCTTTATATTGAGATTTTTTCACAAATTTTTTCATACATAAAAATATAATTTGTTGTAGTCATTTCATTTTTAATGAAATAATCACTATTATTTTCATAAATTTAAAAATGCCCTTGACATTTTATTCTAAATATTATTTTAATTTAAAATTTTATTTATATGTAAAAAAAAAATTCAAGGAGACAAATGACCCAAAAATCAGCACGTGACTCCACCACTAGATACACCGTCAATGTAAAATTCTTAAAAAACAAATTATGAAACATATGAATCACGACATTCAAATAAAAATATGATGACTCCCCCCCCCCCCCCCCCCCGGTCCCCCCCCCCAAAAAAAATGGAGTTACGTG
The DNA here is from genome assembly GCA_036172215.1 of Camellia granthamiana. Taxonomy (NCBI): domain Eukaryota; kingdom Viridiplantae; phylum Streptophyta; class Magnoliopsida; order Ericales; family Theaceae; genus Camellia; species Camellia granthamiana. The sequence continues at coordinate 50,624,560 of CM069903.1, read as the reverse complement.
TGCTATTAATTTTTGAAGAAGTGTTTAGAAAATTTGACACGCAATAGTCTTTGTCGTTGTCCCCAACCCCCCCCCCCCCCCCCCCCCCAAAAAAAAAAAATATGGAGTTACGTGTGCTATTAATTTTTGAAGAAGTGTTTAGAAAATTTGACACGCAATAGTCCTTGTCGTTGTCCTCATCCTCTTTTACTTTTTTTTTTTTTGGGCTGTGTTTTGTTTATTTGTTTATTTTTCTGGTGGGCTTACATCGTGTTGGATTTTGGATTTGTAGAAAATATTGCAATCTAAAAAAAAAAGGAAAAAAAAGAAAAAAAGAAAAGAGAAAAATGAAAAAAAAAAGTTCATAATTTATTTACTTTACTTTTATACTTTATTGTCTCTCTACAAATCATTTCATAAATTCAAAATCTAAATAAAACCTAACCTTTAGTTCCAAAAAAAAAAAAAAAGAAAAGAAAAGAAAAGAAAAAGAAAACCTTAACTTAAATTGATTTTTAGATGAATCGGTACAACTCTTATCAACAAGTCTAACAAAAGTATACAAACAATCATCAAAAATACTTACAAAAGCAGTTTCAAAACATAACGATGCCATTTCTCTATCTCAAACCTGTCATTAATGCAATTTGTGCAATTTGCTGGTGAAAACATACTTTCATATCAAACACACTTATTTTCATGACAACGTCATAGTAAGCATTTGGTTAGCATTTTGTTATATTTCTTCCAATGGCCTACTTTGAGTCCATCAATATGATTTGAATCATTATTTATAAGGTTTGATTGAATCACATACTTCAAATCATCTCGATGATCATTATTTTATAAGGTTTCTCACTTCAAATCATCTAGGTAAGTTCAGGCTCAAAGTGAGTCATAGCAATACTCATTGATATGATCTAAATCATTATTTTATAAGATATGATTAAATCAAACAATTCAAATCATCTCGATAAGTTTAAAGTCAGAGTGAGTTACACCAATATTCAGAATATGGCCCAATACTACTACTCAAACGCCATTGTGAAAATGTCAAACGTAATATAGAATCCACAAACCCCACTAAGCAAGAAAAAAAAGAAGACAAGGGGAGGTGGTGTGAAATCAATCTTGTGTGTACAATTTGGCTCAAATGAGAAAAATATTCTTGCCAACATTTATCATCCATCCTAAATCAAAGGAGTAATTGTATATATATGCATGTAAAAAATAAATGAGATATGTATTTAAAAAATAATGGAGAGAGTAACTGGGAGATGATAATGATCAAAAGTGATTGTTAGAAGAGGTCATGGTTAGTCTAACAAAATAATAAATGGAATATTAAGAACAAATATTATGTTGGAACTAATCGAAAATAATCTAATTAGAATAAATCAATTAACATGCAACTTAAGAATTTGTAAATTGATTAGAATTTAGAACAATTGCTTGTGAGAGTCTGAAAATATGAAAATCTCATTGTCACTATTTTAAATTATTTTTCCTCCTATAAAAGTGTTAACGGAGTGAAGTAATTTCAAAATAAAACTCAATTTACTCACTGCGTCTTTCGTACCATGTTTATGTCTATCAAAAAATTTAAACCAAGTCAACAACTAAAATCATCCAAAATAAAATAGACATTATATGACTAATAATACTATTAAATACTATAAACATGGAATTTGAAATGAATAATTTTGTAACTAGTGTGATAAAAAAATGATTTTATATTAATTGGGTAACAATCAAAGACTTAAAATAATTTTTATTTTTATTAAAAATATTCTAATAGTCATCAACGATAGTTACTTGGGGGTGGATGTGGTGATGAGGAGTGGGTGGTGGTTAGAGAAGGTGGTAGAAAGAGGAATTAATTAATTTTAAAAAAATTAAATTAAATTAACAATTTTGTGATTACAAATATTTCGTAAATTTTGTAATTTATTTAGAATTTTTTTAAAAGAAAATAGATACAAATTGAGTTTTTATTTACAGTGTTTACAAATTTAAAAAAATACACAAAATTATAAACATAAATCTTACCAAACTTGCCTGTAGCGTTTTGTATTGCAAGCCAAAAAAATAAAAATAAATAAATAAATAAAAAATAAAAAACCAATATGGTTGATTAGATTATCAGAGTTAATGACAATGAGATTCATAATTGCTCATGTATTTTATTTTCCATATGGCAGGACGACTAGATTTAAAAGATTAATGAGAAAAAGTCTTCTTAGACATGTTCAAAATATCATGTTTAAATTTATCATAAATTCTAGAAACTCTAAATATGAGTGCCGACTAGCATTTTTTCGGTGGTGGAGATTCAACATATGCGACTCCAAGGAAATTAGGTTGCTCATTACGTAGCAAGAATGGTGGTGGATCTGGAGGGTAAAACGGTTTGGATGGAGGATGTTCCAACTTTGTTATCATTTTTGGTTGGAAATAAGTTATTTTATAAATTTTTAATTTTTTGGTTAAAATATGAGATAAAACGAATTAATATGTTCGAGATGATTTTTTGACTTTTTATAAATAAATAAAAAAGTGTAAAAAGTAGAGCGAAAATATAATCTTTAACTTTTTTGTATAATTTTATTTTATTTTATTTTTTTTGACTTTTTAGTGACTTCTTAACTATTAGTGTAAGTTGTCAAAACAACTGTCCATCATACTTATGCTATTTAAAAATATTTTTTTTTTAATCATAAATGTTAAAGATTTTAAATATTTTATCAAAATATTTATTAAATATTCATATGAGTATAAGTCCCATATGAGTGTCTGATAGAATTTTTAATAATATTTTAGTATCCCTAGCATTGTTCTAAATTTATTGGGAGATGCTTTTCTCTAGTCCTTATCATTTGGTCTAAAGAGGCTATATCTAGGCTCATGGGACACATCATGGGTCTCATTTAGTTGATTAGAATTGTTTATTTTTTTAAGACTCTTCATAGTTATATTTTTTTAAAAATTAAGTCGATTCGATAATTGTAATATCATCATTTTATCACATTTGTCCTATTTATTTTTTTAGTGAAAAATACAATAAAATATTACGATTATCGGAATGGATTAATTTTAGGGAAATTTTTTTTAAGGTTCCTAATAATAATAATTTAGAGGATAAATGACACTAAAAAAAATAGTGATGCATCAGGTCCCTGAACAACATGGTGCGTGTTTTTAATTATTTTGTGGACCAAAATACCCTTCCCAAAATCAACACAGAAACGAAACTCATTCCGACGTCTGAGTTCCATTCCGAGCATCCAGCATCTTCACGAACAAGAGAACAGTAGAATTAGGGTTTCAATATCATCTTCACCATCGACATTAGAGTTTTGTTATCTTCTGCAAAAATCATTCCTATTCCTTTATCACAAATTTCTCTGATCCCATTTTCACTGTTCATTGTCATCTCAGTTCATCTTCGTCACGTCGCATCTTCATCTTAGGCCATATCAGCTCGTCATTCAAGTTTCATCCTAACTCTAGTAAGTTTTTCTACAATACAACTAGATTTTCTCTGGAAACACAGTTAATTGCATTTTATATTAACCTTCCATAAATTAGGGTTTCAATTTCGTAATAAAAAGCTACCTGAATTTGGAAAAAGTTATTTCTGTGTGTTTTGAACTTATTCTTGAACATGTTTGTGTGATTTTGTCTGTAAATTTATCTGGCATTTGAATTTCTCTAGTTTTTGTTTGATGTATGTTTCTTCTTTCAATTTTTTCTGGCATGTTTATTTTGAAAAAAGTAATTTTCTGTGTTTTCATCTTATTCTTGAACATGTTTATGTGATTTTGTCTATAAATTTCTCTGCTCTGTAAATTTCTCTGTAATATGTATTTTTAATTGGAATGTCTATCTTTCTCTGGAATATCTGTTACTCTCTTGTCTCTATCTAAGTTTCTTTGGTATTTATAATTTTCTCTGACCACATCACGCACTTTCCTTCCTTGTGTGTCTCTATCATGTTTAATTTTCTCTGGCATTTTAATATTATGGACTGGAATGAATGTTTCTTTTTTGAATTTTCTCTGACAAGTGTATTTTGAAAAAAATTATTTTTTTTGTGTTTTGATCTTATTCTTGAACATGTTTATGTGATTTTGTCTATGAATTTCTCTACTTTGTAAATTTCTCTGCTTTGTAAATTTCTTTGGAATATGTGTTTTTCTCTGGAATGTCTATTACTCTCTTGCCTCTGTCTAAGTTTCTCTGGTATTTATAATTTTCTCTGACCACATCACATCACTTTCCTCCCTTGTGTGTCTCTGTCATGGTTAATTTTCTCTGGTTGTGTATGTAAATTTCTCTGGCATTTTAATATTATGAATTGAAATTTTCTCTGGAATGGAAATTTCCTCAAGAATGTGCAATTTTCTCTGGAATGTGTATTTTTCTCTGATATGTTTATTTTGTTCAATTCTTGGTTTCAATGTGGTGTAATTTTCAGTGGCATGTTTACATTACTTTGTTTATTTTATCTTGCTAATTATGGAATGAAATTTTTTTTTAGCTTGCCATGTTTACTTTTCTCTGTCATTCATTTTCTCTGGTATGTTTACTTCTATATGTAATTTTAACAATTATTGAAAATTTCTCTCCCATGTTTGTGGTGCTTTGTTGATTTTCGCTGACATTTAATTTTTAATGTCCAATTTTCTCTGGCATGTCCAATTTTCTGTAATTTTCCCTTATTTGTAATTTTCTCTGACATCTTCAATTTTCTCTTATCTGTAATTTTCTCTAGCATGTTCAATTTTCTCTAGGATTTAATGTTGACATCTTTATTTATTTTAATCATTGTCTAGAAATGGCAAAACGTAAAAGCAGCAAAACACCGGAAACACCAAGCAAAAAACAGAAAGTCTCTTAGTCTTCTTATGAGCTAAGATAAAAAACAAGCAGCAAAACACTAGAAACACCAAGCAAGAAAGAACAACTCTCTCAGTCTTCTTATGATCTAAGATCAAAAACCAGTAGCAAAACAACACAAACTCCTCGCCAAAACACACAAGTCCAAGGTGATGAAGCAACTAGCATCCAGATGAGTACCCCAACTTCAAAAGACTCAAGCTTAATGGGGAAAAAACCTGTTAAACTCCAAAGAAAAAGAGCTCACTACAGCAGTCAATACCGATCCAACCTTTTATCCGTTGTCTCCTTTTTTCAAACACTTAAATTCAATTCAAACCAACTTGTAGAGCTTCAAAAGATCCCATTCTGGTATTTGATCCAAGCTCTAACCACTAGAAGGATGGATCCAAGGAAATCTAAGAAATCTGATGATGATGTAGTTGCAATAATCCAATGTTACAATAAAAAAACAAAAGCATTCATAGTTGGTAAAAAGAACTTGACCTCTATAACAAATGACATAACCTTGATTTTTGGTTTGCAAGGAGGTAAATGAGCCATGTCATTAAGATACTCTAAAAAACCAAAATCTGCATTCCTAAGGAGAAGATTCCAAAAGGACACAAGGCTCACTGGTCATGTTCTTAAAAATGCCTTGGTCAAAGCAATGAAAGGCAAGCAACCAACTGACTTCAAAGATGTAGCAATCATTGTTACATTGTATTTGTGTCTCACCCTATTTTTTGCAACAAGTGGGAATTCAATAGGGTGGGTTTTTATAAAGTATGTGGAACCTCTTGAATCAATGAAATAGTATGATTGGTCAGAAACAATTACATTAACATTGATTGATTCTATCATAGCATTGCACAAAACTCCAGAAAAAGTTACGGGGTGTGTCATTGCATTGCTGGTAAGTATAATATCCATTCAAATTTGCAGTTATCATATTTACAAATTTGTGCGTTTAGAAAAATTTAATTACTTTAATTTTCATTACAGTATTGGCTATGTGAACATGCAAATATCATTGACTCGGAAGACAGTAACATAACTGACTTCCTAAGATGTGCCAAGTGGAACCTGTAAACATTGACGAAACAGCTGCAGAAGACACCAGTCCACTCTTTTGCACCTCGACAGGTTAGATTTCTATAACTACTGAAATCTCAATGAAATTCCAAAATTTCTCTGACCACTGCTTTGTTTCCCTTCTTGTGCATTGATTGATTCAGATCAATTTTCTCTGAACTATCAATTTATGTTTTCTTCTTTGGTTACCATTGGTTTATTTCTGCCATTGTAATCAATTTTCTCTGCAATCCAAATTTCTCTGACCATAATTGTAACACATTAACTTATATACCCTGATTGATTTTCTCTAATATTTGAATTATGTTGGTTGTTTCATAATTTTCTCTGACCCATAAAATTGTTTCTCCTTGTGTGTAATTTTCTCTGGCCCATAACTTATATGCCCTGCATCTTTGATAAACACTGTTTATTTCTACCGCTCTAATGAATTTTTTCTGGAATCCAAATTTCTCTGACACAATTATAGTCAAACATTAACTTATATACCTTGATTGATTTTCTCTGATATCTAAATTATGTTGCTTGTTTCATAATTTTCTCTGCCTCATAAAATTAACTCCTTGTCTATAATTTTCTCTGAAGTTTGTTTCCCATTAGTATCATTTAGATGAATTTTATTTTCCTTATTTGAATTTTTTCTCTCAGTGAATTTTGTAACATTTCTCTAATAAAAGAGCCTCATGTTACAGATAGATAACAAGGAGCTAGTCAAAAACCCATCAGAGGAGTTCTGTCTTGGTAAAAAGACGAAGAAAGAATGAAAAAAGGCAATTGTCAAATTCAAGGAGACATTACAAGATTCATCTGAAGAAGGAGGGAATGAAGAAGCAGAAGGCAACATAGAAGAATACGAAGCCAGCAATGGACAAGAAGAACAAGCAAACAGTGGAGAAGTAGAAGCCAGAGAAGAAAGTGAAGAAATAGAAGTAGAAGACAAAGAACAAAATGAACAAAAAGAAAAAGACAGTGAAGAAGAATATGAAGAAGAAGATGAACAGCAAGAAGAAAACAATGAGGAAAGTGATGAAGAATAACGTAATGAGCCGATAGACCAACAACGTGATAGCATTTGTGGCTCAATAATGCATCAGCCTCAAAAATCTGAGAAATCAAAGGATGCCCAAATTGCTGATCTACGTCAAAGACTAAATGCACTTTCTCAAGCTAAAAAAGAAGGAGAGAGAAATTGGATTGAATTACTTGCTGAAAAGGATATTGCAATAAGAACCTTGACATCACTTAACTCAGAACTTCAAGAAAAAGACAGCACAATCCAAATGAAACTAAGGATGTTGGAGGTTCAAAAAGAAGACGATACAAAAACAATTCAACAGTTGAGGTATTCAATTTCGGAGCTTGAAACTGAAAACGCTAAATTGCATGAACAAGTTCAAGAACTATCCGTCCAACTAGCAACACAACCATACCGAACACCAACACAACTTCAACCACAAGGTTAGTGAAAATCTTGAGCCACAAAAAGTTATGCCCTTGTGTCAATATAACTCAGAGAAATTTCTATTTATTATAATTTTCTATGTCAATGGTAATTTTCTCTGGAAGTTAAATTTCTTTGAACACATTAATTTTTGCTGCTTATTTCTATTGATTTCTACTGCTTATTTGATTTTCTCTGTCTATTTTCTTATTCAATTTTTTAGGCTTGTTTGATTTTCACTGTGTATAGTTGGAATGCAAGTGGAACAACAACCAACAACCTAACAAGAACAAATGGCACACAAAGAATAACCGAAACAAAAGACAAAAGTCTATGGTAACTGGAAAATATTGAATCAAATAAATTTACATATTGAAATATTATCTGTTACTTCAGAGAAATTTCACTTTTACTGATATTTTCACTGTCTACAGTCAAAAAAGATCCGACATCAATGATAAAAAATTTAAAGGCAAAAGAAAGGAAGGAAAAGCAGCACGATCTAGAATTTCAATATCCCAAAGTTGCAAAAGTGACTAGAAGTTCAAAACAAGCTGCAAAACAAACTGAACAAACCACGAAGGATAAAGAAGTACTTGATGCTGATGCGTACGTCTTGCCTCAACCTACAAGCATCAGAAAATCTTGGGGCTTTCCATAAACTCTACTGATTTCAAGATTGATAAAAGATCATGTAAAAGACATCTTGCAGCACATATCAAATGTGTCTGGACTTGAGTAAGTACAACAAATAAAATAGAAGATAACAAACAACAAATTACAAACTTATATTGCATTAACAACTATTAAATCCCTTCTTTATCATCTTCTAGGGCTTTAATCTGGACAAGTGGGTTGAATCTCATTACCTTCGAAGACATTGGAAACCTAATAAAGCAAAAAGAAATTGCCAACAATGTAACTCGTTCATCAAAATTTCTCTGCAATGTTCCATCAGCCTTTATAAACCAATATTACAATTATAAATGATATTTTTTAGGTCATTGATGGCTATGAAGAGATCCTTTTTGCTGACCAAATGAGAGAAAGACAACAACCAACTTCATTTTTTTTCACATCCATGAGCTTAGTATGTTATTACTTTTTTATTTGATTTTCTCTAGAATTTACTTACCACTTTTTCTTCTTAAGATACTTCTTGAAGCCAGTTGTGTCACTAGTCTAATTTTCTCTGACTAGTTGTTTGCATTTAAAATTTCTCTGTGTATATTTCTTAAATTCCTGTCATTTCAACTTTCTCATAACATAACCATTTTTTGATTTTCTCTGACTACAGAATTTCATCAAGATGACAGAAAATCAAATTTTTCGAGTGTCCTTATTTGACAAGCATATTGAAACAGCATGGAGGAACTACAGGTTCCTCCATTTCCCAATAAATACTGGAGGTAATGAGAAGTCCACACATGGAAATCACTGGACCTTGCTTGTCCTGGAGAAACAAGACAATTTATGGAGGCTCTATAACTCACTGAGGCCAATGAGGGATGATGCAGAAGACAAATATGTCAAAGATGCAAAACAATTGGTAACGAGTGCAAATTTCTCTAATCCATCATAATGTTTTTGTGATGATAATTTTCATAGAATCCCATTGATTTGTCTGTAAATTTCTCTGTTATTTAAAAATTATTTTTTTGTAACAAGATTATGTAGAGAATTTTCTGAAAGCTTGCCTTGAAAGAGAGGCTCAATCACAACCCTCTTTCAAATTGATAAACTCACAAAACACAAGTTACGACTTTGAGTATGTCAACAATGCTCCACAACAAGACAATGATTCGTAAGTTTCATACAACATCTATAAATAAGATAATCTGATTTGCATGTTTCTTAAAACTAACCATACCTATAATTTGTATGCAGTCTGGATTGTGGCCTCTTTGACTGCTATATAATGAAACAATATAGCAAGCATGAACCTATTAGCTCCAAATTGTCCACACAAGACATAAGGTTGATGAGGGCAGAACTCATAGAGAGATTTGTGACCGAAGTTGGCCGGTCATGGATTGAACCAATTGAAATACCTCCAGAAGAACAAAAAATATAATAGTGAAACTAGTGAAAGGAAGACAATGTACATATCCACAATGAGAAAATTGTCTCACATATATGTATATATCCACACCGTATTAACCATTCAATTTTTTGTTCATACATTGAAGGAATGATGATACTTGACATATATGTATATATCCTTTTCTGACTAATGTAAATTTCATTTTTTTTTTTATTTTGACTAATGTAAATTTCATACCTATCAATGGTTAAATATATATATATATATTTTTTATTGTGATTGTCAACAGAATCCACACAGAGAAAATTGTCTGCAGAAATTTCTCTGGTATGATATTACTAGAAATTCACAGAGAAATTTAACTCGTATCGTCCCAAAGGGATGCCTATATGATCATGTAATCTGTAATACTTTGTGTTGGTACAAAACAATCATCAAACTCAACAAAACACAAAGCGCACAGTAATTTTCTCTACTACTGGAAAATTTCACTGGATGAATTTGCAGTTTCAAAACACAATGCCCATATAATTTTCTCTGTTAGTGGAAAATTTCTCTGGATGAAATTGATGGATTCGAATGGTGAACAGAAAATGGAATTTTAGAGTTGTGAATTTCTCTAGGTTGAGTGATTTAGAGAGGGGGAATTTCTCTGGGTTGGTGAGGAAAATTTCTCTGGCTTTGAGAAAAATTTGTGAGTTGAAGTGATTCTAGATAAATTCTTCCCTGGTCCAGAGAAATTCTCAACTCAGAGAAATTTCAAAAGAGCTTAATTTTGTTTTTTGGTTGTACTCAGTGCAATAATTTTGTGTATGCTCTGTCTGGTGTGCACATTTCTTGAAGTGAGTCCAGAAAAATTCTTCCCTGGTAAGAATTTATCTGTGAAGTCCAGAGAAATTCTCTGGATTTCTCTAGTTTAAACTTAGAGAAATTTCAATAAACACAATGCACATTGTAATTTTCAATGCTATTGGCAAATTTCTCTAGATGAATTGGACCTCACAAAACACAATGCAGATTTCAACAAACACAATGCCCATAGTAAATTTCTCTTCTACTGGCAAACTTCTATGGATAAATTTGACTGATATGAAGTTACTAGAAATTCACAGAGAAATTTAACTCGTATTGTGCCAAAGAAAGTGCTTATATGATCATGTAATTTGTAATGCACTGTGTTAGTACAAAACAATTATCAAATTCAAAAAACACAATCCACACAGTACTTTTCTCTGCCATTGTCAAATTTATGTGGCTAATTTGAAGCTTCAAAACACAATGCACAGAGAATTTTCTCTGCCGTAGGAAAATTTCTCTGGATGAATTTGACAGCTATTACAAACCCACTGCCTATAGTATATATCAACAAACACAATGCACACTTTAACTGATATTGGAAAATTTCTCTGGATGAATTTGATTGATATTATTATATACACTGTCTAAAAAACACATTTCACAAAACAAAATACAAAAAATAATCATCAAATGTATTATTCAATCAATAAAATGTATTATCCTCAACTATTTAACAAATGTTCCTTGCATGTCCTCTTATTATGGTGACCAATACTCTCACAACGACTACACTTAATCACCTTTTTAAAATCTCTAGTAGAAGCAATTTTGTTCTTCTTCGGCCTCCCAGCTGGTCTCTTACTTAATGGAGGTAAAATCATAACATCTTCAATGCTACACATAGGTTTTTCAACAGTTGGAACTGGGCCAATCGAAAATGAGTATGCTTGACGATACATATCAGCATGAAAAAATGGTTCAACAAATGAATTCAAATTCTTTCCACTCCTAAAAATTGCAGCAATAGCATGTTGACATGGATACCCATTTATTTCCCATTTTCGACATGAACAAGTTCTCAACCCAAGATCAACCATGACTGAAGGAAAACAATGCACTTCAAAGATATTATCAGATGATAAACTCACATTCCATGTCCTCCCATCCAAGAAAGACTTCTCCAATACACTATCCATACGAGGACAGAGAACTTTATTCCATTTACTAGAGAGCAACCTCCTATCAGACCTCATATTCATGATTTGCAACCGTATCATGTCTACTAAATTTGTTATTGGCAAGTGCCGAGCTTCTCGTATCCATGAATTGAATGACTTCGCAACATTTGAATTCATCTCACCATAGCGTTTCCCCTCAAAATATGTATCACTCTAATTTTCATACGGTAAACTTCTAAAGAAAACACTCACAACGTCTCCTCCCTCACTTTTTAATTCATTTAACTTGAAATGAAATGATGTCTTTGTTGGTGCATATGCACATTCTGAAAACTTGGACACAATCGTCTCCCTAACCAAATTTGTGTTTCCACATGATAACTTATCCCTCAAATTTCTTTTTAGATGTTCAAGACAAAATCCATGAAAACAGTTAGGGAAAAACCTAGCAATTCCTTCTACAATACCGCAATGTCGATCTGATATGAAACTTATCACCCTTTCTGATCCCAATACTCCACATAAATGTTTAAGGAACCAACACCAATTGTCTTTATTCTCAGCATTAACAACAGCAAAAGCTATAGGAAAAAAACTTACAAAACAAATAGGAACAAACATATTAGATATACACATGCAGAGAAAATTAGAACAATAAACAACCAGAGAAATTTGACACTGCCAACATCCAGAGAAAATTCACACATTGGCAACATCCAGAGAAAATTGACTTAGTGACCAACTATAGAGAAAATTCACACAATCAGAATATCCAGAGAAAATTCACTTAGTGACCAACTACAGATACAATTCACATAATGACAACATCCAGAGAAAATTCACACACATGACCAAAATCCAGTGAAAATTCTCACAGTGGCCACAACCATAGAAAATCCACATAGTGGCCAAAACCAAAGAAAATTCAAAGTGTCAGAGAAAAATCACATTCACTCAATTCCTACATTTATAGAAAATTCACATAGATAAAATTAGATATATTTACAATTACCTTCATTCCCATCTTTCCCCGTTGCAGCAAGCCTAACTCCTTTGTATCGTCCTTTCAAAAATATTCCATGAAGAAAAGCAATGACTGACAATATTTGAAACCAGCAATGCATGCATGAAAAGCCACAAACACTCTTTTGAAACGCTTGTTATCTTCAAAATCTAACTCAAAACGACTATCTAGATTATTCTTCAATGCCTCATCAAAATACCATTGTAATTGATTGAATGACAAACAAGAATCCCTATATGTACTACGTTTTGCTTTTTCAACCCCCAACCAACCACAGTTATAACTGATTGAGACCCCATACTTGTCTTTCATTCTTTGACAACATTCACTGGACGAGTTGAAGGTTTTGCACTTACCTCTTCAAGTATCAGCCCAGAAACTAAGCTGGATGTCATCCTAGCATGTTTACTAGTACGAACCGCGACACCACACGTATGTTCATTGTTCAAAGTTCTTATGTAAAAGAACCCATTTGTTTTTTCAACTGAAGCATGTACACGCCACATACATCCTCTTGATTTCTTATATGCACATTCTACCGTAACCCTCAGCTTGTCATTTTTAACATATGTAAACTGAAAGCCAACCTCAATAGCATACTTGCATAAAATAATACAGAACTCAACCACACCACCCTCAAACTTTTGTCCAACACTCATATTATTTCGCCAACCAGCAGACAATTATACCTTTTCTTGATGAGAACAAAACTTAGAGAGTAAATTCCTTTCAATATCCACCAGCCTATCACATTCACCATCCACAACATCTACCCAATTAGACCCCACTTCATCCTTTTGATCAGAAGTACTACATTTAGTAAATGAAACATCAACTATATCAACACCACGTGCACAAACAACCCTCAACATATTCAGAAAATCAATATCATTTCGAACCATACAATTCGGATGGCCCACAATAGAATATGAAATACACATCGTCTCGAATTGCAAATTCTCACATGTTTTACACAAAATGCCAACCAATTCCACAAAATTCAATTCGCATGAAACATTAATGACAATATTATCATTCCCATATTTGCACAACAACAACATTGCACTGTCCATGAAAACTGAAAGAAAAAAACAAGAAAAATAATTTGTTCAACATAAAAACACTTCACAAGAACAATATAAAAGTCCAGCGAAATTTCTAATAATTATAATTTTCTCTGGATTATAATAACAAGCTTATAATTTTCTCTGGATTCAAAAAAAAGTCCAGAGACATTTACAAACTTATATTCACTTTCAAGATAACAAAAACAAATTCACAGAAAAATTAATGAATCCAGATAGAATCACAGAGAAATTTACTGCTAACTATTAAACACAATCATAGACAAAAAACACACAGAAAATCTGTTATAAAATTATAAGCTTCTTTGTGATTTTCACTAAAGTACAAGCTTACAATTTTCTTTGCGTCATTCTGTAATATTACACTCATATCAAAATTCAGAGAAATTTACAAACTCATATATACCTTCAAGATTCCCTAAAAACAGTGCATTGCCTATCTAAACTGAAAGAAAAAACACAAAAAATAACTTTTGCTCAAAGAAACAGAAACTTATATTCATTTTCTACAAACTTATAATTTTTTCTGAACTACAAACTAAAAGTGAATAACAAACTTATAATTTTCTTTCAACTACAAATAAAAGTTCAGAAAAATTTAAGAACTTCCATTCACTTTTTTAGATTCTATCTGCACTAGAAACTAATAATATATGTCCATATGAACTTATAATTTTCTCTGTCATTTTTGTTGGATTATAATAACAAACTTATAATTTTCCCTGGATTATACCAACAAAAGTACAGAGAATGAAATTTCTCTGGTTTAAACAAATTTCTCTGGTTTGAAAAAATAGAGAACAAAACTTATCATTGATCAGTATGTTGATGAAAAACAGAGCACGAAAAATGAACTCTGATCAGCATGTTGATGAAAAACAAAGCATGAAAAATGAACTCTAAACATCAAAATCTACCACACTGTCAACACTCTTTGAAATTGATAAAAAAACAGAGAATGAAAAATTAATTCCAAAAATAAAAATCAACTCTATCAAGCTGGCCTCTGTCTAAATTGATCAATAACAGCAAATGAAAAATTAACTCCAAAAATCATAAACAACTTCATTGAGCTAGCTTCTCTTTTAAATTGATCAAAACTGAAAACAAAAACCTAATGCAAAAATACACTCGAAAAACTAATATGAAATCGGAATCCTTACATAAAATTCAAAACAAAAATAAAAAATTCATGTGGAATCTCTATCGAAACCATACCTGATTCAACTTCACTGAAAAACCTACGCGATCAACACATTATAACACCTACACGATCGTCGTAATCTCTATCGTGAAGTCCACTGCAACACTTGCGAAATCCTTACAAAATCTCCGACAAAATCTCTACCGTGAAATTAGTTTCCAAAATCTCACCATGAAGTCAGCAGTTTGCCAAAATCCAAACGATGTTATGTTATAACGAGGGTAAATTAGGTATTTTATAATATAAAATAAAATTGAGGGACCTTAGCCATCATAACATATTATTATGTACCTCTCCTCCTATTAAAAGTTGGGGAGGGATCTTAGGCCAATTTTCCCTTAATATTTTAAACATCACATTTCCAATTCAGACGAGAACGGAAGAGAAACTTCTTCTAAATTTATTCATAATTATGTGAAATACAATGTGTCATACTAACAAATCATCATTAAGATAATAAGTAAGATTGTAAGGCATCAAATTTTGCCCTATTATCGGATATATATATATATATATATATTTTGTCCTACCCAAATCAAATTTTGTCCTATTACCGGATTTTTTTTTTTTTTTTGGTCCTATCCAAATTGAGATTCATAACTCTACATATGCATCTTGGGGTCATTCGTTTCAATTTCTTGTTTTTTATTTTTATTTTTTTAAAAATAAAATTAATTTTTAAATTTTTAAATTTTTAAAAACAAAAAAAGAAGTATCTTTACTTATTTTTGGAACAAAATTTCACTCTATTCGTTCGCCTCCAACTATCACCCATTATTAATTGACAACTTTTAACTAACTCAAGCAAACTATCAACAGCTTTCAAATAACTTTTAATTACTCTTTAGTGGCAGGTCAATCACTACAATAACCTCCGACAATCCTCAAACCACAACTTCTATACCCATCTTTAGCCACTCCCCTCTCCAACGCAAATCACCACAATCATCCATCCTAACATATTGTTGGATTCTTTATGGACTTGAATTCAAGAATGTTTGGTTATCTTTGATAGGTGAATTAGTTTTTTTTTTTTTTTTTGAGATTGATAATATATCATGGGATCAAGGTGGTTCTGTTTTTTTTCTGAGACTCAAAATAAACTTTTAATATAAAGTCTCTTATACATATATATAAACGCCCCAAAGCATAATTCTAATATAAAACCGATTTTTGAAACATTTTTTAGCAAAATCAGACTAGTTGGTATTTCAAATTTTATTTAATTTTTTTGAACTTTTACATTTTTAATTGTAAAATTATTAATTAAGTTTGTTTTAATCAATTTATCAATTAAACTCATTGAATGTATGATTAATCAATTTCAAATTTAAAACATTTATTTTTTCATAAACAATTATAAGTAATAACTATAATCAATAAATAGTCTATATACAATTCATATATTTAAAAAATAACTGTCAATTAATTTTAAATAATTTATCATATCAATAAATTTTTTGTCTTTTTAAAAAGGGAAAATTATTTAGAAGTCCTATTAGGGAGACTTGTGCTACATTTGGTCCCACAAAAAAACTTATGTTCCCATAAGTCCTATGAGAAGTTTCTTGACATATTTACCCTCAATATTAGTTGTTAATATCATAATTAATAATAAAACCATATATAGGGAAATTGATATAAACGTAACGTAATGTAACACCTACATAAACGTAACGTGACACCTATACGTAACGTGACATCTACATAAACGTAACGTGACATATCTACATAAACGTAACGTAACGTGACACCTACATAAACGTAACGTGACACCTATATAAACGTAACGTGATATATCTACATAAACGTAACGTAACGTGACACCTATATAAACGTAACATGACATATCTACATAAATGTAACGTAACGTGACACCTATATAAACGTAACGTAACGTGACACTAATATGAACGTAACGTGACACCTACGTAAACGTAACGTAACGTGACACCTATATAAACGTAATGTGACATTTACATAAACGTAACGTAATGTGTCACGTTACGTTTCGCAAACTTAATAAGTTTTTATTTTTTTAATCCGTTTGCTTTGAAATAGATATATAATCTTAATATGTTTTTATTTTATATTATTAATTGTAAAATTTTAAAAATTATCAATAATATATGTGAAATCTAAATTAATTAATAAAAATTATAATTTTAATCGTCTTCAGGCGGCGGCAGTGGCGTGGAGAGCTGCACAAAAGCTAACCCCTGCAGCCACAAAACAATCCCTTGAAAATGCAGGCGATTTCAGAATGCTTAAAATGGACGTCAAAATCATCTCCAAAATATCGGAATCCTGTACCAAATCGCTCTGACTAGCAATTAAACCATTGAACTTCAAAGGGAAAACGCTGAAGCAAGTAATACATACAAGACAAAGCCTCTTGACACTGTTCCATATTCTCACATTCCCGAGAAAGTGTTAATTTTCCCGAGAAAAAAGCACAATTACGACTGCAAAAGGCCAATTAGCTTTCGAATAAAAATAAAATAAAATTCATATATGCGTGAATGGACAATGAAATTTACTGCGATTTTGAGAGAGTGAGAGAGGGAAGGTGTGAAAATGGGGGGTAAAAAGATTAGGATCTTGTGGGATACATTCTTATGAAAAAATGACTTGAGACTTTATAAGAAATTACACAGGACTTAGTCTAATATAAGGTTCTGAAAAAGGACTTATAAATAAGTCTCCCTTTTAAAAACCCTTTTAAGCAAGTATAATAATAAAAAAAATAAGACTTATTTGATTGAATAATACTTGAGACCCCCTTTGGGGGTCACCCCCTCACCCCCTTTGCCATGTGTCAGGGAGTGATTGGAGGAGCAGGAAAAAAAAGAAAAAGAAAAAGAAAAAGCAACCAATGAGAGAGAGAGGGGGTCAAAGGGGGTGATGAGAAAAGGGGGGATGAATCATTGTTGTATTTGATTTCTTTAAAAATTTTGATGGGCCCTTTTTTCAACCAATTTCAAGCGGTCGCTTGTTCCCAAAGCCTGCACTTCATGGAATTAGGGTTGGGATTAGTACTGTGTAGGATAGTAATGTGAAACTCTGGAAGTATTTGTATTATATTTAATTAAAGTAAAAGAATAATGCTATATATATTAATTAATGTACTAACTAGTATATTAATCGATGGGTTGTGTTAGGGAGCCCTAATTTTTGGCCCCCTAATCCCCCGAAATTTCAGACCAAGGCAAAAAAAAAAAAAAAAAAATTTGCCCAAAACGACGTCGTTTTGGGCATTAGGGGGATTAGGGGGGCATTTTTAGAGGGACAAATCATTTTCCATTAATGGATAATGTGACATAATTTTAGAAATTTTAAATATTTGTAATTTGTATAATAAGTGAGGTCCATAATAATGACATTACACTTGTTGGTACACTAATGTATATATTAATTGGTACATATAACACGACCGAAAGTAAAATATAGCATGAGATAAGTGGTGAAAAATTATTTTTGATTAACATGACCGTGACACTATCAATTCCACTTATTTTTTCAAGAGGATTACTATAAGCCTAAAAATTAAATTTAATTTTCAAACTCAATAATGTGATAATCAATAAGAATATTTAAGGTAACATTCTCTCTCATATATTCTTAATCATCAACTAATTATATCACTGAATTTAGAAAATAGATCTAAAAAACGAATTTCTATATCAATTTTTTTTTTTTTTTTTTTAATCAAACGATTATTAGAGAACAAACAAAAAATTATACGGCCCAGGATATTACCAAGTACAATTCCTTCCAAGTCTGACATCAAACAGGGCCACAACCAAAATGGTTTCATATCAAACAGGCCTACATCCCAAAATAAATTTGGGCCACATATTCATCGGTTAGAGATTAAAACAATGTATTTGGTTTGTGTTTGTAGAGTAGTTTTTGAGATAAAAAATATGAAAATTTGTTTGGTTTTTTTTTTTTTCAGAAATGATTTTGAAAAATTGTTTTGGAGAGAAAATTTTAAAAAAAGTGATTGATTTGATGTATATGAGAGAGAGAGAGTGATTTTGGAAAGTAGGTAACCAAACAAAATTTTAAATTTTTTTTTGAAAAATTTGTTTGGTTTGATCACTCTTGAAAATTTATTTGTAAAGAATTTTTCTCAAATTTTTTTTTTGAAAAACAAACCAAACAACGCCACATGTTAGAATAACAAGTTTGGGCCGCATTTTTATTATTTTGTGTGCACATTTCTGTGTGTGTATTTTTTTTATTTTTAATTTTAATTTTTCCATATTACTGTTAAACAAACAAAATATACTAATCCCCGATAGACAAGCAGAACAATATTAGCTTATTTTGTGATGGAAAATGTTTGGGAGCTTCACAAAGGAGGATCCCCACGATTCCTACTGATGTATTGATCATTGATATATTTGATTTATTTTATTTTATTTTTTTTATCTCTGACAGTGATATGAAGGGTCTAGATCATTTTGAGGGTTGTGTTTTGTGGGGGTCTCTATTATTACTGTTTTGATATTATCTATGTCAGCATAACTAGAGTGTGTGCGGTGTGATTCGGATAGTTTGAGAGTAAAATTAGAAATTAAATAATGGATTGACTTATTAGCAAATAACCAAATCGCCGTTTGGACGGTTTGAGGTAGGGGTGTACACGGTCCGGATTGGTTCGGTTCTGAGAAAATCCAAGAACCGAACCGATCCGATCCTAACGGTTCTGTGATTTTGAGAACCAGATCAGACCGTTACACTTGTAAAACCGGACCAGAACCAAACCGAAAAACGGTTCGGTTTCGGTTTGGTTTACGGTTCTGGAAATTTCTATTTACAAGAATAAATTGTTAATATTAGCAAAATAATTACTCAAACTAATTACATTTAATTCATGATAAAAACTAATAATATTAAGGCATTACTTAATATTACA
Source organism: Camellia granthamiana (assembly GCA_036172215.1). Taxonomy (NCBI): domain Eukaryota; kingdom Viridiplantae; phylum Streptophyta; class Magnoliopsida; order Ericales; family Theaceae; genus Camellia; species Camellia granthamiana. Next base: position 50,604,910 of record CM069903.1, on the reverse strand, counting down.
TATCTATACCATCCTAATATCATTAAAATTATAAAAAATCAATTAATAAAAATAAAACTTGATATTATATATATATATATCTTTTAAAATTTGGTTCGGTTTGGTTCGGTTCAGTTCGAACCGCGATTTTTTCATAAAATCCATTAACCGAACCGTTTTTACGGTTATCATATTTCTTAATCCGAAACCGAACCAATTCTTAATAGAACCGAACCAAACCGTACGATTCGGTCTGGTTCGGTCCAGATTACCGGTTTGAACGGATTTTTGAACAGCCCTAGTTTGAGGCGGATTGACAAATTAAAAAATATTCTTAAGTAGTTATCAAATATTTACATAATATATAACACTAATTTGTATAATATTTTTTAATATATATAATTACTAATTTGTAAAAAAATTACATCTTAAATTTCTTTAATATTCATTTTTTACTTTGATATTTCATTAGAGATTAAAAAGTATATACGTATTAATTATAGTGGAGAGGAGTGGAGTGGTTTCGAAGATGAATTATAAATTTTAAAATTTAATCCATAATTAGCGGATATGATAGTAATTTGCACAACTCTAAGCATAACAATGGGGTAGACAAGATATGTGTCTGGATCAGTTCACATACACTTTAATAAATTTTGAGATTTTGAAATTAATGATCGGTGAACCTCCAATGATCCTTTGGGCGACTCGAACTTGGCATCTTAAATCGTATTATCAAATTTTTATTGCCCGACTAACCTTTTAAAATTTTAAATGGGCTTTGTTAATGTGGTTTATTTATTTGTTAGAGTAATTTACATACTAGGATTTTTTGTTTATTTTTTTCATTTTTGGCAGAAAATAGGAACACTACTTTCACGTTGAATTTGGCCGTTAATTGTTTGAGTTAACAAAGCTAATGATGGTCAGCCGGGAAAGGCAATCGAACCGGATCTCATAAACAATCCTGATTCAGTAGACATCATTCAGGTGAGCGGGTCCGGTCCCGGATTATAACACTACAAGAAATAACAGTTTTGCTGATCAAAATATTAGTCGCCAAAGGTCACTTTTTTAGTCGCTGATACCAATTAGCGATTAAATTTTTTTGTCACCAAGTTAGTCGCCTAAACCCTGTCGGCGAATGTTTTAGCGATTAAACGTGTGTTTGGTCGCTGAAAGTGAAACATTTGGCTAGTATTTTATTTAGTCGGCAAAACCTATCTTTTAGCTACTAAATTTGAGTTGGTCGGCAAAGGGCCAATGTTTGGCTATTAAATTATTGGTCGCTAATAGTCAATTATATTTTTTAAAATTATACATTTACTGACTAATGTTTTAGTTGCCAATACTCAATGAATCGGAGACCAAACCTTTTAGTCGCCAAAAGCTTATTCGTGAAAAAAAAAATTACACTCTGCTCTTGTGGAGATTTAAACCATCAACCTCCCACACCATAAACCTCATACAACACCCTCTTTCTACTACACCTCCATAACACTATATGGTTATATATGCAACATATATTATTTATATAGTACATAGACCCCGTATTAATGTAAAAGTATAAATATAAAGATAATTATTTTTTATTGAACATAATTTATGTAAAAATAAATTATTTATTAGAAAAAAAAGAGACAACTTTTGGCGACTAAATATAATTTTAGTCACCAATTCTATACTTTTGGCTACTAATAATTTTTTAGTCGTTAAAAAATAAAATTCCCACGCTAAAATTACTACTTTTGGCGACCAAACTTGTTTTTAGTCGACGAATGCCTCACTTTTGGCTACTAAATTATTTTTAGTCGCCAAAAACCCCCACTTTTGGCTACTAAAATTTTTTAGTCGGTAAAACCCTTACTTTTGGTTACTAAATTGTTTTTAGTCGCCAAAAGGCCTAACTTTTGGCTACTAAAACTTTTTTAGTCGCTCACTTTTGGTCACCAAACATCTTTTCAGTCGCTGAATGCCTCACTTTTGGCTACTAATTTTTTTTAGTCGCCAAAGAGCCGTATTTTTGGCTACTAAAATTTTTTTAGTCAGTAAAAGCCATATATCGGCGACCAAACAGATTTTTAGTCGCCAAAACCTATACTTTTGGCTACTAAATTTTTTTAATCGCCAAAAATCTTTATTTTTGGCTGCCAATACTTTTTTAGTCACTAAAGGTGCTTTTATAATATCATCACCATCACCAAAATCATCAACGGTGGGGTTGAGTGTGACCAAGGTCCGAATAGATTTGTGGCTGATTGGATCGGGTTCTACAAGAGATACTGTGACATGACGGGAGTGAGCTATGGGAACAAATTTATTTATTTATTTATTTTTTTTATAATATTCGGATGTAAGAACCAACTTATGCATGCTTTGATTGCTATTATCAAAGGCCCTTTGCTTAAGCTGCTTAATGGTCCTAGTGTAAAGTATTTAAAATTTTTCTCTCTCCTATGTTTTATATCTCTTTTTTCTTTTTTTTTTAAAGAGTTATGTAACATACTCTTATACTTAATTATTTTTAAAATTTAATATTTAAAATACTTCTACTTAACTTGAATTACTCAGAAATAAAATTTAATATAATTCTATGTACTAAAAAATATTTTGCGAATTAATTTTCTTCTATTTTTTTACTTTTATTCAAGTATTTAATTTTTATATTACAATTAAATATATTTCTTATTTCTTATTTTTTATTTATCTTATTTATATTTTATTATTAATTTATATTGAGTTTCCTATTTAATATGAAATTATTTATAAAGAAAAAATTTATATTTAATTTAAACTTTATATATATATATAGAATTATATATAATATGTATAAATATTTTTAAAATAGATATTAAAGAAAAATTAATGCTAATTAATCCACATATATATATATATATATATATTTAATCCAACCACAACATACTTATATTTAATTTTTTAAAATAATTTTTTTCTAGAACTTCTATTCCTACTTATTTTTATTTCCAAATGAATACAAATAAATAAATAATTTGTATGTTACTCTTTTTCTTTTCAATTTAACTATTATTATTAATGTTAAATTGAGTGTTTATTTTACTATATTATAATTTAATATCATATAAAATCATTATATATTTATTTTAGTTACACTTTTATAACATGATGGGGTTAAGATTATTAAAATACATATAAATAATTGAGATAAAATTATTATATATTTGTTTAAATAACACTTCTATAGAACGATAAAGTTGAGATTATCAAAACAAATAATTAGAATCATTTTCTAATTTTAAATGACTTTTTTCTACAATTTAATCATTATGTTTAATATTAAAATAAATATTTATTTTATTATATTGAAATTTAGTACAAAAATATAATATATATATATATATTTAAAATATACTTTCATAGCTCAACATAATAAAAATTGCACTGCATATTTCGTAATATAATTTTTAAATAGTTCTATATATATGTAAACATATATCTATATATATATACATAAATAATTCAACTAAAATTATTATATATTTATTTATATTATATTTTATATCATGATAAAATTAATATTATTCTTTTATAATGCATACATTGCAATATATTTCTTATATATAGACATATATAAATAATTTAATTTTATTTTATAAAATATTATTTAAAAAGGAAAAAAATTATATATGATTCTCCTTATTAAATGATTATATATATGACTATCTTATTTGTTGATTAAATTTGTCAACTATCCATTTCTAAGAGTAGCATGATATTACTTCCTTTGATAATACTTGTCGAGTCTCTACCTTTCACCAATCATCATCTCTCTAATTTTTATCTCATCTTTGTTGATCACATCAACTCTTATTTAAAGCAACTTTACTACGTGATCACCCTTACTTTTAACTTCATTTCCTTACTTTTCTCCCAAGTCGACCTCTACCCCTACTCGCAACCGCTCTTCTCTAATCTCAAGTTGCCTCCACCCTTCATCCCATTGTTTGGCCATTAAAATTATGATTAACCATTAATTGATAATAAATTAGTTGAGCTGGCATAAATTCTCAAATAAACTCAAATTCAACTCGTATAACATAATAAATAACTTTGTATGTGTTGTATATACAAACACTAATAAATAAATAAAATGAACAAAAAAAAAGCCTTTAATTTTAGGAATTTTTGTAGTGCTTTTATGAGTATGGTTATTTTTTTTTTAATCTATAAGATCATAATGATGAATTTAGTTGATGAGCTTTATTAGATTAAAATCATACATGTGAGAACAGCAGAGGACCTTGCTACATCCCTCGAAAAACACCCCCCCTAATCCCCCTAATTTCCATATCAAGTAAAAAAAAAAAAAAAAAAAAAAGGAAACAGTTGCCCAAATTGGAAATTAGGGGGATTAGGGGGGGTGTTTTTAGGGCTCCAAATCATTTTCCATAGATATATAGATAAATTTACATGGTTCAAAACAATTAGGATAAACTACTAATAGGTCATAATAGTTAGACTTAATTCCCATCAAGTCCTATTGAAAATAAATCTTAGTAAAATTGTCACTAAAAATATTTTTTTTGTGACAATTTTTTTACATACGTCGCTAAAAAATGACAATTAGTGACTTTTTTTGTCATGATTTTTATAAATTGTCGCCAAAATTTATAATTAGTGACTTTTTTTTATGACAAATTTTTTTCATAGGACCTATTAGACAATAAGTCCACTTATTAGGACCTACACGTAAGTACCCCTACATATTCATAACTCAATGCTACTCTTCAATTTTCAACTATTTCAAACTTAAACTATTAGCATTAAGACAGAGGCTAACCTTTTTTATACACATAGATTTGCAGAGAGTTGGTTGGTCTCAGGAAAGAAATTAAATATGGAGTTTGCTTACATTGGATTTTTAGGTTGTTTAGGGTTCCTAAAGATTTAGGTCTTTTTATCATTTTTAGGAAGGAAATATTGGAAGAAATCAACACTTTTCATATTAAGTGGGTTGTTTAGCATTAAAGGGTTTTTTTTTTTTTTAATTTTATTTTAATAAATGAACTGACTAATAGATCTTTTTCTAAGCATAGATCATTTTTCTTTTTTGGGTAAATTACATTGAAACCCCCTTAGGTTTATCTTTATTACAGTTTCCCCCCTCACCTTTTGGAAATTACATTCCCCTCCCTAAGATTTAAAGTTTCATTACAGATTGCCCCCTGAGGTTTAAAGTTTCATAACATATCTCCTCCTCACCGTAATGATCATCAAACATAAAATTAAATTAACAGGGGGGTCAATGTAATTTTCCAAATGTGAGGGGGGAACTGTAATAAACATTAACCTTAGGGGGTGTCAGTATAATTTACCCTTATTTTTTTGTGCTTTTAAGTGACATGATTTTCTATATTAGTGGGATATTTAAAATTTTAAATTCAAATTTAAAGGATAATTAGAGTTTTTATTTTATTTTATTTTTATTTTTTTCCTTAGTTGGGTTAACCAATAGAAAGTTTTTTAATTATTTAAAAATATAAAAATTCTAAAAATTCATGTTGAGAACTTGGAGCTCCCACAACCCTTGGGGTTAAAACCTCATTTTGCTTATATAATATATAGATATAGATATGGGAGTATAAAATTCACTTTATATAAGTGAAATAACTCATTTTTTCCTTCTTTTTCTGGTGTGGGATTATAAAATAAATTATATCATAAACTAATTAGAGTTTTTAATTTAAAATTTAAACTGTGTTAAACTGAACTATGCACAACACTGCAATATTAAATGTAAGATTTACTTTATACAAGTGAAACAACTCACTTTTTCATTTTTTTCTTGATATGGGATTATCAAATAAATCATAAACTAATTAGAGTTTTATTTTTATATGGTTAAATAAAAGTTAGCCAATGGAGATTTTTTCAATTGTTTGAAATTAAAAAAATTAGTGTGAGACTTTGAAACTCTCACAAGCCCTCTCACTATTTTATAAATCGAGTGTCTAGGTCAATTTATGCGCACCTCGATTAATCTCAGAGTGCTGAAATCAACCACCATACCCAGTGGTCCCTTAATACAAGTTGGTTTGTCAAACATTAGTCTTAAGGGTTTGGTTATGGTGTGCAACTTACACCTTACACTTACACCTTACACTTACACCTTTTGTGAAAAATTAAACCTTACACTTACACATTTTTTGAGGTTGCACACCATATGCAACCCACTTACACCTTACACCTTACACTTACACCTTATACTTATACTTACACCTTACACTTACACTTTTTGTGTAAGTGACACATGGTGTGCAATTGCACACTTAAAAAAACTCCTAGTCTTAATCTTGAGTTTTAGGTAGTATTTGATGGGTTGAGATTCTCTCCATTATTTAAAAGTTGTGAAATAATTATAAAAATTAATCATAATTTTAAATTTAGAAATAATTATTACAAACTCTTGGCTAATGTAATGAAAGTCCTTTATTACAATTTTGGAATGGAGAGGTTACAATCTGATTACCAAATAAAATGAAATGAAATGATTATTTTTAGTGGTAGAGTCAGGAAATCAAATCAGACGGGACACTTATTAATTATAACATTGAAATTTTTTACAAAAATATTTCACATAAATTTTTATGATTGACTTTGAGAAAGATCAAAAAAATAATATTATTTGTGATTAGTATATCATGGGCAATACAAAAAAAGTCATGGATATAGGCCTTAATATAAATTATATAATGATAAAGTAAATTTTTTTAATACAAAATTTGAGTAAAAATTCAATATAATGGTATACTACGTCATTATTGACATGAGATATCATCAACCAATAATAAAGAAACACATGGAGGGTGAACCTCACATGTCAAATATAATTGACAATCTAATAAATTATATATCTTCATAATGAGATTAATTATGCTTGCATATCAATAATAATAGACATCATCATTACATTAAAATTTTTTCATAAAATTTTCATAGATAATAATATGACTTATCGTAGTCTCTTCATTTTTAATCAAAACAACCATTATTATTCTCATAATTTTAAAAATGTCATTAACATTTCACTCTAAATAAGAGTTTTGTACTTTTTTTATTTAAAATATTTTCTTTATGTTTGTTAAAAAAAATTCAAAACCCAAGGGGCATGCCACCTCTTTGGCCCTCTATACCTCCGTTCCTAATTATTTCACCAAAATATTTTTTTCTATATTTGATTGATTAAAAATATAATAAAAAAATATGTTTTAAATAGAGTCATCCTTCGCTATTTTAAAATAATAATAATTTTATAAGAGAGTTAAAAAATTATCATTTCATTCCATTCATCAGATTCCAATAAACCAAATAGATTAGCGAAATGGGTATTATTACAAGTCTCAGTCTTTTTAAAACTATTTCCACTCTTCAACAAAAGGTTTTGATATAAAATAGAAAACTCGGTTTCTAATTTTTTAAAAACCAGTTGGCCAACACCCTTCAACTCGATTACTTGATGGAAAACCCTAATTCTTGCTTAATTTTCATATAAAAAAAATATTAGGTAGTAATTTAGTATTAAGAAACATTTTTAAAAAATTGTTTTAAAGTATGGTCACGTTATTCTATTTATATTCATGATGTTATGACATATAAGATAAGAAAATACAGTTTTCGTAACGACTTTTGTAACGAGCAACAAAGTTCGTCGTGGAATGACAATATTCTGTCATGACAAAAGGGAAGTCGTCACTAAAATCCTTAAAAAAAATGTACAATTGGTGGGAGAGAGGGAGAGAATGTCATTGTCAAAATGTTTGCGATATAGAGGAAGTCGGCTGTGTTGGTTAATTAATTTGGTTCCTTTACACCAAAATGGAAGGAGGTAATAATGGCAAAATTACTTATGGGACTTTGATCATCTCTGTCTAATTAATGACTTGTATGGTCAACCATTGGAATTTGGAATGGAGTTGTGGGCAAATTAGGAATAAAAAGACACTCTATTTCTCGAGACACTCTATCTCAAAATTTGAATTTTGTTTTGTTTTTTTTTTCTCTTTGAATGCCCTAGTTAATCCCAACCACATTTGCCGCCCGATCTCCTCCTTTTGTTCTCCTTCTTCATTATCGTTATCTTCGTCTTTCTCTTCACTTTTTCCCTTGAACTCAAAATCTAAAGAATCCTAAATCTAGGGTCTATGGTGGGGAAGGTAGGGAAGGGGATTCGTTGAGTGAGAGAGGGAGAGAGGAAGGGGAGGTAGGGGGTTACCATGAGAAGAAAATGTAAAAGGAAAAAGAGGTGACTACAATGGGAAATCGATGAAAACACTACAACATATAAGAGTTTTAGAAACCAAATATTTTGATTTCTAAAAGTGATAATTTTGTTGTAAAAGACATTTAGGGATCAATTTTGATCGTCATGAGAATCGTCGCTAAAAGGTCATCTCGAAAAGTAAAAAACAAGGTTTTTAGCGACAAAATTTTAAAAATGTCACTAATAAATAAACTTTTAGGAACAATAATTTGGTCTCAAAATGGTTTATTTTTTGAGATAAAAAATTTGGTCCTAGAAGGATAATAATTTATCACTAATGTTTGATTTTCGGTGCTAAAAATATAATAACAACACTTTTCGTAACAAAAATATTTGGTCCCTAAAAAATAATTTTGTTCCTAAATTTTGGTTTCTAAAACCTTAATTTTTTGTAGTGCAAGAAGAAGAAGCAAGGAGAGAGGAAGTGGCAATGATAGGGAGTGGAGGAGGTAGAGTCGATGGGAAGGGGCTTGGGAAGAACTAAACGAAGTTGGGGTGGAGATGGTCAGAGCTAGGGTTAGGATTTGTCCATTTTAGTTCAAAAAAATATTAGGTTGTCCAGAAAAGTTTTTTTAAAAAAAAAGGCTTTTAGTGACGAATTTTAAAATGTTGTTAATAAATGTACTTTTGGTGACAAAATATTTTTATACAAAAAAGTTATTTTTAGACAAAAGTTTTGGTCAAAAAATAATAATAATTCATTACTAACTATCCGATTTCGTCACTAAAAGCACAACAATGATATTTTTTGGCAACTAAAATATTTGGCCCAAAAAATTTAATTTCGTCCCTAATTTTTTGTCTATAAAATCTTAATTTGTTATAGTGTATTTTTGACAAAGTTTCTTACTATTTCTAAAAACATCGAAAAAATTTTACAAAATTAGCTGAAATATTTTTCAATTTTTTTTAAGGTTGTGTTTGGTTTATGAATTTAGAGAGGGAAAGAAAAAGGAAAAATATGTGAAACGTAAGTGAAATATATATTTCATTCACATTTTACCTACATTTTTACATTTTCTTTCCAAATCATTCTCTAAAGTCATGAACCAAACACAAAGCCTCTTTCGGAAAGAGGTTAAAAGCAGTTTTTTTATTTTTTATTTTTTTATTTTTTTATAAACATTTTTTAGTCACATTACCTCTTTATTTTTTTACACATTTTTTTAAAAAAACAATCAAAAAAAATCAAAAAATTAACTTTGAATCTATTCCCCAAAACAACATCATCCTTGTGTTGAAAACCTAATAAAACAAAAAATTCCTTGTATTGAAAACACACTTCCGCGCGAGAGATTTTGACAAGTATGAGTTTTAGATAAGTTTGTTTTCCCTTTTTATATATATTATTTTTATATCATTATTTATTAACTGTAAAAGTTAATGTATTAGTAACCATAAAAAAAAAAAAAAAAAAGAAGAAGAAGAAGACAGAACAAAAAAAAAAAAAAAATCCTTTTCAAAGACCGAATAAATATTTCTTAGAAAAAGACAGAATAAATAATTATCTAAAAAAAAGGCAAGCACGTAACTATTGTAAAAAATAAGTAAGAAAATAATATATATAATTACTTGCGGAAGATAAGATTTTTCTCCACAAGGAACGCGAGATGACATGTCCATTCCTTTATTCTGTCAAGAGAAACCAAAATGTCAGTGATCGCCCTAGACCATGATTGATCTAAAGGACCCTTCGACAGTCAAGTCAGAATAATATTCGTTCATGAAAATTTGTATTTAAAAGAGAGTTCTTGAATTGCCTGTGGTTTGTCTTCTTTATTTGACCTACTTCACCTTTTATAGTCTTCCTGACTTAAATCTCATCTGTTGGATAAATATTCGATGAGAGTTCTGCCCGTTTCTGCACCTGGTCGGGCAAGTGGCTGAGTTTCCTTTATCTCTGGTCGTTGCATCGTCTTCTCATGGATGACTTAGATCATGTTAGACGTTATCAAACTGATTGGACGGTTGTGCTGTCTAGTAAGCCTGACCCATGTTTCTATATTTACTGCTTGATATCTTTACCGTTAGATGAAGATGAATTCAATGACTTCCCAACGTTCTGCTGATCTCCTTATAGAAGGAGATCTTTATTTTCATTTCTCCTCACGTTCTCAGCCACTCGCCATTGTTTTACTAAGGGTCTCTAATCGGTTCCTTAGAAATCTATCTAGACATTTCCTTTCCTTTAGGCTGCTTTGCCTAATTGCTTTTGGGTTTGGGCCAACATTTTATCCCTCCACATTACCCTTACCTTTATAAAGGAAATTCACTATGAGAACTGACACCCACTTTTCAAAGACAGAATAAAAATTTAAGATTTTTAAAATAAAATTTTAACTAGATGGAGTGTTTTAATAATTTATAATACTTATGGGTTTATATTTTATTTTTATAATCTTTTTAGGGACTAAATAGATTTGAATTAAATACTTTAAGTGCGTAATAGATTCAATCATTAGTTTAGGAACTAAATAGACTTTGATTTATATCCTTTAGAGACTTAATAGATTCAATTGATAGTTTAGGTACTAAGTAGACAACTTAATGATAGTTTAAGTGTCACGACCCAAACCCGCCCCTATAGGTTCAGCGTCGTAACCGGCCAGTAATTCTTAGATTACCAAAGGCCTCTTAACAGAATAACATATAATTTGGGGGTTGCAGAAGCAAATATATAAAATATACATAGTCCAATGAGCTGTGAAGACATACATGGGATAGATAATCTTAAACTTTTATAAACTTATGAGTGACGTCAAAAGATACAGTGTTTACATGTCACTCCGTGTACATACTAACAAAAATCTTGTCCGCAAATCAAAAGAGACAATGCCTATTACATTCACAAAAACAACCACTAAACTTGATTTAATCTGGAACCTCTTTGCGAGGTGCAAAGGGTGGCTGACAAAACGAAATTTCAGGCCATCAACTTTGAGCCTGGTCGCGCGCCTGGTCACCTACATACATAATATAAATAGTGAGCGGAACCCCAGTGAATAATAACGGAGTAAAGAGGTTTAAATGAATGATGTCCAGCACAAATATAAATTCAAATCACTTAATGAACAGAAGCATAATCATACTTGTTTCAGAAACAGAATCATAGTCATATTCATATCTTGAGTGGTGTATCCATTAGCATTAAACATATCTCTTTGGTCAAGCTTATTAAGTTCCACTGTCACAACCCAAACCCGCCCCTATGGGTTTAGCACCGTAACCGGTTAGTAATTCGAGATTATCGAATGCCTGCTTCACAGTAGAACAGTAATACAGAGTACAGGGGCTGGCGGAAGTCAAAACAGTAATTAAAAGATGTCCAATGAGCTGTGACAGTCTGTATGAAAAAAGATTTTTCATACATATACACATAAACAGTACATATACAACCATATACAGTCATACAGGACATGGACCTAATCCCTGTTAGAACAGTACAGTACAACATCATTCAGTCTATACAGTGTTACAGAACCAGATACAAAAAGGGGGAAATCTAAAACACCCCAAAAGCCCTAGCTTGAAGGACTTGGAACCTCGCAGTGAGGCACGGTAGTTGGCTTGACAAAACGGGAGTTTAACCCAACGCTCCTAGCAACGGTCCGGTGCCTGTACACCTACATATATATATGAGCAGTGAGCTAAAGCCCAGTGAATAACATATGCTTAAAGAGGTTAATAATGAATGTCCTTTCAGTATTGAAAACAGTCATTTCAATCAGTATATCAGTTATTTAGTCATAGCAGTCATATGTGGTACATCCAATAGCAAAACAGTACAGTAGGTTTAAACAGACTGAACAGTCAGTTCATGGCTATCATATCAACAAACAGTAGTGGTTCCAACATGGGAACCGACAGAGATCTTTGTGTCAGTAGCAATACAGTACAGTAACAGTAGATTGCTAAGGATGCCACAATACAGTTCACAATTAGGACTTCATTCATTCAGTAACAGTATCATTTCAGAAAACAGTACAGTTCAATTGTTCAGAAGATAATTATTTTTGAACATATCTTTACAACATTGTTACTCACAGAGTTCTGGGCTACAGATAAGCTAGAGCGTCTCTGGATGCCAACCCTACACAGTTACAGAGTGAACACACACTAAGCTACACAGTTGGGAAAATAATAACTTAATCCCTAATTTGCCTCGGTGTGGTTCTATATCAATATCCTCATTAAGATGCCTTAATCTAGGCCTAAAGCCTCGTTTGGGAACCTTCCATTTTAGCCAAAAAGCCAAAAAGTTACTAAATTAGCCAAAAAGCCAACAACCCATACCAAAAAGTCAAAGATTCTCTTTTCTCTCTACTTTTTGCACATCTTTTCGTAAAAAGCCAAAAGTCATCCCAAACATACTAGTTTTTTTTAGCTCATATTTTAGCCAAATAGCCAAAAAGTTACTAAATTAGCATGTTCCCAAACGAGACCTAAGAATGCCTAGAATGGAATGAGGATGCAAAGATGCACTTTAAAAACATTTTCAGAATTTTCAGAAAACAGAGGTCACGCTCAAGCGCGGCTTTCTACGCTCGAGCGGACATGCAGCCAAAGGTTCCCCGCTCGAGCGTCACTTCCCACGCTCGAGCGGACTACAAAACATAGGCAAAAGTACTGGATGTGTGAAAATCACGCTCGATGGGCGCTCGACACTCGCTCGAGCGTGTGACACAAGTCCCCATTCGAGCATGAATATCCCTACTCAAGCAGACTGCAAAACAATGCAAAATGCTGGGAGCACGTATTCCACGCTCGAGCGCCAATTTCCCCGCTTGAGCGTGAGTCCAAATTCTGGAAATTCCAGATTTGAACCTCAAGCTCAAAACCAAGTTTTAATGCACCAAATTCGATCCTCTTGGGCTAATTTTCTGGAAAACATTTTCAAACTCATAATATAACATGTTTCAAAGATCAATTTGAGAAATTAAAGCTCAAAGGTAGTTCAATTAAATCCAATTTCAAACCAAAGTTCAAGAACATACTTCCAATGTGACATGCATGAATTTTAAACAACTTCAAGCTTCAAAGACATGCTCAAATGAGCCAATTTCTCCAAAAACAAGATGAACTCATGGTCTAATGCAAAAATATGGATATGCATGTGGAATTTCATGAACAATAAATTCAAAACTCAAGAATGGCAACATGCATGCATGGATTAAGCTCTTAATTCAACATATGAAGCTAATTCATGTCTTAATCTCTAGACTTCCATGAACCATGCAACATATAACTTGAATACATGAACAAGAAGGTATAATCTCTACCTTAAGTCTCCAATTCTAGGTGTAGGAGTCCAAACATGCAATCAACCTTCAATTTCTTCAAATCACCAAGCTAAAATTGTTGAACTCAAGTTTCCTCACTCTCTCTATCTCTAGTCGGCTAAGGACTCAAGAAATGGCTGAGGAAATTATGCTAAACAATGTATAATTCAAGTCTCAACATATGGTATGAAGTGGGCCACTAAGTGGCAAAGTTGTAAATAATGCAACTTGTGTAATTTAACTTATTTTAATCTATTTAATCATACCAAATCGCATTTCGAATAAATATGCCATAAAATCACATAAATTATGATTAACACATATTACTAATCAATTTCAGATTCGGCCGATAAGGCCTTCAATTTGCAGTTTAAAACATAAAACATGAACAGATAGTTTAACAGTCGAACAGATAGAGATGCACTTAAACAGATATAGACAATCAATCAGTTCCAGATTTCAGTCAGTCAGTCAATTAACATGTTTAGTCTCAGTTTAGCAGTAATCAGTGGTTAATCAGTAAACAGTGGTAAGGGTTGTCACATCCACATTGGAAGCTCCGGTACCGGGTAATATATCTCACACATGAGCCACGATATTGTTTCCCCTGGGCGAGGGCCTGGGCCATGGTATTGTTTCCCTCGGGCAAAGGCCTCATGACCATAAGCCACAGTATTATGTCCCCTGAGCGAGGGCCTCTGCTAAGGATACCACATAAACATTTCAAAGAAGTGGATCATCATTTACGTAATCACATAATTGCCTTTTGTATTATTCGAAAACGGTTCATATCATATCATAAAGTTAAGAAAGTATTTCATATCAAACATAGCTTTACTAAGTTATTACTCATAGATAATTGTACAAATAGCTTGGCAGCAAACCAATGGATCAACCGCTCACGGCGCGTGATCTACACTAATCATAACAGATACATACACTGTAATGCACACTCGAATTATACGTAACTCAATTCATTTTCCCTTGAGTGTTTTTACTTCTTATCCTTATTGGTATGGCGTTGGGAAAGTCATTTGCCGTTGGCTGAATTCGCCTACAACAACAGCTACCATTCGAGTATTGGTATGGCGCCCTTCGAGGCATTGTATGGCAGAAAGTGTAGATCTCCAATTTGCTGGGCAGAAGTTGGAGATGGGCCGTTGCTTGGGCCCGAAATTGTTTATGAAACGACTGAAAAGGTAAAACTGATACAGCAAAGACTGAAAACTGCACAAAGTAGACAGAAGAGTTATGCAGATGTTAGAAGACGAGACCGAGAGTATGAAGTGGGTGATCACGTTTTTGTGAAAGTGACACCAATGAAAGGCCAGACTCGTTTTGGAGTCAAAGGCAAGTTAGCGCCGAGATACGTTGGACCTTATGAGATTGTTGAGAAAATCAATCCGGTGGCGTATCAAGTTGCACTTCCTCCTGAAATGGAGCATATGCATAACGTCTTCCACATTTCGATGTTGAGAGATTATCTTCGGGATCCATTCCATGTGATTGAGCCTACTCGGATAGTGTTGAGTGATGACTACACTTACGAGGAGAGGCCTATACAGATTGTAAACCGACGGATCAAGAAACTGAGAAACAAAGAGATCCCGCTAGTGAAAGTTGATTGGCAGAACCATGGTGGTGTGTATGCCACTTGGGAAAGGGAAGATGACATGGCTAAAAGATATCCGGAACTGTTCCCACTGAATCCTGTTTTCTTCCAAACTGAAGGTAACTCGAGTTTAGAGGACTAAACTCCTTATAAGGAGGGGAGACTGTAACAACCCTCGTACTGATTACCGATAAGCCACTGAATTATATACTGATTACTGATAAATCGGACTGTTAATGACTGATAATTGAACTGATTAAAGTACTGGACAGACCGATTGAAATCGAAACTGAAACTGAATAAGTTTACATACTGAATTGCATGTTTTATCTGTTGATTGTTTGACTACCTGTTTAAATGTATGTGTTTAAACTGTTAATTGAAGGCCTTATCGGCGGCCGATTTAGAAACCGTTTGATGTTTTATGATCAGTAGAATATTTATGATTTTATGGTATTTTTATCTGAAAATTGATTAGGAATGATTAAATTAGATTAAATTAAGCCAATTGAAGAGTTCGTCTTATTTACGGATTTGCCATTGAGTGGCATTTGTCTATTATATTGTTGCTTGAGCCTTATCACCTAATCAAACAATTGCTCAGCCCCTATTCTTGCAATCCCAACCGACCAAACTAGAAGAGAGTGAGGGAGAAGAGAGAATTTAGCTCAAATTGTTGAAATTGCTAGAAGAACTTGAAGATTTGAGGCATAGATTGTATAATTGAGCTTGTCATCTCATAATTCAAGACTAAGGTAGGACATTCATCTTCTTGTTGTTGACTTAGAGCTAATTCTTGTATAAATCATGTTTCATTTTTGAGTTGAGTCATGAATTTGCTCATATATGGTGAATTGGAGCTCAAATGTTACATGCATGCTTGAATTGATGCATTTTGAAGTTGAATTCATGATACATTATACATGCATGTCCATGTTTTTACCATAGACCATGTTTTCATTTGGTTTTCAAAGATTGGAGCTCAATAGAGCAAGATTTGGAGCTTGAATTTGGTTTAAAACTCATGCATTGCATGTTTACATATTGTTCATGAAATGGGTTTGAATGTTGGATTTAATTGACCAACCTTTGGGGCTTGAATTCATAAATTGAGCTTTAAAACTTGTTGTACTATGGGTTTGAAATGTTTTCCCAGAATTTGGGCCCAAGAGGTTGAGTTTTGGATGGTTGAATGCTTGGTTCGAACTTGGGAGACAAATCTGGAAATTCCAGATTTTGCTTCCTCGCTCGAGCGAAGGATTCCTCGCTCGAGCGAGAACCTTTGTACAGGGGTCCGCTCGAGCGAGCATCGAGCGTGGCATCGCGCGTAAAAATCCAGCAACCAGTATTTTTACTGTTCATGCAGATCGCTCGAGCGAAGGATTTCTCGCTCGAGCGAAGACTTTGATTTTGGAAGCTCGCTCGAGCGAAGGAAGGCTCGCTCGAGCGAGGCTCCTATTTTCAGCAACTTTTGAAAAATGCCTTCCAAGTGTATTTTTGCATCCTCATCTCATCCTAGGCATTCTTAGGCCTAGTTTAAGGCATCTTAATGAGGATTTAGACATAGAACCACACCAAGGAAATTTAGGGATTTAATTATCGTCCTTTCCGATTGTGAAACTTAGTGTGTGTTCTATTTATTGACTGTTTAGGGTTGGCTTTCGGGGACGCGCTCTAAGCTGCTATTAGCCCAATCTCTGTGAGTAACAGATTGTGTAAAGATATGTTCAAAATGGTTATCTTTTGAATACTGAACTGAATTGTTTACTGAACTGATAATGTTTATTGTTTACTGAACTGTACTGTGGCATCCTTAGCACCTACTGTTATTGACTGTTACAGAGCTCTGTCGGTTCCCTTGTGGAACCATACTGTTTACTGACTGATGGCCATCACTACCGTTGGGTCTGTTAAGACCCGGTCCTTCTGGACCTACTGTTTATAGGCTAATGGATGTACCACATATGATTGATTGATCGAAATACTGATTGACTGAAATACTGAAAGATCGAAATACTGTATAATGAATTGATTTCATTACTGTAAGGATATTCATTCATAACCTCTTTACACTTATTGTTATTCACTGGGCTTTAGCTCACTGTTTATATATATATGTAGGTTCTCAGCAGCCAGACCGGAGCTAGGAGCGTGGGTTAGTCCCCCAGTTTTGTCAAGCCAGCCTATGTGCCTCACTGCGAGGTTCCGAGACGCCATGCTATGGCTTGGGGTGTTTTTGTGTTCCCCACTTGTCTCCCGACTGTTTTGTATTACTGTATAACTGTTTACTGTTTCACCGTACTGTTCTCAAGGGATTAAGTCCCTGTCCTGAATGTTGTAAATGATTGTATATAGACTGTACTGCTTGAACTGAATGAATGCATGGAAAATGTTTTTGGCATACAGATTTCCACAGCTCAATGGACACTAGTTATTTACTGTAATGGCTTCCGCCAGGCCCTGTACTCTGTTTTACTGTATTACTGTTCTGCAGGCCTTCGGTAATCTCGGATTACTGGCCAGTTACGGTGCTAAACCCATAGGGCCGGGTTTGGGTCGTGACAGAGTGGTATCAGAGCGATACTTAACCACGAGTTATACCGCACACACGTGTCCAAATGAGCTATAGGGTGTCCTAGGAAAGTGATTAGGGCATCTCATGAACTTGAAAAGTGTGTGCTTATGACTGACTGATTATATGTTAAAGTGTTGAATTGTTTAAGTGTACAACTGCTTATAATGATGACTGTTATAACTGCTTATAGCGGAATGGATAATGCAAACACTGCAAATGAAACTGAATCATCATCCTCTGAGGCCAGAATGGCCAGACTTGAACAAATGATGGGATTGGTACTTGAAAGACTAGATCAACAACAGAACCAACAGCCCCCACCTCCTCCTCCTCCGGTTCACCCGGAACAGAATGTACAGAATGTGAATGCTAATGAGGTGGACATTATTGCACTGACTCATAAGTTCAGCAAACTAAAACCGCCATCCTTTCAGGGAGGCTTGGAACCGTTAAAGGCTGAAGCTTGGGTGCTTGAAACAGAAAAGTTGTTTGAAATGTTTCCGTGCTCTGAAGCCAATAAAGTACTGTTAGCAACCTTCACTCTTCAGGAAGAAGCAAGAAGGTGGTGGATGTTAACTCGCGATACAAATACTATTATAACTTGGGCTCAGTTCAAGGAGTCCTTCTTTGAAAAGTATTTCCCTCAGTGCATCAGGGACAGAAAAGTAACGGAGTTTGAACAACTGAAACAGGGCACAATGTCTGTTGCCGAGTATGAGAAGAAATTCACCAAATTTGCCAGATATGCACCACAGATGGTAGACACCGAATATAAGAAGGCCAGAAGGTTTGAAGGAGGCCTTAGTGCTGCTATACTGGACCGAATAAATGTTTTGAAAATGCCAACTTATGTGGGTGTGCTCGACCGTGCATTGATGGCCGAGTCAAATATTGCAGCAGTGAAACAATCTGAAACACCAACAACTGAATGGCATGGTAAACGACAGGGTTTCAAATTTAAGAAAGGCAAGCACAATCAGTTGAACAAGAAACAGAATACGGGGTCAACAACTAGCCCCAGCCGAGGGAGTGGATTCATTCCACCCTGCTCTGTATGTGGCAATAAACACAAAGGGGTTTGCTACCAGGTTTCAGGAGCTTGTTTTAGATGTGGCAAGGTGGGCCACAGAATTAAAGACTGCCCTTCTGCTCCACCAGCTAGTGGTAAAGCTGCACCAAGCGCAGCAGCATCAAATGTAGCACCAAAGCCTAACCCCAAAGCTACCGGGAAAGAGCCTGTGAGGCAGGGCCGAGTATTTGCCCTAGTACCGGGAGATGTGCAAAATACTGAGACCGTTGTGTCAGGTATCCTCTCTATTTGTGCTCAAAATGCATATGTATTGATTGATTCGGGGTCTACACATTCTTATGTGTCGCATGCTTTTTCACAGAAATTGAATAGACCCTTAGAACCTATGAATTACTTGTTAGCTGTATCATCACCTGTTGGAGGATCCATGACATGTGCATATATGTATCCTGCTTGTGAAATTATTGTTGGGGATATGCATCTGTTTATTGACTTACTACCGTTGAACATAGATCATTTTGATGTGATATTGGGGATGGATTGGCTACAAAAATATCATGCCACTATAGATTGTGTAACAAAACAAGTAGTTTTCCGTCCACCGGGTTTACCTGAATTTGTGTTTAATGGGAGTGGAGTAGTACCTCCTCCGTATTTGATTTCTTCTGTAAAAGCTGTCAAATTGATTAGAAAGGGATGTAAAGGATATCTGTGTTCTGTACTGACTGTATCTGCTAATGACAATGTTAAAACTGATGTGAATTGCATTCCTATAGTCAGAGAATTCCCAGATGTGTTTCCAGATGATCTGCCAGGGGATTTGATTGATAGGGAAGTTGAATTTACTGTTGATGTGATTCCGGGTACACAGCCAATGTCTAAAGCTCCCTACAGAATGGCTCCAACTGAACTGAAAGAATTGAAGGTACAATTGCAGGAACTGTTAGACAAGAAGTTTATCAGACCCAGTACTTCACCGTGGGGTGCACCTGTCCTGTTTGTAAAGAAGAAAGATGGCTCACTGAGACTGTGCATTGATTACCGCGAATTGAACAAGGTAACTGTAAAGAACAAATATCCCTTACCGCGTATTGATGATTTATTTGATCAGCTACAGGGTGCACAAGTGTTTTCCAAGATTGACCTTAGATCGGGGTACCATCAACTGAAAGTTAAACCGGAAGACATTGACAAAACTGCTTTTAGAACGAGGTATGGTCATTATGAATTTTTAGTTATGCCGTTCGGAGTCACGAATGCCCCAGCTGCATTTATGGACCTCATGAACAGAATTTTTAAACCATACCTTGATGATTTTATTGTGGTATTCATTGATGACATATTGATCTATTCTAAGACTGTAGAAGAACATGAACACCATCTGAGACTTGCCCTGCAAACCTTAAGAGAACAGAAACTGTATGGTAAACTGTCTAAATGTGAATTTTGGCTTGATCATGTTATGTTTTTGGGGCATGTTGTTAGCAAAGATGGAATTTCTGTTGACCCGCAGAAAATTGAAGCTGTAGTGAACTGGCCTAGACCAACCAACGTGACTGAAGTCCGAAGCTTTTTGGGATTGGCTGGATATTACAGAAGATTTGTCAAAGACTTCTCCAAAATTGCCTTACCTCTGACTCAGTTGACACAGAAAGGGATATCATTTGACTGGACTGACCAACGGGAATCAGCATTTCAGGAGTTGAAAACTAGACTTGTGACTGCACCAATTCTGACTCTACCTTCAGGTACGGATGGTTATACTGTATTTAGTGATGCTTCTCATAAGGGTTTGGGGTGTGTTTTAATGCAGAATGGGAGAGTTATTGCTTATGCTTCCCGACAGTTGAGACCACATGAAAAGAACTACCCGACCCATGACTTAGAACTTGCCGCAGTGGTATTTGCATTGAAAATCTGGCGTCACTATCTTTATGGGGCGACATGTGAAGTGTATACTGACCACAAGAGCCTGAAGTACTTCTTCACTCAGAAAGAACTGAATATGAGACAGCGGAGATGGCTTGAACTGATAAAAGATTATGACCTACAGATTTTGTACCATCCGGGAAAAGCCAACACCGTTGCCGATGCCTTGAGCCGAAAATCGATTGGGAACTTAGCCTGTTTGCTGACTGGACAGAAAGAGTTGCTTTGTGATCTTGAAAAGTCTGAAATTGAAATTGTTTTGAAGGAACAAGGTGGAACCTTAGCTGCTATTTCTGCTCAACCAGCATTGATTGAAGAAATTAAGGAGAAACAGCAATTGGATGATTACTTGAAAAAGATCGTCAAAGAAAGAGAGTCTAAACCGAGACCGGGATACAAATTTGAGAACAATGTACTGAAATTTCAAGAAAGACTGTGTGTACCGAATGACACTGAACTGAAAAGAAGAATTCTGCAAGAGGGCCACAATTCAAAATTTTCTATCCACCCAGGGAATACGAAAATGTATCAAGATTTGAAGTTGAATTTCTGGTGGCCGGGAATGAAGAAAGAAATTGCCGACTTTGTGTCCAAATGTCTTCATTGCCAACAAGTCAAAGCTGAACATCAACGACCTGCTGGATTACTGCAACCCTTACCCATACCAGAATGGAAATGGGAGCATATCACGATGGATTTTATCGTTGGATTACCTCGCTCCAGAAAAGGTATGGACTCTATTTGGGTTATTGTTGATAGACTGACTAAATCTGCTCACTTCTTACCTGTCAAGACAATTTATAATGCGGACAAACTGGCTGTTATCTATATTGATGAAATTGTGAGACTGCACGGAGTGCCTGTGTCTATTGTTTCTGACAGGGATTCGAAGTTTACATCGAGGTTCTGGCAAAGCCTACAGACTGCATTGGGTACTGAATTGAGACTGAGTAGTGCCTATCATCCTCAGACAGATGGACAGTCAGAAAGGACCATCCAGACTCTGGAGGATTTATTGAGAATGTGTGTCCTTGATTTTCAGGGAAACTGGGAAAGTCATTTGCCGTTGGCTGAATTCGCCTACAACAACAGCTACCATTCGAGTATTGGTATGGCGCCCTTCGAGGCATTGTATGGCAGAAAGTGTAGATCTCCAATTTGCTGGGCAGAAGTTGGAGATGGGCTGTTGCTTGGGCCCGAAATTGTTTATGAAACGACTGAAAAGGTAAAACTGATACAGCAAAGACTGAAAACTGCACAAAGTAGACAGAAGAGTTATGCAGATGTTAGAAGACGAGACAGAGAGTATGAAGTGGGTGATCACGTTTTTGTGAAAGTGACACCAATGAAAGGCCAGACTCGTTTTGGAGTCAAAGGCAAGTTAGCGCCGAGATACGTTGGACCTTATGAGATTGTTGAGAAAATCAATCCGGTGGCGTATCAAGTTGCACTTCCTCCTGAAATGGAGCATATGCATAACGTCTTCCACATTTCGATGTTGAGAGATTATCTTCGGGATCCATTCCATGTGATTGAGCCTACTCGGATAGTGTTGAGTGATGACTACACTTACGAGGAGAGGCCTATACAGATTGTAAACCGACGGATCAAGAAACTGAGAAACAAAGAGATCCCGCTAGTGAAAGTTGATTGGCAGAACCATGGTGGTGTGTATGCCACTTGGGAAAGGGAAGATGACATGGCTAAAAGATATCCGGAACTGTTCCCACTGAATCCTGTTTTCTTCCAAACTGAAGGTAACTCGAGTTTAGAGGACTAAACTCCTTATAAGGAGGGGAGACTGTAACAACCCTCGTACTGATTACCGATAAGCCACTGAATTATATACTGATTACTGATAAACCGGACTGTTAATGACTGATAATTGAACTGATTAAAGTACTGGACAGACCGATTGAAATCGAAACTGAAACTGAATAAGTTTACATACTGAATTGCATGTTTTATCTGTTGATTGTTTGACTACCTGTTTAAATGTATGTGTTTAAACTGTTAATTGAAGGCCTTATCGGCGGCCAATTTAGAAACCGTTTGATGTTTTATGATCAGTAGAATATTTATGATTTTATGGTATTTTTATCTGAAAATTGATTAGGAATGATTAAATTAGATTAAATTAAGCCAATTGAAGAGTTCGTCTTATTTACGGATTTGCCATTGAGTGGCATTTGTCTATTATATTGTTGCTTGAGCCTTATCACCTAATCAAACAATTGCTCAGCCCCTATTCTTGCAATCCCAACCGACCAAACTAGAAGAGAGTGAGGGAGAAGAGAGAATTTAGCTCAAATTGTTGAAATTGCTAGAAGAACTTGAAGATTTGAGGCATAGATTGTATAATTGAGCTTGTCATCTCATAATTCAAGACTAAGGTAGGACATTCATCTTCTTGTTGTTGACTTAGAGCTAATTCTTGTATAAATCATGTTTCATTTTTGAGTTGAGTCATGAATTTGCTCATATATGGTGAATTGGAGCTCAAATGTTACATGCATGCTTGAATTGATGCATTTTGAAGTTGAATTCATGATACATTATACATGCATGTCCATGTTTTTACCATAGACCATGTTTTCATTTGGTTTTCAAAGATTGGAGCTCAATAGAGCAAGATTTGGAGCTTGAATTTGGTTTAAAACTCATGCATTGCATGTTTACATATTGTTCATGAAATGGGTTTGAATGTTGGATTTAATTGACCAACCTTTGGGGCTTGAATTCATAAATTGAGCTTTAAAACTTGTTGTACTATGGGTTTGAAATGTTTTCCCAGAATTTGGGCCCAAGAGGTTGAGTTTTGGATGGTTGAATGCTTGGTTCGAACTTGGGAGACAAATCTGGAAATTCCAGATTTTGCTTCCTCGCTCGAGCGAAGGATTCCTCGCTCGAGCGAGAACCTTTGTACAGGGGTCCGCTCGAGCGAGCATCGAGCGTGGCATCGCGCGTAAAAATCCAGCAACCAGTATTTTTACTGTTCATGCAGATCGCTCGAGCGAAGGATTTCTCGCTCGAGCGAAGACTTTGATTTTGGAAGCTCGCTCGAGCGAAGGAAGGCTCGCTCGAGCGAGGCTCCTATTTTCAGCAACTTTTGAAAAATGCCTTCCAAGTGTATTTTTGCATCCTCATCTCATCCTAGGCATTCTTAGGCCTAGTTTAAGGCATCTTAATGAGGATTTAGACATAGAACCACACCAAGGAAATTTAGGGATTTAATTATCGTCCTTTCCGATTGTGAAACTTAGTGTGTGTTCTATTTATTGACTGTTTAGGGTTGGCTTTCGGGGACGCGCTCTAAGCTGCTATTAGCCCAATCTCTGTGAGTAACAGATTGTGTAAAGATATGTTCAAAATGGTTATCTTTTGAATACTGAACTGAATTGTTTACTGAACTGATAATGTTTATTGTTTACTGAACTGTACTGTGGCATCCTTAGCACCTACTGTTATTGACTGTTACAGAGCTCTGTCGGTTCCCTTGTGGAACCATACTGTTTACTGACTGATGGCCATCACTACCGTTGGGTCTGTTAAGACCCGGTCCTTCTGGACCTACTGTTTATAGGCTAATGGATGTACCACATATGATTGATTGATCGAAATACTGATTGACTGAAATACTGAAAGATCGAAATACTGTATAATGAATTGATTTCATTACTGTAAGGATATTCATTCATAACCTCTTTACACTTATTGTTATTCACTGGGCTTTAGCTCACTGTTTATATATATATGTAGGTTCTCAGCAGCCAGACCGGAGCTAGGAGCGTGGGTTAGTCCCCCAGTTTTGTCAAGCCAGCCTATGTGCCTCACTGCGAGGTTCCGAGACGCCATGCTATGGCTTGGGGTGTTTTTGTGTTCCCCACTTGTCTCCCGACTGTTTTGTATTACTGTATAACTGTTTACTGTTTCACCGTACTGTTCTCAAGGGATTAAGTCCCTGTCTTGAATGTTGTAAATGATTGTATATAGACTGTACTGCTTGAACTGAATGAATGCATGGAAAATGTTTTTGGCATACAGATTTCCACAGCTCAATGGACACTAGTTATTTACTGTAATGGCTTCCGCCAGGCCCTGTACTCTGTTTTACTGTATTACTGTTCTGCAGGCCTTCGGTAATCTCGGATTACTGGCCAGTTACGGTGCTAAACCCATAGGGCCGGGTTTGGGTCGTGACAGTGACATAGACGCCACCATGGTTTTGCCATTCAACTTTCACTAACGGAATCTCTTTGTTTCTCAACTTCTTGATCCGTCTGTTTACAATCTGAATAGGCCGTTCCTCGTAAGTGTAGTCATCACTCAGCACTACACGAGTAGGCTCAATCACATGGAAAGGATCCCGGAGGTAATCCCTCAACATAGAAATGTGGAAGACGTTATGCATATGCTCCACTTTAGGAGGAAGCGCTACTTGATATGCCACCGGATTGATTTTCTCAATAATCTCATACGGTCCGACATATCTCGGCGCTAGCTTACTCTTGACTCCAAAACGAGTCTGGCCTTTCATCTGTGTCACTTTAACAAAAACGTGATCACCTACTTCATATTCTCTGTCTCGCCTTCGGACATCCGCATAACTTTTCTGTCGACTCTGTGCAGTTTTCAATCTCTGTTGAATCGATTTCACTTTCTCGGTAGTTTCATAGACAATCTTGGGCCCAAGCAAAGGCCTATCTCCAACTTCTGCCCAGCAAATCAGAGATCTACATTTTCTGCCATACAAAGCCTCGAAAGGCGCCATACCGATGCTTAAATGAAAGCTGTTATTGTAAGCAAATTTGGCTAAAGGCAAATGGCTTTCCCAATTTCCCTGGAAATCAAGGACACACATTCTCAGTAAATCCTCCAGAGTCTGGATGGTTCTTTCTGACTGACCATCTGTCTGAGGATGGTATGCACTACTCAGTCTCAATTTAGTTCCCAATGCTGTCTGTAGGCTTTACCAAAATCTCGATGTAAACTTCGAGTCCCTATAAAAAACAATGGACACAGGCACTCCATGCAATCTAACAGTCTCATTAATATAGATTACAGCCAATTTGTCCGCATTATAAATTGTTTTGACAGGTAAGAAATGAGTAGATTTAGTCAGTGTATCAACAATAACCCAAATTGAATCCATACCTTTACTGGAGCGAGGTAAACCAACAATAAAATCCATGGTGATATGTTCCCATTTCCACTCCGGTATCGGTAAGGGTTACAGTAAGCTTGTGGGTCGTTGATGTTCGGCTTTAACTTGTTGGCAATGAAGACATTTCGACACAAAATCAACAATTTCTTTCTTCATTCCCGGCCACCAGAAATTCAGTTTCAAGTCTTGGTACATTTTTGTATTTCCTAGATGGATAGACAATTTCGAATTGTGGCCTTCTTGCAGAATTCTTCTTTTCAATTCAGAATCACTCGGTACACACAATCTTCCCTGAAATTTCAACACATTATTCTCAAATTTGAAATCCGGCCTTGGTTTTGATTCCCGTTCTTCGATGATCTTCTTCAAGAAGTCATCCTATTGCTGTTTCTCTTTAATCTCTTCAATCAGTGCTGGTTGAGCAGAAATAGCCGCTAATGTTCCACCTTGTTCACGCAAAACAATATCAATTTCAAGCCTTTCAAGGTCACATAGCAATTCTTTCTGCCCGGTGAGTAAACATGCCAAATTCCTAATCGATTTCCGAC
The DNA here is from genome assembly GCA_036172215.1 of Camellia granthamiana. NCBI lineage: Eukaryota > Viridiplantae > Streptophyta > Magnoliopsida > Ericales > Theaceae > Camellia > Camellia granthamiana. Next base: position 50,578,495 of record CM069903.1, on the reverse strand, counting down.
TCAGTGCATCGGCAACGGTGTTAGCTTTTCCTGGATGGTACAAAATTTGCAGGTTATAGTCTTTTATCAGTTCTAACCATCTCCGCTGCCTCATGTTCAGTTCTTTCTGTGTGAAGAAGTATTTCAAACTCTTATGGTCTGTATACACCTCACATGTCGCCCCATAAAGGTAGTGACGCCAAATTTTCAGTGCAAACACTACTGCAGCAAGTTCCAAGTCATGGGTCGGGTAGTTCTTTTCATGCGGTCTCAGTTGTCGGGAAGCATATGCAATAACTTTACCATTCTGCATTAAAACACATCCCAAACCCTTATAAGAAGCATCACTATATACAGTATAACCATCCGTACCTGGGGGTAAGGTGAGAATCGGTGCAGTCACTAGTCGAGTTTTCAACTCCTGAAAAGCTGATTCCCTCTGATCGGTCCAGTCAAATGATATCCCCTTCTGAGTCAACTGTGTCAGTGGTAGGGCAATTTTGAATAAGTCCTTGACAAATCTTTTGTAATACCCGGCTAAGCCTAGAAAACTTCTAACTTCGGTAACATTTGTCGGTCTGGGCCAGTTCACTACTGCTTCAATTTTCTGTGGGTCAACTGTAATACCATCCTTACTGATCACATGTCCCAAAAACATCACACTGTCTAGCCAAAATTTACATTTAGTTAGTTTAGCATACAGTTTCTGTTCTCTTAGGGTCTGTAGGGCAATTCTTAAATGACATTCATGTTCCTCCGTGCTTTTGGAATAAATTAAAATGTCATCTATGAATACAACAATAAAGTCATTTAGGTATGGTTAAAAAATTCTGTTCATGAGGTTCATAAATGCAGCAGGTGCATTGGTAACTCTGAAAGGCATAACTAAGAATTCGTAGTGTCCATACCTCGTTCGAAATGCAGTCTTTTCAATGTCCCCTGTCTTGACTTTCAACTAGTGGTATCCAGATCTAAGGTCAATTTTGGAGAACACTTGGGCACCCTGTAACTGGTCAAATAAATCATCAATGCGAGGCAATGGATATTTATTTTTCACTATTACCTTATTCAGTTTGCGGTAGTCAATGCAGAGTCTCAGTGAGCCGTTTTTCTTTTTCACAAATAAGACTGGCGCGCCCTACGGTGAAGTACTGGGCTTGATGAACTTCTTATCTAACAGTTCTTGTAGCTGAACTTTCAACTCTTTTAGTTCGGTAGGTGCCATTCTGTAAGGAGCTTTAGAAACTGGCTGTGTACCCGGAATCACATCAACGGTGAATTCAATCTCCTTATCAATCAAATCCCCTGGCAAATCATCTGGAAACACATCTGGGAATTCTCTGACTATAGGAACACTGTTCACATCAGTTTTAGTATCAGTAGGTACAGTCAATACAGAACATAGATACCCCTTACACCCCTTTCTAATCAGTTTGCAAGCTTTCATAAATGAAATCAAATACGGGGGAGGTATTACTCCAACTCCATTAAACACGAATTCAGGCAATCCAGGTGGACGGAAAACAACTTGTTTTGTTACACAATCTATGGTGGCATGATATTTTGTTAATCAATCCATTCCCAATATTACATCAAAATGGTCAATGTTCAATGGCAGTAAATCAATATACAGATGAACATCCGCAACAATAATCTCACATGCAAGGTACATATAAGCACAAGTCATAGATCCTCCAACAGGTGAAGATACAGCTAACAGATAGTTCATAGGTTCTAGTGGTCTATTCAATTTTTGCGAAAAAGCATGCGATACATATGAATGTGTAGACCCCGAATCAATCAGAACATATGCATTTTGAGTACAGATTGAGAGTATACCTGACACAATGGTCTCGGTATTCTGTACATCTCCCGGTACGAGTGCGAACACTCGGCCTTGCCTCATAGGCTCTTTTCCAGTGGCTTTAGGGTTGGGTTTTGGTGAAGCAGTTGATGCTGCTGCGCTTGGTGCAGCTTTACCATTGCCTTGTGAAGTGGAAGGGCAATCTTTAACCATGTGGCCCACCTTGCCACACCTATACAAGCACCTAAAATTTTATAACAAACCCCTTTATGATTCTTACCACATTCAGAGTAGGGTGGTATAGAACGGTTTCCTTGACTAGAACTGTTTGTTGACCCTGTATTTTGCTTTTTGTTCAACGAACTGTTCCGGCCTTTCTTAAATTTAAAGCCTCGTCTCTTACCACGCCATTTAGACGCTGGTGTTTCAGTCTGTTTCAGTGCTTCAATATTTGATTCAGCTATAATGGCCCGGTCAAGAACATCCACATACTTGTGCAATTTCAACACGTTAATTCTGTCAAGTACTTCGACATTAAGGCCGCCTTCGAATTTCCTAGCCTTCTTATAGTCAGTGTCCACCATGTGTGGTGCATATCTGGCAAGTTCAGTAAATTTCAATTCATATTCAGCAACGGACATGGTACCTTGCCTCAACTGTGCAAACTCAGTCACTTTTTGGTCCCTAACACATTGTGGAAAATATTTCTCAAAGAAGGACTTCTTAAACTGAGCCCAAGTTACAATTGTGTTGGTGTCACGGACTAGCATCCACCACCTACTGGCCTCCTCTCGTAAGGTGAAGGTAGCTAGCAGTACTTTGTGTGCCTCTGAACACGGAAACACTTCAAATAGCTTTTCTGTTTCAAGAACCCATGCTTCAGCCTTTAAGGGTTCGAGGCCTCCTTGAAAGGATGGCGGTTTCAGCTTGCTAAATTTCTGTGTTAGAGCAATGATGTCATCATTCACATTCTGTTTCGGCTGTACCGGAGGAGATGGGGGCTGTTGGTTCTATTGTTGCTGTTGCCTTAAGGCTTCAGTCAGTAGCTCAACAGTACTTTCTAATCTCGCCATTCTGGCGTCAGATGATTCAGTTTCATCAGTAGTCCTTGCATTATCCATTTCACTATATGCAACATAGCAATAATAAACATAGGAAGTTGCATACTTTAATAATTTAATACATCTGCACATATATTCATGTCATGGCCACAGACACTTTTCATGCTCATGTAATGCCCTATTACTTTTCTAGGACATCCTATAGCTCATTTGGACACGTGTGTGCGGTATAACTTGTGGTTTAATATTGCTCTGATACCACTCTGTCACGACCCAAACCTGCCCCTATGGGTTTAGCACCGTAACCGGCCAGTAATCCGAGATTACCGAAGGCCTGCTTCACAGTAGAACAGTAATACAGAGTACAAGGGTTGGTGGAAGCCAAAACAGTAACTAAAAGATGTTCAATGAGCTCTGACAGTCTGTATGAAAAAAGACTTTTCATACATATACACATAAACAGTACATATACATCCATATACAGTCATACAGGACAGGGACCTAATCCCTGTTAGAACAGTACAGTACAACATCATTCAGTCTATACAGTGTTACAGAACCAGATACAAAAAGGGGGAAATCTAAAACACCCCAAAAGCCCTAGCTTGAAGGACTTGGAACCTCGCAGTGAGGCACGGTAGTTGGCTTGACAAAACAGGAGTTTAACCCAATGCTCCTAGCAACGGTCCGGTGCCTGTACACCTACATATATATATGAGCAGTGAGCTAAAGCCCAGTGAATAACATATGCGCAAAGAGGTTAAGAATGAATGTCCTTTCAGTATTGAAAACAGTCATTTCAATCAGTATATCAGTTATTCAGTCATAGCAGTCATATGTGGTACATCCAATAGCAAAACAGTACAGTAGGTCTAAACAGACCGAACAGTCAGTTGATGGCCATCATATCAGTAAACCGTAGTGGTTCCAACATGGGAACCGACAGAGATCTCTGTGTCAATAACAGTACAGTAACAGTAGGTTGCTAAGGATGCCACAATATAGTTCACAATTAGGATTTCATTCATTC